>JAMXBB010000008.1:44481891-44834157 GCA_024138015.1 Lumnitzera littorea | reverse complement strand
GTTTATTGCTTTCTAAATTGCTTAGTTAAGTCTCATAATTAGTTTAGTTTATTAATTTCAGTCTTTTTAATTCATTCAATTCATCATAATTTTCCGGTTAGATAATAAAGCTAAAGTTAATATTAGTACTCAAAATCTCTGAGGGATCGACTCGGACTCATATCCGACTATATTAAAATTGATAGGTGCACTTGCCTCGTATCAGTACTTAAGTATTTTGTGTTTTAAGGGCATGGTTATAAAATTAGGTGGAGTTATGAAGTAAAGTTGTTAAGGAATTTTTAGTTGATAGAATATAAATTGATATTAAGTTTTGATTGAATGCAATATATGGTTAGTTTTCTCATGTAATGGTGATTAAAGAATTCTTGTCTTTATGTGTTTTTCTTGGTTTTTATTTATTTTGTTTGAGGATAAGTAAAAGGTTAAGTGTGAGGGAGTTTGATAAGTGCTTTATTATATATATTTATTCATTGATTTTCATTAGTGTTTTTTATATTTTTATGGATATTTTATGAATATTTTGTGCTTAATTAGATAATATTTTAATTTCAGGCTTTAAGGAAATAATTGAGAAGATTTACGTCATTCCACCCAAATATTTCAACTATATCTCTTTTAATTGTGTTGAAAATTGGAAGATTATTTGAGAAAGATACGTGAGAAATATATTTCAAGATTCCTTGCCATATAAATAGATTACAAAGACCTTGTAAACATGAACATTTATTTATAGAGCTGACTTCTTGCATGTTTATTGTAGTGTAGTTTCTTTTAATTTTCTTTAATTTCCTTGCAATTAATTACTAGGATCAACACTAATTACAAACGGAGGAGTTAATTCATGTAAAGATTGAAGGTTAGGGATTTATGATTTCTATAATAAAGAATAAGTCTTCTCTATCCTTTTCTTGATTTTAATCTATGGATTTCTTTATTCCATTTGTACTTTGTTTGCTTTACTTAATCATGAATTAGTTTTCTTTATTAGGATATTGAATTGATGGATTTTTTATATTTCTATATTAAATATTTGAATATTGGTATTCTTGATATTCTTCTCATCGAGTATATATTTTGTTATTTATGGAATTCATATTAGATTGGGTTAAAACCTACGAAGAATAAAATTGATTCAATCAATTCCATAGCAAACTGATTACAGGTATGATATTAGAGATAATGCATTGTAATTGAGTTAGGATTTAGAGCATAAAAGAGTTCAATAACTAAATACTCTTTTTTTAGAAATAGGAAAACTTAGTTTATTAATTAAGGTAATTCAAAATTCAAGAGAAGATGATTCTATACTTCATTACTTTGATAACTTGAAAAGAAAATAACCTAAACCAATCAAGGATCCAATAATCAAATGTGATATATTTTAATATCATGATCTTTAATATCATATCCCGATATTCAAATTCGCTAATTCATTGATTTAATCTTTTAAGGTGTTGACTTCCTATATTTTCTTTATTAATTAAAAGTAGACTTAATATTTTATATTAATTAGGAGTAGATTTACATTCTTTTATTTTAATATATTTCAGTTTACCTATAAATAGGTAAGAATAATATAATTGAGAGTTAATCATAATCTCTGTAGGGATGACTTAGTCTCACTAGCCTTTTATTATTGCATAAGCTACCTAATGTATTAACTAGCATAAAATATGTTTTTATTTTAAAAGTACTGGTTAGCGTATCAAGTACCTTCATTGAGTTAGCTCATACATCATATTGAGTTGATTCGTGAGTCCTTGGTAGTTCCTTAGTGCGTCATATTCTAAGAGCTAATCGTAGGTTTTGCTTATTTAAGTGCAATCCACCTTCATTTTTCTGACTTTCTCTAACCTTGTTTGTTCTTGGTGTGGGTTATCATCATAGTATTAAAGTGGAGGTTCGCTTGAGGTAAGTTACTTTTAGCTGTGTTTGTAGCGACCCTAAGAGGGGCCTAGTAGTATTGCCTAAAATTTCCATATTACGTGTACACTCATGATAAGAAAATCGCCTTGCAAGTCAAAGATTGCAAGACTCTAAATAGTTATTTGCTAGAGTCTTCAATTTTAGTTCATTGACTCATTATATAATATAAAAATTATGGATATCCAATTTTTCTACAATTCCTTAGAACCGCAGAGAATCGGTATTCCCTACCAAAATAGTGAAATAAGATAGACAATTTAAAAAAAAATTTCTAAACTTACTAAAGATAGTAAATTGAAATATTAGTCGTTTTCCGAAGCATTCTGAAGTAACTACATAAGCATTTCACCATATTGTTTCAATGGTAGCACTTTGCACTCAATTCCTATCCCTATCCCAACTATCGATCAACCTGCAAGGAAAAGAACTGTTGGGGTGTAAGCTTATGCTTAGTAAGATAATTACCCTTATTAATACCGCATGGCAAAATTTATTAGATGCACAATCATATGAATTCATGAACAATCAGTATGTCAAACAACGCATGCAGTGGCCTAGGAACTGCATACGACTCAGAATTATGCCTCCTAAAGCTGGGATTTGGAGGTAATTAATCGACCCAAACCAAAATCCGAGTTCTAAACCTTGGGTTTTAATTCATTAGCACTATTGTGCTTAAGTCAAAACAAAACTAAGTATATATCTACATATATATATGATACGAGGCAAGTGCACCTATCAATTTTAATATAGCGGATGTGAGTCCGAGTCGATCCCTTAGAGATTTCGAGTACTAATATTAACCTTAGCTTTATTATCTAACCGGAAAATTGTGATAAATTGAATGAATTAAAAATACTGAAATTAACCATCTAAACTAATTATGAGACTTGATTAAGTAAATTAGAAAGCAATAAAACTACGAACAATTTCAAGAAATTAATAATGTATTTAGGAATTATTTCCCCTACTGTTTAACATGTGACTGTTTAAAATATATTCAATTCAGTTTCTATAATTCTTGACCGGAGGGATTCACAATTAAAGCTAATATCTTTCTCAAGCATATTAACCCTAATCCTAAATTATTTACCGGAATCTCTTCATTTAGTAATATAACTTAGAATTGCATTAATGTATAATGAATTCCCACACAAACAATCAACTTTCCGGAAGAAACATGTATCTTATCTCCAAGTATACATGTAATTCTCTTCAATTATGCCAAGATCTAATTACACATGCAATTTCTCAATCATCATGCATAATATTATAAATTGATACTCTAGAATTATCAATCAACAATTAAACAATATAATTGAATCAAGAAAAGATAGAAACTTTATTGAAATTATAATTCAATCCAAGGGTTACATGAAACCCTAGGTTCCATAATCCTAAATACTCGAATTCTAAGCTATCATAACGAATCTAAAAACGAGTTCCATCAAAAACATAAAATAAAACATAGAAAACCCCTTTGATTGATGAACAATCTCTATAGAAAACCCCTTTGATTGATGAACAATCTCTCTAATCTTGAAGTTGATGTTGTTCTCGCCTTTTTCTTCTCTTTCTCCTCAAGTCTCTTCTCTTCTCTTGTGTCTCGTTCGTTTCTCTAATGTCTCTCTTCTTTTGAAACCCTAAGATATCCTTTTATATATGTATTACAAGGATTTTATTTTCGTCACCAGACACGGCCTGGGACATGACCGTGTCCCCAGGTTGTGTAACTTTCTGCACTAAGGCAAAATTTTCTACATAACTTCAAAACTTCAAAACTTCTTTGTTTGAACTCCAAATTGAGGGAAACTTGATTCCTTTTCTTCGTTTTCGATCCTAGAACGCGTTCAAACCTTGAAATCAAAATTTTACTCAATTAAGTATCATTTTCTTTAAAGAAAACCAAAAATGTAAGGAAAATACTATAAAATCACCATGTGAAATATGTTTAAAATCAGAGTTATCAATATACTTTCACTACCGAATAATAAATCATATTTTCAAAATCCCAAGTCTAGTGATATGGTGGCCTCTGTAATCCACAAACACATACCCTAAGCAGAAGCCACAAGACTCGGCCCCTCGCTAATGGTTGGCGTCTCCTGGCGCCTAATAAGCCCATCAGCTTAGGATAGAGACTCAATTTATATGATGACATAACTATTGCCCAATCTTACAGGAAACTCGTATTCCCGTGAGTCCCTTCCCATCTTTTACGTGAAGCGGCAGTCAGTGTTATCCGTATGCAATATGAGGTATGCATAATTCATTTTGATTTCTTAATCGTTGATTAACTCAATTTTTAAGGTGATCAGACAATTTCATTCCATACAATTCACATGTATATATAATGCAAACAATTCCCATTATTATATATAATTATCAAGTCCTCACATTCATCCATAAATTCATACACATGCATTTCCCATATCCTACAAGCATCCATGTTTATATATATAAATTTAAGTGCATCTATTCTACAAGTAAAATCAAGTAAAGAGTCATCGGGAATTTACTCACTCTGCCATGTGGGTCAGTTAAAGTAATTCGGAGGCAAGTCGTCTTCGTACACAGTGTCCCCTAGTCATTGAAATAATTTTTATAAGGAATTGAAATAAACTTAAGAAACTAAGTAAATTTTCCTTAAGTTATATTCTTGACTAGTTTTGTAATTTTTCTCGGTTTTTACCTAAAGTTCAATTGCGTATAACCTTTTCATTTTAAATCCGATTTTTATGATATTATAGTCAATCTTCATCGTTTTCAAGTGTACTTTAACGTGGTAAGATTAGATTTTCGAAATGAGGTATACAATTATGTCCATGGGTCAGAACAGTAGCGTTCCTCATGTGTTGGAGTGTTTTTGGGCCTTGTTTGGTAAATGGGCTTTTTAATAACTTAAGAAATTCTTTGGGCTTGGTCTTAAGATTTTATCCTAGACTTGAAATCCTCATTGAGATCAGATTTACAACTTTGATTTATATTCCTAAGGCTAACAACCACTTCTTGGGCCCTTTAGTGGGCTTAAGTTGTCAAATGGGCTTGTTTTTGGTTCAAACTAAAGTTAGTGACTTTGGTGGGCTTATGAGGCCTTAGGTGAATTTCTTATGGGCTTCAAAACAACCTCTCTTGGTACTTTAAGGTGCTGGTCAGAATTTCATTGAAGGCCTAACTTAGAGTTTTAGGCTTGTTTTGAGAGTTTTAGGCTTTATATGCTTACTATACTTGCTTTAGTTGATCTTTTCACTTTGTTCATTCACTTTTATCATATTTTTGAGCTTCTTTTTCCCACGTTCCAAATCTGTTCATGATGGTTCCAAGAGTTCCTCACTTGGTTTTTCAACTTGTTTCATCATTTCCTTAAGTTTAGGTGGTAGATTATGCACTTAACTACTTGTGTACAAATCTTAACTTAACTTTTCTTCCATAAGATGATTCCTTAACTTATGTTCCACATAAAGAAATCGTAGATCTTATATTTAATACAACTCCCATATCATAGCTCATGTCATACAAAATTGGTTTCTTCATAAAATTTCATGCGATGGATTTTTCCTTAACTTAAGTCTAGATTTGAGCATGTTTAACTTAATGAAAATAAAATCAACATCCAAATGACTATGGAACCCTCACGTCTAGCATGCTCATCCTCCATTAAAGTTCTTATTTCAAGATTTTCTTAGCTTAAAATCTTCCATCCAAAGTATTAAACAAATGTCTTTACAAAACACCCACTTTACATGCTCATGTTTCAACTTCATGTAAGGGTTTTATGGTTTGTTTCTTAAAACAATTTTTGGTGTTATAAAAACTTAAACCTTACTTATATCTTCAAGAAATCAAAGTCTCCTAACATAAATACTAACCTACATATCACAAGAAACACTTACTCGTTCTTAAAGCAAAGTATAGTGATTGTGCACTAAGATTCCACTTAAGCTCTTAACTTTGCTTCCTCCTTTTTATCACCTTTTGGAACCCGAATCATTTGGTCTTTTGGAATGGGGTTTGTGGAAAGTTCTAATGGTCTTAAAAGATCTTAGATGTTGGAAGAAAGTGATACAAGAAAAAGAAATGAGAGTACCGTGAGTGGGACTTAGAAGTAGCGGACAAATGGAGGATTTTTGTGGGGTTGAATTTCTTTTTTTGATTTGTGTTTAAAGTGAGAGAAAAGGAAGTTAAAATGGGAGTGAAAGAGGGAGAGAGTGGCAGATTTTGAATAAAAGAAAAAGTATGTGCAAGAAGCTTTAATTGATTGTTTTGTAACTTACACAAAAGTCAACAATTGCAACTATTGATGATGTAAGCATTAAGGGGTGAATAGTAATGTGTAAGAGAAAGTGATTGATGGTTGAAAGACAAGAGTATGCCGCACCACACCCCCCCCTTTTGCTCCCTTTCTTCCTTGTTTAAATCTGCCATTTAAAGTCCTTTTGGGTCATGGAATGGTCTTGTTTCATTTAATGAAGTTAAGCATGTGAAATCTTGTGAAAAATTGTCCATATGTAGTATAAGTGAAGGGGTGATAAGGAAAATGTCTTATCACTAGATTTTGATAAGCTATCAATTGATAAATGATTCCAGCTATCAATTGATAAATGATTCCAGCTATCAATTGATAAATGATTCTAAGATGATTGATTGGTCTACTTATTGATGTGTAAGGCTTAGACATGAAGATAAGGGCATAGTCTTATAGGAAATTGTTTTAAGGTTTTCATCTTGCATTGTTTTGTGATTTATGATTTGATTTTTATAAAATTGTGAAATTTTCTAAAGTTGAATGAAATTTTTCAAATTAAATTATCGATTAGTCACTTAGGGTCAAAATTCCTTAATTGTTTTAGGGTTTAGGGTCTTAGGTGAGTTTAGAGCTCGTAATTCTTCAAGCTCAGGTTTCCTCGATAATTGGTTTTTGAATTGGAAAATTTTAATTTGTTTCTAAATGTAAACTTAAGTTTTTTTTTTTTTTTTAGTTGATCCTTGGGAACGTTCGGACAGTACTTTTAATTGAATCATGGGCCTACTAAAAGTAGGGTCTATATTTATCAATTGATAAGTCATTTAGTATGATTGGTTGGTTTACTTATTCATGTACACAAATCTTATGTATGAAGATAAGGAGATTGTCTGATATGAAATTCTTTTGGAGTTTGGTTCTCAAATTAATTTGTAGGCTGTAATTTGTTTCTTAAGAAATTTTAGAGTTTTCTAGAGTTAAATAAAATTTATTAAAATTATATTTTTAATTGTTTATTTAGGATCCTAAGTCCTTAATCATCCTAGGTTTAAGGTTCGAGTGAGTTTATGTATGTTTTAGGGTTTTTCACCCACTCGGGAATAATTTACTTATACTTAGGAGCTTAAGAATCAATTGGCTTAATTATTTAGGAACACCGCTTTATTATGTAACATTTATATATATATATATATGTATGTATGTATGTATATCATATGATAGATTAAGAAAAGGAAATTGCTTAATAATATATATATATATATATATATATATATATACATATTGTAGGGCTATTTATGTACGCAAGTAAAATAATTTTTCTAAATTTATTAATTTATTCCTTTAACTAGCTTAGTTTTGTTGTTTATTATTACTTGAAATAATCCTTGATTCGTTTGTTATCAGTTTTATATGATTTCACAAAACTATTGATAATTTTATTGATTTATGGCTTTTCAAGCATTAAGATAATTTTATAGAGTTTTAAAAATTTTTATGATTTGATATTTACGGTTTCTATTAAGTTTAGGTTTTCATTTTTTTTTTTAAAAGTATGTGCATATAGAGATTAGGGTTTTCTTGCATGATCAGGGTTTCCAAATTGTATCATTTGGTCTTTCAAGTTCGTTTTAAGTTCCAAGTTCAAAATTTTAGTCGGTTTTCATTTTATGTAGTTTTGTCGACTTAGGGAAATATCTACGACACTTAAGTCTGACACTATGTTTAGAAGGTTAAATTTACGGAGTCTACAGTGTTATTGTTGTATTGCGAGTAATATTGATTGTAGAAGTGCATGTGGTTACATAAGGCATTAGTTACAGTATCTTAGTAAGTGCACATACCCAATTTTTGCCACTATTTATTTTAATTTCAGTCTCTTTTTACTTTTGAGTCAAGTTTAAAAAAAATGAAAAAATTGAATTGAAAAAAATAGAAAATATAAAAATAACTAAAAAATAATAATAAATAAATGAAAAAAATATATAAAAACGAAAATTGAAAGAAAATAAAAAATAAAGTGTTGAGTTGAGTTGAGTCAAGTTGAGTCAAATTGGATATTGGTGTAAGTTTAATTTAATAAATTCTGAGTCATTAAATAGTTGGGCTTTATTAATATTTTTAGACTGGTCTAATATAAAGAGGATTTTTTTTTTATCTAATTTATATTGGGCTAAATAGACTTAAGAATTATTAAATAGGCTAGTGTATAATTTAGGCTAAATCAAGTTGGACTGAGTCGACCTAAAAAATAGAAAGCATAAATCAACGTAGGATTTCTAGAAACTAGATTGAATCTTCAATAAATCCAAATTGAGTATTATCGTATTATCATATCTTAGATTTGTTAAGATTAGATCTATGATAAAAAAGATCTAAAAGATCCAAATCAATGGCTTATAAATAGTGGATAGTAGGCTGTAAAAAGACATGTTTTCAAACTTACACACAAATATTGAAGTTACACATAGTTTTTCATCTTCACCATTTCACTCACTCGATCATACGCCATACACCTGCACTCCATCTTCACGTTGATCTATCAAGCACAACACTACTGTACATACGCTAGCACCAATCACACTCCATCGTCACTCAATACCCACTCTCACAATCTCTCACACCATATACATGTCACTCAGCACCCACTATTCACATTCTCTCCTTAAGACACTCATATGGCCTTACATTCTCACCTTGACACATAAATATATTGATCACGTCCTTATAAACACATACGTACAATCAGGTAAACACACACACGCACGATTAGATTTTTTATACATACACACAAAGTAGACATACACAGTCCTTACAATACGGTCAATTCCACACCCATACATGCGAATGCTATCCACAATTGGTTTACGATACACATATGATTATATACGATTTGACCCGTTTAGGTAATTGAATATTTTTTTAGTTAGTTATTTATTTATTTTAGTCAATTAATTTATTTTATTAACTTGTTTTTTAGTGCATGTTTTTTTTTATATTTTTTAATAATTGTCATGCCGCTTTGCAATTTTTTTTAGATAATTTGTAATTTTTTGATAAATTTTAGTTAAATTGCATTTTTTAATAAAAAAAATTGTATTTTTTAAAAAAGTTGCATATTTTTTTATCGAGATGCATATCTTCGGAGAAGATACGTATCAAAAATTGCATTTTTTGAAAAGTTGTATATTTTTTGTCCAAAATTCGAATCTTCAAAGAAGATACATATAAAAAATTGCATTTTTTTGAAAAGTTATATATTTTTTCTTCAAGATCCGTATCTTTGGAAAAAATATGTATCTAAGATATGTATCAATATTTTTGAAAAGTTACATATTTTTTCTTTGAGATCCATATTTTTAGAGAAGATATGTATCTTAGTATATCTTGCATTTAGGGTTTTATAAAAATCAATTTTTGAGATGTAGAATTTTTTTCTTAAAAAAAATAAAAAATCTTTACCGAAGTTTTTAGAAAGATTTAGTTAGTTAGAGTTTTTTTTTTTAAATAGATTTGCAAAATTAGATCTTTTTAGGATTTTTTTGAAAAGAAATAATAATGTGATAACTAACATAAATCTGAGTCGATTTCTTTTTTAAAAAAAAGATCCACCTACTAAATCTTTTCTAAAGAAGAGATCTATGTTGATCATGTTGATTTGATCTCGACTAGCGGGTATGTTGGTACCTTTGGAACAATCATAAAAAATAATTTCTTTTTTATTTTTTCTTAAAAATTCGTGATAAAAAAAAATCATGAAAAATTCATTTTAGTTACATTTTTAGAAAAATTATAAAAAATTATAAAAAATAAAAAATAAAGCCAATTAGTTTTCTTTTAATCTTTACATGGTAACATAATCTTAATAAGTTAGCCCCTAAACTTAGTTTTTCTAGTTTAATTTTCCAAAAAAATTATTTTTTTAGAATATTTGTAAACTAGTGGCCAAATTAGGGTTTTCTCACTTGAAAATCCTAATTTGAAAGCCCTAATTTCATTTTTTACTAGTATAACTGATTAGCGACTCTAATTTTTTTTTAAATAATTTTTTTTTCTTAATTTAATGTCAAGTAATTTATATTAAGTGAATTAGGCTTAATATAAGTTAAATTAAGAAAAACCAAAATAGGGCCTAATAATAAGTAAGAAGTGGGAATAGTGTTGTTGTTTTGTGACACTCTATTTTAACTTGTTTTTAGCCTTTAGAAACTAAATAAGCTTTAGTTGAATATGTATGTCCTTTAAAGTAGTTGTTGTACCAGTAGCTTGTAGTAGAGTCTGCTTGGTTTTAGATACTCGTAAATAGAAGTGTGACCATGGAAGTTGGTTGGTTTGAAGGTAAAATTTATTGTTTCCAAAATATTGAAATTATGAGTGTTGATTAGTTTTGCTATAGGAAAGATGATAGACTCAAGTGTAAATACGGAGATTAGAGATGATAATAGTGGTGTTGTCTACAATGATTGATAACCCTAAAATAACCTTATAAGTACTGACGACCAATTCGATGAAACGGCTAACTTAATAGTTGACTTGACTAGAGTCATTCATGCATTAGCCTTCTGACCTATTGAGACCACTCAAGATACTCCCTAAGCTGCTTTAGAGATTGGGAGACTTCCTTAAGGTGTTTGACCTATGAGAGCACAAATCTTAGCTCGACAATATTGAGGTAAAGGAGTAGAAAAACTTGTAGGGAGGAGAATTCACTTAGATGAAGTGGATGAAGAGGACGAAGAAGAGTATATTGAGGTAGAAGAGTGCGCTTAAGTACCTTAAGCTATTGAGCATGTGAAGCTTTAGATTCTGAGCTTCAATGGTTTTAGAGATGTCAATGGCTACCTCGATTAGGAAAGACTACTATTAATATGAGGACTATGAGAAGATGAGAATTGCTACGATAAAATTTTCAAGATATGCTATGATGTGGTGGGAGAACTTTCAAGTCATGCGTAAAAGAGATGGATATAGAGAAGTTAGCACCTAGCTAGAGATGAAGAGAGTCCTTAGAGTTAGATTTGTGCTAGATACTTACTTGTAAGACATTTTTGCTTAGCTTCAAGAGCTGAGGCAAGGAAGTTGCACTGTTGATGAGTTTGCGTGAGAATTTCAAATGCTCATGATTAGTAGTGAAGTTAGTGAGTCATTAACTTAGATAGTTTCTAGGTTTCTAATTGGATTGAGAGCAAAAATCTAAGATGTGGTAGAGTTGCAACATTCTGTGACTTTGGATGAGGTTATAAGAATAACTTAGCATGTGAAAAGGCAAAGGTAGGTGATGAGTTCCAAGATGATTTTCCTTCATATTTGAGTTTATTTTTTGATAATAATAGTTAGTTGTGTAAAATTTCGTTTATTAGGTTTTGAAATAATCTATGTGATAAAACAAGAAGATAGAAACAAATTTCACTCAAATTGGAGCTAAAATGAGTAGGTTATGAAGGTTTGAAGATCGATACAACCAAACGACACAACTATATTATTTTCAAATCAAATTAGAGTTGATTTTCTACTGTTATAGCCTAGGATATAACTACAAGACATGACCATGTCGTCAGTTGTGTCGTTTCCATTTTTTTTTTAAAAAAAAGAAGATAAACATAAAGCACAGTTCAGTACATAACCAAATGACATGATCGTATCCCAGGTTGTGTCTTTTCTAGCCGCCCTATTTTTTTTTTTTTTGGCTCTTTATATATAAAGCCTTATTAGGGTTTATTTAAAAAGAGAACATTTTGGTACGACTTTTAGGGAGTTTTTAAAGTCAAGAACAATCAAGAAAGTAAGGAGAAGAGAAGATTATGAGATTTAATTTTGTTTGGATTTTATGATGCTTCTTTCTACTTTTTTCTATATTTTCTTTTTAGATTTTTATTTTACGATGTATAGAGAGTAGAACCTTGGTATATAAGTTTTGTAGAATCTAGATCTATTCATGTGACATGATTAGTATTTGATTAATTTAGTTTTTTATTATTTTCTTGATTCAACTATGTTTGCTTCATGATTTAGGTTATTATTTCTACGCGTAATAATCTAAAGTTTGATATCTTACAAGATAATTAATAGATTTCTTATAAGATTAGATCTAGGTATAGTTGATGAGAATTGTTACAAGTTCAGAGATAATTTGCAAGATTCTTCCCAAATTTTAAGTTAAAGTGTACAAATTTTATTGTTTAATAATGCAATCTTCGATCATGCTATTGAAAAAAGATTTTAATAGATGATTCTAGGGTTAGAGTTAATTGGCTTAAGAGTATCATTAATTTTAGTAGAGAATTCTCCTAGTCAAGAAATATTACAGAATGAATTAGATTATTTTTAGGAAAATCACATGTTAGATTTAAGAGAAACAAGATCTAGGTATAACATTGAATTTTAAATTAATTTCCAATTGAATTGCTTTCTTATTAATTCTAGAATTGCATCTTAGTTAATCTTTAAATTAGTTTTAATAGTAATTTAGATTTGCTTCTTTAAGTTTCTTAAAATTTAATTTGCCAGTTAGATAATAGAGATTTAATGAGTACTAGTAGTCAAAGTCTTTGAAGGATCTACATTCAAACTTAATTTGCTATATTATAAACTGATAGGTGCACTTACCTGCATTAATAGGCCAACATGATCTCCAATTAGTAGACCTATTAATAGAAGTCAACTTGCCTATAGTGGCAACCGACCCTTACAGAGTACTGAATCTAGTAAGACAACTGATGTTATGATCGACAAAAGGGTCACTCAGTTGACCAGGAGATGCCCAAGAGAACATTTGAGAAAGGATAAGGATTTAGGAGGAAGATAAGTTAGATCAAGTGTTTTAAGTGTCAGGGATTTAGTCACATCACCATCTAATGTCCGAATAGACAGATTGATCATTAATGGAGATGCTCTAAATATAGAAGTAGATAGCACTGATGAAGAACTCGAGTAGGAAGCTAAATCAGAAGAGGATGTTGTAGAAGGCAAAGAGCTTGTTGAGGAGGAAGTATATGCTAATGACTTGGACAAGTTGACCTTAGTAGTTCAATAAGCCATGAGCTTTGAAACCCCTGTCGAGGAGGAATAATGTGAGAACTTGTTCCATATTACATTCAAGCTGAACAAGTAAGTATGTGCACTCATTGTAAATAATCGGAGTTACACTAATGTTGTGTCTACTAGACTAGTGCAAAGGCTTAAATTGTCGACCTTGTCGTACCTAAAGTCATATAAGTTGCATTGGTTGAATAAGAAGGGAACCCTACATGTTACTTAATAAGTGTTGCTACCAATCTCAATTGGGAACTATTCTAATGAGATTCTCTGTGATGTGCTACTTATGTACGTATCCCATGTGCAATTGGGATGACCCTAGCTATCTTGTAGAGTAATCCATGATGGGTTCAAAAATACATATGTCATTGAGAAGGATGGGAGAAGGATCAACTTGAATCCCATGACCCCTAACTAAGAGAATAAACTACAGGAAAAATTAGCCCAAAGATCTAGGAAGGCCTTAATTCTCAGTCATTTTGAGCTTTGAGTAGCTATTAAGTTTGACATGCCAACCTTCTTATTAAACTAGAGATTGTTAGAGTTAAAGGAGAACGTTGAGCTACTTACGCAGGTCTAAGAACACTTGGATGAATATGCCGACCTGTTTCTCGAGTAATTGCTTGAAGGCTTACCCCTTTCTAGGGAATTGAACATTATATTGACTTGATGCTTGGTGCCTCTCTACTTAAAAGCTTACTTATCGGAAGGTGTCTTACTCATAATGTTATGGCACAAATCTAATCTTCAAAACTCCCTTCATCTCATTCCAAGTTCAGATTTCATGTCGTGTTCATTGACATACATTTTGCAGTTTCTTCTACTACATTGCTGCATACCTAGAAAATTATAAAGTAGTTACTTGAATATGCATTGAGCTTCATAATCATAGAAGTCAAATATCTTCTCAATCTTCTCCTCCCAGTCTAGGTAGTTATCAACACTACAAAGCCCATTAAAGCTCGAAACCTACACTTTAAGATGTTTGGCTCCTTTGGAGTGCAAAGCTTGCGCACTTCGAATCCATTAGACTGCTCTTCCTCCTCCCCATACTCTTTAATTTCATCTAACTCAAGTCTCCTCCTTGCAATTCTCTCAACATGTTAAGGTGGAGCTAGGTTCACATTAATAGCTTATGGTGCTCTATGCTCAGCTACTTATCTTCTTGGCATATCTCTCACATCTCAGCTTCGTTTATTAGCTTTCTCTTGAGGCCTAGTCTCTATTACTCTCTATACAAATATAGCCCGGTTGGCTATAATAGCAGCAAGGTCTTACAATCGCTCGTCAATAGTTCGTGGGGTCTATTGGGTAATATGGCTACTATCATGAGCATCACTTTTGGTATCATTAATCTCTCCTTGAACATTGAGATCCGACATTCTCAATACAAAACTTTAGGAAGTTTACTACTCAATAGAGATTTCACACAACTTTGTTAATACGATATCACATAGTGACTTTAGACTTGCTTTGTTTTTCCATTAGAGAAATAGAGTATAGCAGAACACACAATTATAACAAGAAGAAACTATTACAATACATATCTTTCAGTCACAACCTCAAGCTCTAATACCAAGATTATATAATATGCCTAAGAGCTCAACTAATCACTAAGGCTTACCATAACAGATAATAATCATAGGGTCCTTTGAGATATCGAAGAATGATGAAATGAATAGGTTGGTAAACACAATAGATTTCGTGAAGCTGCTAGTAAGATATGATGCATCAATGAACACAACACAACTTAGTACTTTGCCTAATATGACATACGAGTTAATACTAAGGTTCACTCACCATTAATCTTGAGCTACTTAGTAAGATTAGATAAGAGTGTGAAAATGATGTACTCGGAGAATAGTATCTCACAAGAATAAGAATATTCATTAATAATATTGTATAAAATGATTGCGGCTACAGTAAAAAGGATTATTTATAGTAAGCATAAAGGATAATGTAAAGAGAAGATTCCTGATATAAGCAAAAAGGGCAAATATAACAAAGGAAAAAGAGAAATATTTCATAAATGTTAGAAAAGTAAGGGATAGGTGGTGGCCAGTCGATGGGTTTGTGTTTTGGAATCTTGGGGCATTGTGTTTGAATTGAGCTAATGTTGGGGATATTATTGCTAAGCTGCGCTAAAAGCTATTGAGGTGATTGCAAAGTTGCATCTTAGTAGGATGGAAAAGGAGAGCTTGGCATATAGGGACCTCTAACTTAGCACTCGGCACGTTGGCTACTACATAAGAGTCCAAGTAGAGTAGAGTGTATCTAAGCTAGGGCCTTAGGGAGTTCTCCTACAGCTCTTCCATGTATTAAAGCTCGTCTTCAATAGGTTAAGATGATAGGAACCTTCTTATGAAAGATTGTAAGCTTCGGAGGTGAGGGGTCTAAAGGTTGGTACTCTATTAAAGGGGATAAATGGGAAATTGTATTCAAAACCCAACATGGTTTATATGAGTAGATGGTAATGCCTTTCGGGTTATCAAACGCCCTAAGAACTTTCATGACACTAATGAATCTTGTTTTGAGAGATTTGATCGAAAGATATGTTGTAGTCTACCTTGATGACATTCTTATTTATAATGCTGATCTGCTTCATCATATTGATCATCTCTAATTTGTTTTTGATGTTCTTCAAGCAAAGAAATTGTTTATCAATATGAAGAAATGTTGTTTCTGTCAAGAAACAATGGTCTTCCTTAGATATATGGTTAGTAGATGGAGATTGCGAGTCGATGAAGAGAAAGTTCGAGCCATTGTGAGCAGCTGACCCCATCTTTATGTGTCGAGGTGAGGAGCTTCATGGATTGACTTTCTTTTACTAATGTTTTATTCAAGGTTTCAATTCAATAGTTGCACCCCTTACCGAATTGACAAAGAAGAATACAGAGTTCAAGTGGGAAGAGAAAGAGGAGAAGAGTTTTGGCGAGGTAATAGAGAGGTTGACATTTGCCCAGTCTTGGCTCTACCCAACTTTAAGAAAGTATTTAAGCTTGAATATAACGCATCAGGTATTGCTTTAGAGCTATGCTAATGAAAAAAGGTTAACCTGTCGCCTATTATAGTGAGAAGCTCTAAGGGGTACAACTGAACTACTTCATGTATGATAAAGAACTCCAAGTATTGATCTAAGCCCTTCATGTATGGCAATACTATCTTCTGCCAAAAGAATTTGTCATATACACTGATCATAAATCCTTGAGATACCTATAGAGCTAATTGTAGCTCCCTAAGTGCTAAGCTCGATAGGTGGAGTTCCTAGAAGGATTTAATTTTGTCATCAAGTATAAGCAAGGCAATGCTAATGTAGTCATTGATGCCTTATCAAAGAGATACATACCTTTAATTGAGCTACGGACCAAACTTTTTAGGGTTTGCAAACCTTAAGGGATAGTATTTACATGACTCTCATTTTGGTCCCATATACAGATGCTGTAGAGAAGGGAGGACATTAGACGAATATCATGTAGAGGACGGATATCTATTCTAAAGTGGCAAGCTTTGTATGCTAATCTGTTCTGTAAGAGAGCTGTTAGTAAGAGAAGCTTACTGTAGAGGACTTTTTAGGCATTTCGGAGAGAAAAGGATGTTTAAACTATTAAATACGAGGTTTTATTAGCCGAAGATAAGGCAAGATGTACATTGTATGGTCGAGAGTTATGCAACCTGTAAGAAGGCAAAAAGCTAAGTTGAACAAGGGAAAGTGATGCCTCTGCCCATCTTGATGAGACCATGGGTTGATTTAAGCATGTACTTTGTCCTCAATTGATCTAAAATTGCCTAAGGCAAAGATTCAGGAATGGCTATCATAGACAGATTCAGTAAGATGATATACTTGGTACCTTGTACTAAGACTAACAACCTTTAACTATTGCTTCTTTATTTTTGTAGGAAATTATTCATTTGCATGGAGTGATGAGGAGTGTAGTGTTAGATCGCAACTTGAAATTCCTAAGCTATTTACGATGAACTCTTTGGTGTTGGATGGGAACCAAACTATTGTTCAGTACTTCTTACCATCCCCAAGTCAATGATCAAAGAGAGGTCATCAATTGCACCTTAGGATCACTACTTTAAGTTACAATGGGAAAGAATTTAGCTGACTGGAATTTATGCCTGCTTATGGTAGAATTTACTTATAACGGGACAATATATGCCAACACTAGGCATCCACCCTTCGAGGTTACCTACGGCTTCAACTCCAAGCTACCTTTTGATTACACCTTAATGCCATCATCTAAACTAGAAGACCCAGAAGTGATAACCAGAGCTTAATCCTTCTAGTAGATCTACCAGCGCGTTACTCAACACATTGCTAGAGCTACTAAAAAACTGAAAGAGAAAGGCAAAGGAAGGAAGACCAAATAGTTTCAACTAGGCGATCAAGTATAGTTGCACTTAAGCGAAGAAAGATTTTCTAACAAAAGGAAGAACAAATTGTCTACCTTAGCTGAAGGACCCCTCAGGATACTCCAAAAGATAAACGATAATGCCGACTAATTAGAGCTGCTAAAAGACTTCGAAGTGTCTACTGTATTCAATGTTGTCGACCTCATCCCTTACTAACCAAGAAGAAAAATAGAGCAAGGACCAAGTGAATTTGATCCTAAATCCTAATTAGCCTAGAGGAGATAATAGGCATTAAGCCACTAAATCTATAACATGAGCCCAAATTTAAGGGCTTGAGAGCATGGCTAAGTGTATTCTCTTGTTTTGACCTACACTTAAAGAGTACGAGCTACTCTAAACCATCAACCTACTACCATGTTTGAGCAAACTCTCCTATGCCTAATGATTATCTTTGAATGTTGACTTGAAGAGCACTTAAACGATAGCTCAGCCTGCCCGAATTGCTTCTAAGCTACCCAGATCATGCTTGTAGTGAACTCACCTTGGAAGGATCTATGGCTCAACTCGGCATCAGATAACTTGACTGTACTTTTTTCCATTTCTTCTAGGAACCTACTACTAGCTACTGGATATGTCTCAGAGCACCTAAATGAAGGATCCCGTCACTAGAATCTCTTCTTTTCTTGATTTTTCATTTATACCCTTCTATATCTTGGTACTCTACTTATTTTAGACATTACCCTTTTAGTCTTTTCCATTTATAGTAGTTTGTCCTAATATTTTCAATATAAATACCCTTTGTATATTATAGCCATAATAGTGAATTAGATAGAATATACTACATTTTCCTTTGTGAGCATCCCCGTGCTTGCTTAGGGTTATTATTCTTATCCTAACCCTTAAGTAAGGCTACTTGGCAACTGCTCTCATTGACTTAGCTCGTGCATTAGATTGAGTTGATTCATAAGTCCTCGGTAGTTCCTTGGTGTGTCATATCATAGGAGCTTATCATAGGTTTTGCTTATTTACGTACATTATAACTTCATTTTTTAGACTTTTAATGAGTTCAGACCCGTTTCCTAGATACGATCGACCTTGTCTGTTCTTAGCATGACTTATTAGTAATGGTTCTCATGACCTAGTCACATCACAAATCATATCACAACCTAACATTTGGACATACCTCTTAAGGCCCTTGTATAACCTAACGTTGAGCATACCTCTGTTAACCTCTCTATAATAACTTAAATCTACCATAGATCATTTTGATGTGAGACTTTACAGGAGATAACACGTCACATAGATCAATAGAGTTGTCCTCTAGGGATATGCCACTACGAGCCCTTAGAATGAGCCAAGCATAAGCAACAAAAAGATACTTAAGCTGAATATACATTTACTCCATTTTCAATTTGTTACCCTAACACTCATATACAACAAGTACGTGTTATGCACCCAGATAGTTGGAGCCCGTTATCAACAAACTATGCTTAGCTTTAGAACTTAAAAACATTAGATATACATTAAACTCCTTAAATCTTGAATAGGTAATTTCTCCTTAGTTAAAACTCACTTTTAAACCATTTAATTCTCCTTAAATTCACTTAATGACAAACTAAAGGTTTACTTTTGATGTAAGAAAGGAATATATGAAATAGAGGTGAAAAACTCGACTTGATGGGATATGGTCTGTGACACAGTTTGCGATATGATTCTATTAATTTGATTGTGTCTTTTTCTATGTTAATCACTTCTAGGCATTGGAAGTGACATGACCTATGATACAGTTGTGTTATAGTGATTGTGTCACTTTCTATGTTGATCACTTTTGGTCATTAGAAGTGATATGACCTATGATACGGTTGTATCAAAGTGACTGTGTCACTTTATGTGTTGGCAACTTCTTGTCATTGGAAGTGACACGACTTGTGATACAGTCGTGTCAAAGTGAACGTGTTATTTTTGTATCCTCACCAAAAATAGCCCTATGAGTGACACGGTCGTGTTAATCTAACCATGTCACTTTTTGTACTCTCACCAAAACAACCTGCATTGACATGACCATGTCAACCAGGCTGTATCAACTTTCCTACACTTTGAAAACCTATTTTTATTCACCAAAACTTCTTTATAAACCTAATTCAACCTCTAAAAACTTCAACACATGTTTCTTTTGTTTTCAAAACACCCTTAATTTGTTAAAATAACCCAACTCCACTTCAAACCCTCATTAATAACACCTCATAAATTCTACATCTCTAATCCTTGATTCAAATTCAACATTACCCGTCAACATCAAAATTTTCCATCACTATATTATTTGTTAAAAGAAATAAGGATTATAGAAAATCTACAGTGTATGAGATACTTTACCTTGTTTTTTACAATCCTTTAGGGTTTCTTTATTTTCCCTTAACCAAGCTATATACAACCTTAAAAGATTAATGCATAATTCATATATTCAATTAAAAAAAAATCTCAAATTCCACAATTGACTCTTCACTTACCTAAGTCCCTTAAGGTTGTGTAAACCTTGCGACCCCCTTCATCGTACGAATTACTCTTAGGCTACCATAAGATTTTCAAATTAATCAACATTTCTCTACTGAAACCAATAAGATTCAATAGAATTCCCAACTTACCTTAAGGGTTTCTAGAGTTTGCAGAAGTGGAATTCAATTTTGTAGTGCATAAGAAGTTAAATGAGTCTTAAAAAAAAAGTAATATTTTGTGCACTAGCTAAGTTGGGAATTTCTTAAAATTCCAACTTTACCCTTTATTAAACCATGGTTAAAAACCTTAATACCCCTTAAAAACCTTAGTTATCTTTTATGTTTTTTTTTTTTTATGAATTTTATTATTTTACTACTCCTTTTTTTGAGGGATTGCATTCTCCCCCCCTTAGAAAAACTTTTGTCCTCAAAAGTTACCTAATACTTAGAACAACTCCAACTATTTCCTTCTTATCTCTTCTTCTAACTCCCAAGAAGCTTCTTGTTTAGGCTAGTTTAACCATTGCACTTTGCGATAATGGATTGTCCTTCTTCTTAGTACTTGATTCTTCATATCTACAATCTTTACAAGTTGTTCTTTTAATGTCAGATTATGTTGTAACTCTAACAACTCCAACTCAACAATCTATATAGGTGGCTATTTTGGCTCTTCTTTAGATTTTCCACAAACTTTCTCAACATTGAAATATGGAAAACATCACGAACTACTTTTAGACATGGTGGTCAAACCAATTTATAAGCTATCTTGCCGATCCGTTCCTATATTATATACAATCCCACATTACTTAGAATTAACTTCCCTTTTAGTTCGAACCTGCTAATTCCTTTAGCTAGAGGGATTCTCAACAGTAATTTATCCCCAAGTTGAAATTCCAAAGGATGTCACCATTTGTCTACATAACTTTTCTAATGACTCTATGCTGCTTACATTATCTTTCTGATAATTTTGACTTTCTCTATCAGCTCTTACACTAACTTTGGCCCCAAAAGCTATCTTTCTCCTGCCTCATCCCAATGAATGGGAGATTTGCATTTTCTTCCATACAGAGCTTCATATGGAGCCATTTGTATAGTTATTTGATAATTGTTGTTGTAAGCAAACTCAACTAACGGAAGATACTTACTCCAGCTGTTACCAAATTGTAAGGCATAAGCCCACTACATATCCTCTAATATTTGTATTGTTTGCTCAAACTGTCTATTAGTCTAAGGATGAAATGTTACACTAAACTGTACTTTAGTACCTAGGGACTTCTACAAACTTTTCTAGAATTTACTTATAAATTACGTATCTCTATTAGATATTATTATCATTGGAATTCCATGCAATCTCATTATCTCTTGTACATATGGCTTGGCCAATCTCTCTAACCTATAATCTAACCTTATAAGAATCAAGTGAGTTGTCTTCATCAATTGATCTACTATCACCAATATCGTATCATGCTTTTCCTTAGTCTTAGGGAGATAAGCGACAAAATCTATGGTTACATGCTTTCACTTCTACTCTAGTGTAGGCAAGGATTACATTTCACCAGCCAACGTCTTATGCTCAATCTTTACCATTTGACACGTTGTACACTTGAAGACATACTTTGTAATTACTAGCTTTATGTTGTTTCACCATTAGTGCTTCTTTAAGTTCTCATACATCTTGGTACTCTCAGGATGAATAGAGTACCTAAAGTAATGTGCT
Organism: Lumnitzera littorea; assembly: GCA_024138015.1. Lineage (NCBI taxonomy): Eukaryota > Viridiplantae > Streptophyta > Magnoliopsida > Myrtales > Combretaceae > Lumnitzera > Lumnitzera littorea. The sequence continues at coordinate 44,812,388 of JAMXBB010000008.1, read as the reverse complement.
TCTCTTAAGATTTCTTGCTTTAACTCTTCCTAATTTGGCACACATAGTCTACACCCATACCTCAAAATACTTTCAACATCAATTCTAAATTCAATTGCTCTACCTTGCTCTACTCTAATCCTGATTTCCTAAATACTTGCATCCTAAAATTGTGTAGCTTTTATTCTTTCTACAAGAGTTGGTTGAATGTGCAAATTAGCTAATTTAAACCCTACTTGCTAAGTCACTATTTCTAACTCCAATCTTTATATGTCTTCAAATAAAGGTTTCTGTGATGTGATTGGTGCTCTATGTTATCTTATTTCTTCCTATTGAGAGCATCTGCCATCACATTAACTTTACTTGGGTGATACTGAATATCTACGTCATGGTCCTTAATTAACTCCAACTACTACCTCTATCTTAGGTTCACCTCATTTTGTTTGAAAATGTACTTAAAACTTTTATGATCAGTAAACATTTGACACCTTTCCTCATATAGGTAATATTTCCAAATTTTTAAGGCTAGAACAATTGTTGTTAACTCTAAGTCATGAGTAGGTAAATCTTTTCATATCGCTTTAGCTCCAAGATGCATAAGCAATTATTTTTCCTTCTTACATCAAAACATACCCCAATCCTTAACTAGAAGCATTATTATAAGTAACATGCTCCTTGCCACTCTCGAGCAATGCCAATATTAGGGCTATCATAAGTTTCTCTTTTAGTTTTACAAAAGCTTACCTCATACTTATCATCCTAAACAAGCTTTACTCTTATATGAGTCAATTTGGTAAGGGGTGTTGCTATCTTAAAAAAGCCTTCAACGAATCATCTGTAATAACTTGTAAACCTAAGAAAGCTTCTAATTTCAATCACTATCTAAGGTTAAGCCAATTCACAACTACTCTAACTTTTCCTTGGTCAACAGTGATACCTTCTTTACTTACTATATGCTCGAGAAAAGATACATGCTTAGGCCAAAACTCGCATCCCTTGAACTTAGCATATAGTTTCTCTGCCTGTAACCTATTCATCACAATCCTTAAATGCTCTTCATGCTCTTCTTGGCTTTTAGAATACATTAAGATGTCGTCTATGAAAACAACCATAAACTTGTCTAAGAAATCTTTGAAAACTCTATTCATTAGATCCATAAATGCCATTGATGCATTTGTCAAGACAAATGGCATCACTAAAAACTCATATAGATTATAGTAAATCTTGAATGTTGTCTTCTGAATATACTATTTTTTTATCCTCAGTTGATGGTATCTTGATCTCAGATGAATTTTAGAGAATACAAGAGCTCCTTGTAATTAATCAAACAAGTCATTAATTCTAAGAAGAGGATATTTGTTCTTTATAGTCACTTTATTAAGCTCTCTATAGTCGATGTATAGCCTTATGCTACCATCCTTTTTCTTAATGAAATGCACTAATGTGCCCCATGGCCACATGCTAGGCCTAATGAAACCTTTCTCCTATAATTCTTCTAATTGAGTCTTTAATTCTATCAATTCTATTAGTATCATTCTATATGTAGACTTTGAAATTGGCTTAGTACTTGGTAACTAATCAATACTGAACTTGATTTCTTTGGCTAGTGGTAAACCAAGTAAGTCATTTGAAAACACATTTATGAATTCATTCACTATTGGAACTTCTTCAATTTTCATATCATCACTTGCCTCTATAGTCATGGCAGCTAACCTGCCTTTACCTTAACTTTAAAGAGAGCTGCTCTCCTTTTAGGGGATCGAAATATACCATTATGTTATGGCAATCTATGGTAGCATGATACTTGAATAGCTAGTTCACTCCAAGTATCACATGAAGTTGATCTAGCATTGCCCCTAATTCTAAAGGGGTATCGATACTTAAGGGATCACATAGCAACTTGGATTTCAAATCAAATGCATGCATAAATACATCAAATATATATGAATAAGTGGTACTCGTGTCAAACAGCACAAAAGTACTAATAGAGTGTACAAGGAATATGCTTGCCATGGTATCCTGTTTAGGATATTCTTGGTACTATTACTCTTAGAAGACAAACACTCAAGCTAGAGCTCTCTATTTTGGCCTTTGAGGTCAAACAGTTGGTGCTCTAACCTCTGCCCCTTCTAGGTGCTGCATTAGAGCCTACTGGGGAACTATAGCTGCTTGTCCTTTTGCTATTTCATGATCAGTCAAGTTATGGCCTCTCATGTTACAAGGGATCTGTAGAATGGATTTCTCATTACATGTCCTATTTGAGTGCCCAATCCTACTACATGAGAAATAAGCCCCTTCTAGCTAACTACACTAACTTAAATCATAAGGTCCCATACATTGTGAACATCTTTGCATTGGTGCTATTGATGGGGGTGGAGGTAAAGGCAAGAATGGATAAGCTAGCCTAAGTTGGAAAGCCTAATTGGAATTGCCATAGGTCTGGCTGGTGGCATCGGAGATAGAAGTCTCTTACCTTGGTCATGATGGCTAACATTCGACCCGGGTCTCTTACTGAGGATCAGACCTACCCTACAGGTCCTTTACTCCTCTCTTCTTTTCATGCACTGTTCCAACCATTTAGCTCTCTCCACAACATCTACATAAGCTATCAGTTGAAAAGAACTCACTTCATATTATAAGTCTACCTCTAACTCTTTTAGAAAATGATGAGCTCATAATCGATCATCAGCTCAAATAGCTTCCGACAAAAGCTAGCTCAGGCAATTCAACTCCGCCTCATACTCAGTGACAAACTTGTTGCCCTATTGGCAATTATAATAAGCATTCTCCATTGCATCTTTCATACTGTTCGGAAAGTACTTCTCATAGAATATCTCTTTAAATCTTTGCCAGTTAATCGGTCCCTTAACTAATATGCTTTTATTGGTCCACCACAAAGCTACTGTATCCCTCAACATGTAAGTAGCATAACTAACCTTTTTTTCTTTTGGCATACTAAAAGAGAAACCTTCTCTACTTCTTTCATCTAATGGTGTATTTCAATAGCATCCTCCTTAATGGGTTAAAGGGGTTTATTTGCGTAGCAAACTTGTCTATGGGAAAATGTTCTTATTATGGCCGTACTAGCACCCTTAACATATTGTTCATAGTATGAAGCAACTGGATACTATTCACTATATCCTGCTTGACCTCCTTAGGGCAACTGTCCATCTTATGATACCTGACTACCTTGCATAATAACATCAATTGGTGGAAACTAACCACCTTGCTGCTACCTTCCTACATTTCTCTCCATTGAAGCATCTTGCCCTGTTCCAACGTTGTTGTTAAGTACAAAGATTCTCCTAGGTAGCCTTCTACTAGAGGAATAAGATCAAAAAGGAGATAAACAACTAAACTTCTAAGAAAAGAAACAAAATTATTATATAGGAAAAGAAGCAAAGCAAATACTTAATGATATATAGGCACTAAAGAAAGCAAAAGAACTTAAGGGGAATTACTACTACTTTGGTCCAAAATTCTACCCATTCTTAATTTCTCTCACTTCTCTATTGATCCATTACTTAAATATTCTAGATATCCTTTAACTTATGCTTTAATACTACTTAATATGTAATGCCCTAGAACTTGGAATGCCATAAACCGCCACATGTCCCTAGTACTTTATTAACACATCAGGCTCTTAAACCACAAATGGATATCTCAAACTATGGCATTAGTAACCACCGGTACAAATAATCTCATAAAACTCCCATTTCGTAATTTTCAAATTCCTTAATAAATACTCCATAAGCACTAACAAAATAAAATAACTCTAGTTTCTCATAGCGGAAATAACATACATGAAATCAAATGACTTAGTTCCCACAAACAATTGCAAAATAAAACAAGTCTCAACAACGATTCCCATTTCAATCTTCATTACTATTCCTACTATTATTGACTATCATCATAATAATAGTCTTCATAACCATCATTCGGGTAGTAATTACTATCATTCCAATCCTTAACTCTAGCACTCTCATAACTAGCAAAATCTACATAACTATAATCTCCATAGATATCATTTGGACTTATAGCTAAGGAAAAAGAAATGAAAAAATAAGCCAAAGCCCAATACGTAACACACAGCCACATGCACATGATCAAACAATATATGTTCATATGTGTTTAAATGCAAAACAAGTAATCCATACAATTTATTTAATTATCTTTACTTTTAAGCCAGTCACATAACACACAATAGCAATCTTCATGACTTGATCACATTGTAAATCGTATTACAACCTAATGTTTGGGTGTGCCTCTTTAAGCCTCTTTATAACCTAATGTTGGGCGTACTTTTTCAAGCCCCACTACAACAACTTAAATTTACTCCAGGTCATTTCCAAGAGAGACTCCACCAATACATCATATGGCCCATTGGGATTGCCCCTTAGAGATCTGTTACTACAAGTTGTAAAGACGAGCTAAGCACAAGCAACAAAAAGACACTTAAGTCAAATATATATTTAGTTCATTTTAAATTTTCTATTCTAACACATATACAACAAGAACGAGTTACGTACCTAGATAGTTGGAACCCATTACTAATGAATTATACCTAGGTTTAGAACCTAAAAACATTAGATACTTATTAAACTCCTTCAATCTTGAATAAGTGATTTCTCTTTAGCTAAAACTCACTTTTAGACCATTTAATTCTCCTTAAATTCACTTAATGAAACACTAAAAACGTTTACTTTTGATGTAACAAGGGAATATATCAAATAAAGGCGAAAAACTTGACTTGCTGGGACATAGTCTGTGATACAGTTGTGTCAATCTAACTATGTCTTTTTCTGTGTTATCACTTTTGGTCACTAGAAGTGACACGACTTAATAAGAATCAATGTATAACTATCTCTAAGCCATGGCCAACCTATTCTAAGCTAATGCCGACTTACCCCACTTAAGGCCGAGTAAATACTAGAAGGTTGAGATGGGAAAGAAAAATAGCCCAACAATAGCTCTATCAACTATTGAGAAGATCAAGGAACAAACAATCAAGCTCCCAACCCTAAAGACCAGCTCAACACAGCACGAAGGATCTAGTGCTGACCAATCTTAGAGCTCAACAATTGTAGGTTGACCTTATAGGCAACTTAGCTAAGCACTATGAGACTTAAGCGATCTCAACTCAAACTAGGACATCCAATTGCTGACTTCAACTAGTTCGGATCCTATTCATTTCAAGACAACTCGAATAACCTGCATGCCGACCTTTCCACTAAAACACATAGTTTTGTGCATTTGTAAATGTTTTCTTTGTTTTAATCGTAGGCTTAATCAATAGGGTTTAAGGCCTTGTATACTATTTGCATATTTGCCACTAGAGTTTTAGGATGTACTATAAATAGTAACTTTTGTATGCAAAAGTTAGCTTTTCATCATCAATTATTAAGAATATTCTTAGAGAATTTCCTCTCGTAAAGCTTACTTAAGTTAGTTTCCTTTCTAAGTGATTATTGAGTGTATTGTTACTCTTTAATCTACCTGAGTTCTTACTAACCTTCTTCTTAAGATTATGGTGAATCCCTTTATTTGAGCAAGTTAGTGAATTGTATCTAATCCTCATTTGAAACCTTAAGCATTGATTTGGCTTTTGTGAGTTGTATTGAGACCTATTTCAAGCTCAAACTTGATTATGTTTGTGTATTGGTGCATGATATCCTTTCATATTCACATTCAAAACCCTTGTTTACTAAATTTCCTTACTAACGACCCTTGAGTCTGAATACCTATTAAGTGTTCGAGTTTGCTGCGTACTCTAATCCGTATCATGACATATGATACAATCGTGTCAAAGTGACCATGTCACTTTCTATGTTGGTTACTTTTGGTCTCTAGAAATGACAAGACTTGTGATACGGTCATATTAGAGTGACCGTTTTGCTTTTTGTGATCTTACCCAAAATAGCCATGTGAGTGATACAGTTTATGACATGGTCGTGTCAATCTTACTGTGTCACTTTCTATGCTCTCACGAAAACAACTTACGTCAACATGATCATGTCGACTAAGCTGTATCAATTTTCTTGTACTTCAAAAAACCAGTTTTTATTCACCAAAACTCCTTTCTAAACCCAATTCAACCTCCAAAAACTTCAACACATGTTTCTTTTGTTTTCAAAACACCCTTAATTTGTTAAAACAACCTAACTCCACATCAAAACCTCATTAATGACACCTTACAAATTTCACATCTCTAACTTTTGATTCAAATTCAACATTACCCATCAACATCAAAATTTTCCATTACTATATTGTTTTAACCATGAAATCATTACCAAAACTTATCAAAAGAAATAAGGATTATAGAGAATTTGTGGTGTGTGACATACTTTACCTTGTTTTTTATGGTCCTTTAGGGTTTCTTTGTTTTCCCTTAACCAAGTTACGCACAACCCTGAAAGATTAGCGTATAATTCTTAAATTCTCGGTATATGCTCAGTTTGAGCCACTAAATGCTGATCATCTAAGATATGGCGAGTTTAAACATATGCATTAGCATGACATCCTTGTGCTGCACTAAGTCGGGTTTGCGCTTAAATATCAGTTGTGAGCTTGAATATATGTTGTTTTGTATGTTATGGAGTACTGTTACGTGAGCTTAGTATATATTGCTAGCTGCTTGTTGTTACATCCCATTTTTGTTTAATTTTTAAATTATTCAATTAGCTCAACTTATGGGCTAAGAGGTTAGTTTTTCTAACCTCAGCTGCTGAAGAGCAGATTTAGAAGAGGATTCCAAGTATAGATATGAAAGATGGGAGACTGCAGAAGTTTTGAAGATAACGTGTCATCACTTTTGTTTTTTTTCAATATGTATCTACATAGTGCTAAGCCAGGTTGGTAGTATCACTTTTGCAGATGTAATATGTGAAGTGTCTAATGCGTTTCAAGGACGTAAGAATGTTGGATATGGTTGTATGGATAGCTTTAATATAAGTATTGAAGTGTTGTTCCATGAACCTTCAAGAAGACCCGCAGGTAAGTTAAGCAAATGATGGAGCAAGGTTGATACGAAGAGCACGTGCATCAAGAGTTTATCTTCAGCTATGAAACAATGTTTATTAAGATAGCAGGTATAAGAATGTGGTTCGGGGCATAGCATGCAGGGCCAATTTCATAGGTTGTTTTGCTTTACTCAGGTAGCATAATTTTGACACTAGCAACCATGAGTTTTCGATGGGAGTAGATGCCATATATTTGCGTTGTATAAACCATTGTAGTGCTGATCGAGTATTTTGGTAGTGTTATCAAAGATGTGAGTAGGAGTATGACAGCAAGCTCCTTGAAGTTATATGATTTATACAAGTTATTTTGAAACATGTACACGGTTGGATTCATATTTGCCTTATCCTTATTTTGAGGATGGTATAATGATTGATTTTCCTTTTCAGGTACCATCTGTTTCCTTTCATGGGATGGGACAAGTGTTATAAAGGGTTATGTATACACTTGAAAGGCAGATCATTGCACGAATACATGATAGTATCGTATAATAACAGTGGTATTTAATAGAAAAACAATGATAAAAATATATAATAATTTTCTTAGAAATCGATTATTGTTACGCACAGCTATTCATAAGATATAGACAAACAAAACTAGGCTGTTATTTTAATAACTTTCTTTGATTCTTCAATATATAATTATAGAATTAGTGTAAATGTATGTAATAGCTTTCCAAGCAATAGTACCTAATGAATGAAAATAATAAGCGAAGAGAACAGATGATGCTTTGCTCCAAATGTGAAAAAAACTGCTCAAGAAAACGTGGAAAGTGGACAAAAGCAGTTTCCCACTGAAGTTTTTGAAAATGGTCGAGGAAAAGTAATGTGAAAATTGGAAACGCCATTACTATGTTCTCCATACAGGATAAGAATGCAACCGGGTAAGTGCAAACAAAAATCATGAGAAGCGGCTAGTTATTAAATACAAATAATTAAATAACTTAAAAGATTAAAGACACCAAACATGGTCCTCTCCCTTTGATAATATAGATCAAAACTTCCATTTAGGTTTTCTTTCAAAAAAAACACAAGTGAAGTTGATAAGAAAAGAATAAAAACTACAAACATAATTTTAATGGCATATTTAGAAAGGTAGATAAATATGTTTGGTGTCTCAATGCTGTCTTCACCAATCACAATCAAATACTTAGGCAAACGGTATGAATTTCAATATTCACTTATTGTTTTTATCATATACATGTTTGATTGTGATTGGTTTGGACATTATTGAGACACGATTTTGAATTCCATCCGGTAAGTAATAAATAGTAGATGTGTCTAATTAGCATCACCAAAAACTCTATCACAAATATCGAATTAGTAGACTAGACATATTATCTAAATTGATCATATATTTTAACCCCTAAAATTGCTTAAGATTGCCTTAATTTACTTGATTGTGCAAACTTTCGCGTAAAATGAAGGTAAGATATTTCTGTTACCATAATTAAGCCTTCAAAATCATTACGAACTAGATTGTTCCAACAATTTCATGAAAAATCCATAAACTTCATCATTCATGAAAAGGACAGAAAAAACAAACAGATTTTAATAATTTCCAAACACACTTCAAATTTAGAATCCTCATCATGTAAGTTTAATATTACACATTAGGAGTTTATAAACCAAAAACCAAGTCGAAACTACTTGGTTATGGGTTTCAAAAATAAAATTGAATTCACTTAACAGGGGCATTTTCTAAAGATCTAATACATCCACCGCAAATTTGATACATGCAAAATTACCATCTTAAAGTAAACATACGATTAGCTTTGAATGCATTTTTTCCATGACTTTAGAAGTAGATATACAATTTTTTTTTAAATAATTAAAATTGGATAGGGAAATGGGCTTAGTGGCCCATGCAACTCCAGCCACCGTCGCCTCTTTCTCCTTGTCAGAAAAGCTAGTCGGGGGGCAAATCCTTCAGACCCCCAACCCACGCAAAAGCAAAACACGCCTAACCCTCTAAACAACATTGACCAGTGCAAAACTTCAATATTCTTCTATATTTTTTATTATTTTCGTCAAAATTCCACTTAGTTCCACCTTTATCCTTATTGTGAATGATTTTTCAGTTGCTGCACGTATCAAATTTACTTGAATTAAAGGGGTGAAGTCAGTGGTGTTTGTGAATATAAGAGAGAAGATTCGTTAAGTATCTCCCTAAATGAAAACTATACTACAACTCAAATTCTCTTGTCCCTTGCTTGTAACACTAAATTTTTGGCCCCTTTTGCCACCAAAACGCTCATGTTAACTCAGGTTTTGTTGTCTTCCATTAACACTATAATTTTTTTTTTTCTTAGCTTACAGATAATTTTACCCATTTCCATTTAAACAGTGTGACATGTTAGAATACTTATGATTCGTATGTTACCATACTTCAATGACATATTGTCCTTATTAAATTTTGATTTTATAAATTAATTAACCTATCTCTAATATCTTTTAATGTAGAAGAGCTTAACATTGGATCTGAGAAGTTATTTTGTATTTATAATAAATCTATTCGTTTATATTCTAAATTTTACAAACAATCTTTTCAAACTGCTTCAATTAAACGTCTATGGCTACGTCATAAAATTTAACCTAATTTGAATAATGTCGAAGCATTAAATTAATAGCTTGGAAATATGGGGTATCATACAAGATATCCTTTACATGAATTCCCAACGGCAATTCTATCGAGAATTTCACATTAACAACACAATTGACTTTGTATTTGGAAACACAGCATTTTTTTTTTTCCTGGTTTACACGCAAAGTAGCGGTTATATTGTAAAACTCAATATCTATGCAAAAAGGCTCGTGACTTCTCAGTGGAGCATACTCATTTCTTTCAGCCTAATGATAAACAGAACTAAAACAAAGCACTAAATTCTCGGCCCATAACACGTGTAATGGCTCCACTAAACTTAGTTGCCACTTTTAAGTTCGCTTGAAACAATTTTATGCTAACCATTGAAGGAATAGTCAGGAACTATTTACACGCAACATTATTTGCATATTTTGGCTCACCTTGCAGCTGACTAGAATAGGATGATGATTTTCCTTTGAACACACTCTATTATGGTGACTATAGGATTATTGACTCTCATGCTTCGGGTCAATTAATAGGGTTATGGGGTCATAACTAATGCCGCTGAAGCATCCTAATTCACTGCTACTAACTTCAATGCTAGTCTAGCATTGTTCAACCAGGCGTTCATTCACCTCAGCCAGTTGGCCTTTAAGGGTCGATATGATTTAATATACTGTCAACATAAATGTCATTTAATTGCCAAAATGAAATCCCATTCCTTTAAATAAAACTTAATTGATCTAAATTTTTTTGCTAAAAATATAGCAACATTTAAATCTTGATTCTTTTTAGATTGCTTCAAACTATCTCTTCATAATATATAGAACCTTTCATTCCTCAAGGATGATTTATGATTAGATAAACTAGATACGTAGAAAGCATAAAAATAGTCAATGTGATGAAATACAACAAAGTGTATATTTTGTACAAATAAAAAATCAACCAACATAACTAAATGAGTAAATCAAACTAAAGCAACCTATGCTTTAAGTTTTCTTTCTCTGCTTACATTGCCCTTTTTTTTTTCTTCTCTATCACTTACATTACTTATGTTTTCTAAGATAATGAACACATAACCTTTTATTAGTTTTAAACATGTGATTAGTACTAAGGTATCTGAAAACCATAAAACAAGAACTAAAGTACCATAAACCATCTTATATCCAATTCATTGTCATTGATTTATCTTTCATACAATCAATTGTTTTAGGTTACTACTTTATGATCAAGTTTGGCATAAATACTTCTCTTCCATAGGAATATACCTTCAAATTTCCTCCCTCCTCTACATATACATGACCCAAAAAAAAAAAAAAATTGCATGGCTAAATAGAATTGATGAGCAACATTTAGGTTTATGTTAGAGCTTTTAGTCACTTGTGTACACGAAGTGACAAAAATAAATTGAGAGATAATATGTGTTGTTGATAAGGATTAGGATTCCAAGAAATACCTTTCGACTGCGAAGAAGGACCAAAGGATTAGGGTAAGGTTAAAAGGATGGAAAAACTCAAGATTTGAAGTTGGCAAAGGAGATTATGGCTTAGTTCATGCCCTTCCCAAGCGTGAATGCATTAGAAGACTTATGCAAGGTGTAATTACAAGCAAGGATAATGGGATGTGATCCATGATTGTTCGAGACATAGTGGAGATGATGGCTAAGGATCACAGGGCATGATCTATGATTGTTAAAAGCATTGTAGGAGATCATGAGAAAGGTTTAAGGGGGGTAATCTCTTACCATGAACATGTCCAATGCCTTATTACGTTTTTGTTTGATTTTATCTCATTTACACTTTTGTCACTAGATTAGGATTAGTATAAATTCATTTTACATTTATTGGAGAGTCAAGTTATTTTTCTTATTGAAAACTCTTTCGTGAGGTTTATGAAACTTTAATTCTCTTATTAAGCTCTTATCAATCTTTTGTAAAGATTATAGTGACCAATATTCTTGATTATCAATTTGGATAAGTTATATTGACTATCGAATAATCTTTATTTATTTGAGTTGTGTTTTGTATCAATCCATACCCTGCTCTCTTCTTGTCACAAACCCTTAAAACATAAACTTGACCATCAAAATTCAATTAATCACTACGAAAAAAATGTGCTATTTCTTGTCCATGTGTTTGGGTCTGTTGTGCAATGTAGTATGTTGTTTTGTCCATATAAACTTGGTATGAAAGCTAAAGGTTTGTGTGCTTCACATTTCAATAAGTTACAAAATTTTCAATCTTTTGAATTGTTGGTGCTAAATATTTGAGGTTTTGAGAAGAATTAGGGTTTGTGAAGTTTGAGGGTGTTAGCATGTTAATTAGATTGATTTCTTGTTGATTTTGATAAAAGAAATTATTACTATGTTAGGTGAACATATTAGCAAAGGTGGTAGAAAGGACTCTATAGATCCTGATAGTAGTAGTTCAAGGAAATTACAAGTTAGCATAAGGAGGTGGGATGCCTTATAAGAGCAATTACAAGTGTTGAATCATCATTATTTATTTATATTGTATGTCATATCAATCTGTACTCTATTTATATCTTGTTACAGATCCTTAAAACATAATTATTAAAATCAAATTAATCACTTAGAGCACAATGTACTAGTTCTTGTCTTTATGTCTGGGTTTGCTATACAATATAATATACGACTTTGTCCTATATCAACTTGGTGCTAAAGGTAAAGGTTCATGCCCTTCACATTTCAATAAATTACGAAATTTTTTACCATTAAAACTGTTGGTGCTGAATTTCTAAGTTTTTGCGGAGAATTAGGGTTAGTGTAGCTTAGGGTATTAACATGTTCATTGGGTTGATTTGTTATTGAATTTGATAAAAGAAGTTAATACTATGTCAAATGAAAGTATTAATGGAGGTAATCTAAAGGGCTCTAAGGATTTCAATAGTAGTAGTTTAGGGAAATTATAGGTTAGTGCAAGGAGGTGGGATGCCCTAGAAGAGCAATTATGAGTATCGAATGAATCTATGTAATATTTGAAGGAGAGAGTACAAGAAAGAGAATAGAGTTATAAATCTAGGGCGAAGTCTAGGAGTAAGTCTAGAAATATTTGAGAAATGCTAATGAAGAAACTCGCTAATTCACAGGAAAAGCTAAAGAGATTAATGGTGAAGAGTAAGGAGAAGAAATCAAGATGAATTGATTATAAATCTTCAATTACGCTTCAACATAGCTATGAAAAAGAGATTGATAAAGCTGTTATAAGAAAGGCTATACAGGTGAAAATGGAGGAAGCAAAGAAGCTAGGGCCAATTATTGAGACTAAGAAGGAAGTTGGAGTGGAATCATATAGGAATTCATCAATTGGAACCTAAGGTTGAGAGTAAAGGTAAAGATTTTAAAGTTGCAGAGAAGATTATTAAAATTATCAGTGAAACACTAAAGCAAGTTGAAATCCTTATATCAAAGGTGGGATATAGAGAAGATGGAACTAAATTTTGAAAGAGGGAAGAATTGATTAAGGTTCTATATGACACTGTAATAGAAAAAGAACAGCATAATGATCTTGTATAGAAGGTACATATGTTAGATACAGATACTGTGAGTAGGATATATGTAGAATAGAGAGACTATTTATTCCATACTTAAGGCTTGGTGTATGGAAGGATATGCTCTTTGGTAATAGATAACAAAAGTTGCATGAACCTAGCATCTGGTGCTTTTATGCATCGACAGGGATTAAAGACTGTAACTCATCCTAGACCCTATAACCTACATTGGTTTAGAAGTAAGGGGATCATCTATGTTATAAGGAAAGTCTAAATATCCTTTGTCATTAGGAAGTAGAAGGATGGAAGTGACTTGTGATGTTGTATTGAATGGAGGTGACTCATATTCTCTTGAGTTAGCTTTACTGATATGATATGGATGTCACATTCAACTAGAAGGCCAACATATACAATTTTTACGTGGAGGTAAATTGATAACATTATTGCCCATAACTAAGGAAGAACTACAAAAGAAATGAAAGGTGATGGTATAGGATAAATAGCACAAGATATATCTTGTTTGCATGTTGCTATTGGAATGAAATTGATTGTGTAGGTACCATAGAGTCAAACATAAGAATAATTTTTCTATAGGTTTTAAAACGAAATAAAAACAAGGTTCAAATGTGAATCTTCACCAATCCTAATGTAATAATAGCATTAAGGCTCCAAGAAATGCCCTCCAACTTTCATGGAGGACGAAAGGAATGTAGTAAGGTTATAAGGTCGAAAAAACTCAAGATTTGGAGCTAGCAAAGGAGATTATTGCCTAGTTCACAATCGTGAAACCAACATGAACATATTGGCATGACTTATGTAAGGTGTGATCATAAGAAAGGATCACAAGGTATTTAATCCATGATTGTTTAAAACATAGTAGAGATCATGGGTTGTGATTTTGTTTAATTTTATCTTAATTACACTTTTGCCACTAGGTTAGTGTTAGAGTGGTGTTTAATTATTATTAAGATCACTTTTGAAAGGTTTGTGAGAAATTTTAATACCCAATAAGTTTTTATCAATTGTGAAGATTGTGGAGAAAGATGTTACTGATCATCAATTTTTTACATTGATTGTTGAATGATCATCATTTATTTGAAATGTGTCATATCAATTCTTCCCCATTCCCTTCTTGTTAAAAACCATTGAAACGCATACTTGACGATTAAAATCCAATTAATCGCCTAGAATACGACGTGCTATTTCTCGTCCATGGGTCTGCGTTTGCTGTACGATCCAATGTACGGTTTTGCTCCGTATCAGTTGCAAAAGAAAGAAAAATATTATATACGGGAAAAGATGCTAGTGCACATATTATGTTTTTCCAATTTACCTATTTCAGAGTAAACCTCTTTCACGAGGAAACATTTTCCCAACTTTCTTCATCTATTATATTTATATAACCCATAATTTAAGATCCAAGTTATTGAGAACAAAGTCATGATACATATTAAAATTAGACAACTTCAGTACAGTTACATTTGCTGAAATCCTCACAGCTCACGTGGACATGAATACCAATTCCTACATGACAAGGAACAGGTTGAATCGTATCCTCTACGAAAGGTAGCAAAGCGACAACGAATATACAATTTTATATACATAAATCCCCATGAATATTAATTAGCTGTCCCTGCAACGTACGCCATAAAAAAGCTGTCTGGGTATCACTGGATCCAAAACAGAAGCAACGTCAACGATTCCCTTAAATATAGAGACAAAAAGTTATAAAACGACAAAAAATAATGTGAACGTCCAAAAATGCTAAGTCACTAATTAGAGTCTAAGGAGAAAAGCCATACTTATAGAAGTTGGTATTTGTTTATTTCTTTTATGTTGCCAATAACAATATAGCAATTTTTTTTTTTCCAACTACATTATAATTTAAGTAACAGGATTTGAATTTAGCCAATTTCATTAGGAGAGTAGTATTTATATTGCCTTAATAATAATATAACAATGTTTATATATTTCATTTACATGATATTTTCCAAAAAAAAAAAAAACACTAAAATATGGTCAAATGCAATATATATAATTAATTCATACTCTTATATATGTATCTAGTTATACCTAGATATTCTTGTATGACTCAATTTAAGAGCGTGAATACCAAATCATATAACAATAACAATAATAATGATGATAATAGTATAATCTTGCACAATAACAAAATAAAATTTTCCATTATTTAATCAAAATCGCAATGAATGATGAATCAACTCATATACTTAAACCTTATCAAAGCAAGACAAAAATAAGTGATTAGCAATGATAAAGAGTAAAATAAGTTTTTTTTCTGGACAGGGTCTTGAAGGAAGAGCTCCCTTCACTCCAGTACCAAAAGGATCAAGGCAACCTCGTCTCCTAACTCATGCAAACCCTTAACTAGCACTATTACTATACATCTACAACTGTTGTGCATGATAAGGGTATCCATGAACCAGCAGCCGTGGCAACCCTTCATATCTCCTTAGCATCGGAGTGAAGAGAGCTCCTTACTCTCATTTTCCTCCCCCAAAAATTACACACACTACGCTATTACATTACAAGATACGTAATATAAATATGTGTTTGGCCATGGAAGACAGGACGACAGGTGAATTGCTTATATAGTCCTCCTAGGTAGTCCATCAGTAAATCCTCGCCGTTCAATTTAATTATTCATGGAATCCTAGATTGTATTTAATTACGTCATATACTTTAATGATACAACGGATTCGAATTATTCTGTTACCAGTCATTGGTTCTTTTTAGTATTTTTATTATGGGGTCGGTTCATATGCGTATGCCCTTTTATTAACTTTCCGTTTCTGCGCAATTGGTTGATAGTAATTAATATATACTAAAACACAACACAATGGGCATATGTGCTCTAAGCTTTGGAATCAGCAAATAGAATGGATGAGTTCATTCCAAATTGAGCAACATCTTTTTATTTTTGGTGAATGAGAAAAAAAAAAAGGATTATATTGCTATCAATTATGGCGCAAAGGATTAATTTCTTTGATGTTTACTTCATTTTATATATTTTTTTCTGGTCTTATTATTATTTTTATGGAAAATTACGAAAAGCATGACCTACGCTTTGGTCCTTTCATATACCTATGTTTGGATGTCTTTAGAGTAGTAGAATTCAAAGGAAATTGGTGGAGAAAAAAGAAGAAAATTTTTATCTTTAGTAACTTAAATGAATATTGGAAATGAATGAAAAAGGAAGGAAAAGAGTGGAAACATTTCTATATTGAAATCCACTTCGTTAATCGTTGAATTTGAAGGGAAAAGGTGGAACGGACCGAAACGAGATATCATTACAAGTTATCCCTATCAATTGGAGTTTACATAAGGGTAATTCCGCTAGATGCAAATTTCATTCCTCTTGATGATTTGGTTGTGTTTGAGTTAGTTTATTAATGAAGTATTGTTTTACAGGAAGAAAAAAAAAGTTTGGCTCTACTGTGGTCCTTTATGCTCTAATATCTAAAAAATCTATTTTATTGTTGATTTAAATTTATATTAGGAATTGAGCTTAATTCAAAATACATAAAGCTCAAAATTTAGTTGCACTTAGTGTAAGTTTGAGTAAGCTTGTGGGCTTATTGAGTTAAACAGGAGAACTTAAATTTAAGTTGGTTTACTTGAGTAGTTGGAACTCAATAGAATTATTGCAACAACTTTCTCAATTTAAGCTTGGGGTGTCCTGGTATTTATTTATTTTTAGTGACTATTAACTAAGAAAAAAAGGAACATAAACCTGCGAGATTCTAGGAGGCTTCACCGGATATAATTACAATATAAGTTAATCAAAATAAACACGGTGGAGATACATCCAAGTGAAAAATTGGCAAAGGTGGCTTTTATGCGTTTTTTATCTTTCCATCAAACAATAGACTAGGGTTTAGATGGCTTCAAAAAGCTAATCAATTTTTCTTCGTTGGACTAGACACGATTCTCTTGTGATTTGCTGTCTTAAAATTCAATAGTAACCCTCACGTCTTTCCTTTGGCTAGCTCAATCAACATTCATTACGTACTATTAACAATTCTTTCCACTTCCACAAACTTTATTATCGTGGCCAGAAAGGGGGAAAGAAAAGAATACGATATTACTGGGGGAAAATATAATGAATAAATAAATAAATAAACAGAGCAAAAACCATATTCAATTACCATTTGTATAAGGCATTTGTATATATGATAATCCTAATTGGTTAGTTTTAGGAAATAACATAGATAAACATATATGGGTTAATACGAAGAGTAGAGATTAATTAGTTACTGTAGTTCATAGGCCAGAACATGGCATAGAATGGGAAGACATTGAACAAGATATCTAGAGATTGCATATAATAGAATTTGGAATAATTGCAACTATATAGTCAAACCTTGGGTCAGCTACAAATCGGTTCCTAAATTTTTAAATTGTGGCTTCTGCATTCTATAACTTTTGAAATATATACAATAATTTGACTCTTGTTAAAACCTTGAAAGTTATGGATTAGTGACAGAATGGAGCTTATATGCATATTTCTAAAAGTAATAGGTGTGTGAAGTTTCACTTTGAAAGTTTGAGGAGCCTGTAGACATATTTGCAATTCACCCAAAGAATTTTAATATTGGTTAATTATTTTAATTCCTTAATCTTAATATATTTTCTTGTCGATATTTATGCCACAAAAAATATATATATACACACATATTATCCAAACTATCAATTATTCATTCCCAAAATCAGAATATTCAAAATTGTGATTTTATTTTTACTTTATAAGTTATAATATTACCGCTTATTAATATCTAAAATCCTGATACTCCAAAGTGGACGTTGATATTCTTTTAATAATGTATGGTAATAAATATAAATATAACAAATGTTAATAAAATTCACAATAATAACAAAACAGAACAAACAAACCAAGATACAAACTAAAAATGCACCGACTATCTGATGAGTATTGACTTAAATAAAAGGTTATATGTTAGACCAACATGATGAAGGTTTTATTATATTTGTCAAAATTAAATTATATGCATAAGAAACATAGTGAACAAGTCTAATTTACGAGACCTGGCACATATTGAGAAATTATGGGGTATTTTAAATCTTAGAACCAGCAATAGTTAATGTATAACTTATAAATATGTTCTAGAGTCTATATAAAGTCATATCATATACCTAATCTTGTGACTGCAAGTTAAGAAAATTTAGTACCAATAGCAATCCAACGACATTTAATATTGATGGAGCCTATTGGACAAGTTTCGGGGTCTCACAAGTTCTATGCTCATTCCTAAGATGCATTTATGACTTAGCTAGTGGAAAACTACTTTGGATGAGTTAGCCATTTTAGCCCTTCACATTGATATTTAAAATACAAAAACTTCAATCAAACCATCCTTCTACATAATCCTCTATAAGGTTTAGTCCATGATATACAATCACATTAGACAAACCAATCTTTTACATAATCATCTACATGTTATAACGTATAATTAACAAAATATAAAAACAATACTAATCATCAATCTAAGTTATCCCATTACTCAAAGCAACTATAGTCCTTCCTAGGACTACAATATAGGTCGTAACCTAAATCATCATATTGAGTACCTAAATCATCATATTAGTTTTACTCATAAATATCTGATCTTTAAAAACATGAATCCATAATGGATAAGCAAAAAAGCATAGTGTGATAGTTATCTAAGCACATACCAAAAAATAGCATAGGCACTCATATCTTTAATACAGTAACCAATCATTTATTATCTTGTTTAGATAAAATAAGCAACATAGAATAAGCATCTTAAACTCTTCCATACTCAATGTAACACAATATATACGTATATATGTGTGTGCGTATGTATATATATATATATATATATATATATATACACATAAAGTATTATGTCTGTGTATATGATAAGTAAGAGAAAAGTATAAATTTAGAACTCAACCTTATATACATTTTCTATTTGTTTGAGTACTTGATCTTTATTTTTCTCTATTTGATCTTTAATATTTGCAATAGTTTGCAAACGAGGATCTTTCTTAACAATATTAACTTTTCTGTTACACAATGATACGTAGTGTAATTCTATTGGGCCCATGTAATTAATATAAAATATATAATATAATAAATTACATAAAAATTAATAAAAAGATAAGAAAAATTCAAAAAAGTGGAAAAAAGAAAAATAAAAAGTAGGGAAAAACATATTTATATATGTGTATATATAAATATACATATATATAAATACATATTAGTTTTCTAATAAATTAATAAAAAGTAAAAAAGAATATTAGAATTCTTTTAAAAAGAAAAAACCTAAAAAAGAAAGTTCCAACTACTCCTTGCTAACGGAGTGATCGAAACAACCAAAAGTACTAAGAGGGTTGCAACCTACCATCTAAAGTGGGTCGATTTGACTCACTAAGTTATAAAAAGAAAACAGGAAATAGGCCAAAACAAAATTGGGTTTTTAATTGTTTCATCAAGTAGGTAGCAACCTACTACCTTAAGGGGGTCACGACGCACTCCTAAGGTGGTCGAAAACCACTTATTACTAATTGTGGTCAAATCTACTCACTTTAGAGGGGGGTCATGACCTACCTAATTCTTTTGACCATTTCGGTTACCTCCATAAGTAAGGGGCAGCTGACGAGCACCCTCAAGAGGTTATGCGACCTCTCATAAGTAGAGGTGTAGTTGGAACTTTTTATTTTTAAATTTTTTTTTCCTTTTAATTTTTTTATTTTTGTTAATTTACTAAAAAATTTATACATATAAATAGATACATAAATATATGTGTGTATGTATACGTGCATGTTGATAGTTTATGTATATACATATATAATATATATGTTTACCCTATTCTTTCTTTTTTTATATTAAATTTTTTAATTTTTCTTAATTTTTTTATTAATTTTCAAATAATTTATGTAATATTTATATTATTTATCTTATATTAATTACGTAAACCAATCAAAATATGCCACATAACATGAATGGACAAAAAACATAAGCACCTTAATGAAGTCCTTGTTTTATTGTACTTGCAAATATAAAGGATTTAAATAAAAAAAAAAAAAGAAGCAAACATTTAGGATTGGAATAGAAAAAATATAAAAGATTTCATCCTCAATTTGTACTTTTCCCTATATATAAAGAATGGGAGTGTAGCCTTGAAGCTGTCTCATCCTACATTTACTATTAGTATCATCATTAGTATAATTAATGCACAATAATTGTCTACAACAACGTTTTGCTCCATTAAAGTGACCTAATTACTAGTTCTTCCTCAAAGATTAACCCACATTACAATAGCTAGCTAATCTATAATCTACTTACTTGTACGTAGTGGTGCAATGCTTAGACTACCATTGTATTACTTTGGCTTATTACTTCCATAAGACAATATAGCTAATGGTCAACAACCTTTACTCCTGATGTCCTAATACTCTGACCCTTCCAATATAAGAGAACCACATATAGCATTTGATTAATTGTTTTTAATATATATTGAGCACTATTTTCAACACTAAGTTAAGAGCATAAACATACAAACATAATAACTACCTACCTAGATAATACTCTCCAATAACAATCTAATGAGTACCACTTCCAATTTATTTTCAAATACTTATTTTTATGTATTGCCAATGCTTCAACAACCTCCATGGAATCAGCTATAGTCGACAAGGTTTTGGCTTTAAGAAGAACATCTTCTAAGTTCCTATAAAATAACACCAATGCCAACCATTCCACTTTCATAATCAAATGAGCTATCACAATTGATTTTAACTATATGTGTTGGTGATAGAAACCAACGATTTCATCTAAGGGAATCTACATTTGCATTACTCATAGAAGCAGCTAAGGCGCTTAGAACAATTATACCCACTACTTAATGAACTTTTGCTATGCTTGCTCAAAAAACATCACTATAAAATCTTCTATATAGCTGCTACTTAATCATTTTAACTACAGCATATGGATTTGGCTTATGAGTATTGAACATACAAGAATTACGATGATTCTAAATATTCCAAAGTGTGACTACAACTCTTCTAATTAACTCATGCATTTATACCTTTGAACACTAACTACTTGACATTAGAGACAATACCCATTCATTTGCCATATTGATCTTCTTGTCATCCAAATATAGATTACAAATGGCAAACCAAATTAGTTTAACCTAGCTATAGTGAAAGAAAATATGCTCTATACACTCTTTAAAACCATAGAGGACAAGTGGGTCTTGCTTAACATGCTTACAAAAATATTCGTTTTAGTTGCAAAAGAGTTCATACAAACTCTCCATTGATGATGGCATTGCTTAGGAGCACAATCAATTGTCCAAACTAGTTTCTAAAGTCTCTTATCAACCAAAAAGGATGAAGAAGCATTACATAAGTCTTCCTTCTCATTCTCACTCAATAAGTTATAATATTTGGATTTCACAATAAAGTTTTCAAACGTATCTTTTCACTAAACCAATTTATCATCAGTATGCTGAGGAGAAATGGGAATTTTATTAATTCCTATCTTCTCTCTTTCAATTAATAAATGTTGAATAGAATGAAGTTTATGACATCTTATTATGGTCTATGATATCATTCACTTTAATGTGTCTTATATGATCATCTAAAGGTCTCAAATCAAGTTTGAAGTTCTATAAAGAGGAAATATAAGGGTGATGTCAAATTGAATCTGCATTCCTATAACCAATATGCTAGAGAACATCATTAGTAATGGACTCCTTCCCAATCTAAATACTCTACCACACCAAAGAAGCTCGACTCCCTTTCTAAAGCTTAAGAAATCTGAATCTAGAAAGTAAATGCTATTTAAAAGCCTACTTAACAAAGAATTAGGCCTTGTTAAAAACACCAAGCAAGCTTCCTAAATAGTGATTTTTTAGAAAGCTACAAAATCTCTATATCCAAAACCTCCCACTAGCTTAGATTTTGTTAATGAAGCCTAATTTTTCCTATGAAATTTTCTACCTCTATTAGAATACCCTCACCAAAAATTGGCAATCAAACTTGATACCTCTTTTACACCATCTCTTAGGAAAGTAAAGAGTTCTCATAGAATAAGTATGCACCACATATGCCACAACCTCAATCATCACTTCCTTTCCACCAGTTAACAACAATTTCCTCTTCCATCCATGTAATTTATAAGCTATCTTCTCCTTTACAGATTTCAGGCTTTATATTTAGATTTTCCCCATATAGTAGGGAAGCCTAAGTAATTACATTATCCATTTTTAGGATTTATATTCAAGATATTGAAACATTCATCTTTAACATCCTTAGAAGAAGACTCACTAGAGAAGATGGAGGATTTATGGAAGTTAATTTTCTAACTTAAAGAAGAGCAATACACATACAGAATTTGCTTCATACCTTCAATACTAGATTTGGTAGCTTTCAAAAAGATCAAAACAACATCAACTGTAATAAGTGTGTCAATTTAGGGTTGTTCCCCTTTACTCTAATTCCTTTTAAACAACCATTTTCTCTTACTTTAAGAATCATTTGAGAAAGGGCATCAACAACAAAATGAAATAAGTAAGGAGATAATGGATCCTCCTGTCTAATTCTTCTATATGGTTGAACCATGCCTACTCTATTCCTATTCACCATAACATTATGAGTGACTATCCTCACACATCCCATAACCCACAATATCCTTTTTTTTTTTTTAAAGAAAACTATAGTCCTTGCAATTACCTCTAAGATGAATATTTTACTCTATTGTAAGCTTCAATTATATCGATTTTAAGAGCACAATAACCATCTTTGCCTTTTTATAAATTTCTAGAAAGTGAAAGATTTCATGAGTTATAATTATATTTTCATGAATCAACTGATCAAGGATGAAAGCACTTTGATAGGGTGTAATTAAAGCTCCTAAGAAAGGCTATAGTCTATTGGCCAAAATTTTAGATATGATTTAGTAAGTAAAGTTACAAAGACTAGTGAGACAAAAGTGTAACGTTTCCTTAAGGTAATGAACTTTTGGTATAGAGACTAGATCAATATTTTTAAAAAGAGGATGAGAAATTACGTATGTACCAGAAATCCTTTACCACATATATTATGAATCTAACTATCAATGCCAAATAAATCATTGAAACCATCTTGGCTTGGGGCTCTTATATTCCCAAGTTAGAATGTTGCATCTTTGACTTCCATTTCTTTAAGAGGCCTAATAAGTGTATCATTCAACACTTGATTAACCGCCACATCAATAAAATTAATGCTCGACATATGGAATACAAACTTTTTGACTTGTAGATCTCTTTATAATAATTCACAAAAGCTTTACCAACATCCCTTTCATCACCTAACCAAATACCTTCCAACTTTTTATGGCTAAAATGTAGTTCCTTGCTCTCCTCCTCAATACATATTGATGAAAAAATTTTTCATTCTTAACACCGCATTTCAACCACATGATCCTAGATCTTTGACTCCAGAATATTTCCTCTAACTTGAACAAGAAATTTAGCTCTTAATGTAATTGATCCTCTTGAGTCTTGGTGTCATCAACTGCAGCTAACACCTGCAATTCAGCTGATGTATTATGAATATTTGATATCCTTCTAGTATTGCCGTAAATAGTGGATTTACTCTAAGAAGTCAATGCTTGACAATTGTAATTCAATTTCCCCATTAATCCTTCACAAAATCTGTTGTAACTTGATAGTTCCTCTATGCCTCCTCAACAACATTGTTATACCATGTTTAATTCAACCAAGAATTCTTGAACAAGTATCTAGGATGTGCCTAGTAATTGTCCATCAAATTTATACATAGAGAAGAATGGTTATTGTTATGTGAAGGTAAATTCTTAACTTGTGTTTTTGGAAATTCTTCCAACCATTCTAAATTTCATAATGCCCTATCAAGTCTTTCTTTAACTAATGTACCATTTTGCTACCTCTTTGTCTAAGTAAATATCTGCCTTCATATTTCTAGATCCACTCATATGTCTTCCCTTACTTTGTCCTCATCATGACAAATAGGCATCCATGGAAAATCAACATTAATAGAAATGTCCCTAAGGTCATTCCACAAAGTCAACCTTTCTTGAAAACATAGACTAACATAACACCCAATTATTTTAACTCTCCCTCTCCTCTTCAACCCCTTCACTAGAGTGTTTATAACATTAGCATTACAACCACCCACTCGAATTCCACATCAACATTCCACCATTGCACTAATCCTCCACTTAAACCCCTTGGCTCTACGTAAATTTTATTACCAAATCCCATTCTTCTCCTAATATGATCAATGGATGATTCCCTATTCCTAATTTCCATAAGGAAAACTAATCGAGGCTTAAATTTTCTAATAAGATGATTAAGCTTACTAACTATTAAGGACTGCTCTAAATCCCAACAGTTCTAGCTAAGGACCATCACTAAAGTTAGGTGGCTACATCTAGTTAGCCACCAAAGCCAATTTTACTAAGCGTCATATACTTCAATCACTTATACTTTCACTAACTCACTTGTGAATTCCAATTTCCCCTTCAACTTGGTCCTTTTTCTGATGTAAGAACCTTCTATCTATTCCCTACTCTTTTGAATTGCCTTTTTCCCTTAATATATTTTCCATGCACTTCCTCTTCTTTTCTTCAAAACAAGCATATCAATGTCCATCAACTACTTTGAGTTTCTTATACACTTAATGGAAAGTTGTTATGTAAAGCTTTGGTAATAGGGGATGAAATAGGTATGGATTTAATAGGAGTAGGTAAAAGACATTCAGTTGTGTTAAGGGTTCTATCTCTAATTTGTGGTGAGCTTCCCTATAATAGAGGTTGAAAAGCACTTTTTGTTTAGGACTAGAAGTTTCTTATACTAAATAAATGTATTGGGATGATAGGAAAATGTTTAGAGGTTGGGCCTTTAGGGTCAAAGTTGGTGTAAGCGCTATACTTTTTGAAGTATGCAAGCTCTAAAGATTAGGCTCTTAGAGTTGATGTTGGTATAAGTTGCAAGCCCCGCAATTAGGAGTTAGGGGTTCAATACGTAAAATTTAAGATGATTGGAAAAATTATATGATCGAGTTCAAATTTTACAATGAAATTAGAAATATTAGTAAATATAATCCTATGAGTTTAGATTTATAAAAATAAATAATATAATAATTAAAAATTATAATATTAAGTTATCTATATATTGCTTATTGTTTAGCGAAAACGTATAAAATGAGTTCTGATAAATAACGAATAAATAGAGATAAATTATATGTATATTAAAAATCATAAAATAAAATAAATAATATTTAGGAGTATTTATTTGTATTATATATGTAATTACGTATAGGTAAAAAAACTAGAATTAACTTAAAATACCTAATATATGTTAAAATAATACTAAATTAATTAAGGGAAATCAATAAAAAAATAAAGAAAAATTGTAGGAAGTGTAGAAATGTCTAGATTCATGGCAAGCTGGGAATTGAAGATGGAAACTCAACAAATAGGAATTGGACATTTAGAAAGTAGAAAAGAAAAAGAAAATGGACAATTGGCATAAAAAAGTTTCAAGAAAATTCCTAACTTCATCTATAAATACATAGAATACCCACCATAATTCATTTTAGGTAGTTGGGAACTTAGAAAAATTTGAGCAAAATTTAGAAGAGGAGAGAGAGTATTTTAGAAAAATTTAGACAAATTGTACTGCATTTAAGGCTTTAAAGGAGAACGCCTACCTAACTTGCACCTGGGTTAAAACCAAAACCACCACCACATAGTAGATCCTATGCCTGATTGTGCCAACAACCCTAAGATAGCTGGAGGTCGTTGAAGCTAGTGGTTCTAATGAGTTTAATTTTCTACCCGATCTTGTCTAATTCATTAAAAATATCAAATCAATGTGTAAAATTATGAAAGTTAGCATTATGAGGTATTTTTATATATAGATTTAGGTAAAAATATCAATTTGATAAAATTAAGACCCAGGATATACTACCTATAAGAAATCACTAAATTTGAGCTGATTTTTGTTTTTTTTTTTTTATTTAAATGACCTTAATGATATAGTTTTGAGCCCAAAATTTTTGTATATACTGTTTAGGATATATATTACATTGCTATGAAGATTTTTTCTCAAAATTAATTTTCCAAAATTTTACTTAATTTTTTTCCTTAAAATCATAAATTAAAGGAAAATTCTTAAGTTTATTTTATGATTTAATGCTAATTTGATGAAAATTCTTATTTAGTATGTAATTAGAAATCTTGAAATGTTAGTTGCTAATGAGAGGATATTTGTAGTGTTAAAGATGTTAGATATATGCATTATGTGTAAATTATGTAATAATGGGTAATATGTGAAATTGGAAATTAAATTAATAGAATATATTAGATTAAATTGATGATGTTATAATATTAGGAATATAATATAAATCTAGTTCTAAATAGAAATTTAGGAAATTATGTGAAAAATGTAGGTTAGTCTCACTTGGAGAGTAAATTCAAGAGTTAGATTAGGAATAAAGTATATAGTATAGACCACAATATTGATTAAGAGCTAAATAAGAGACTTGGAATGCCCAAATATAAATAGATGAATTTTACATATTGAATCAGGAGGAGTTCCTAAGGTTTATGGATAAAAAATTGTAACCAAAAGCTAAATTAGAACCTAATTCAGAAACTGAATAAAAAATTAGTTTAGGATTAGTTCAGTTATAAGTAATATAAAACTTAGACAATTAGGAAAAATTATGATTCGAAGCTTAGATATAATAGGAGTATAAAAACTAAAAGGATGTTTATATTATAGGAGCAAGTGGTGACAATTTAACCTTACATCAAGCTTAAGTGACAAATCGAAGATTTCAGGTAAATTAGGATTGATACGTTACCGTATTTTCAAGTATAATATTATGGTAATCAAAGGCTTAGGATTGTATGTAGATTATGCTTGTAAGTGGTTCTATGTGTGTATATTTATATGTCTCTGAATCTGAATGTTTGGTGATATATTGATGATTTGTTGATGTGATTTACTATTGTTTGTATTGAGTGAAATTGATTGACCATCCTAAACTAGACCTAATTGTATTTGACCTAAACACCTTAATTGGACATGAATTGCAACCCTTTAGGAGATGATTAGGATTCTCCAACCAAATACCGATACTTTTGAAATGGATAACACTATAATATAATGGTCTATTCTTTATCCTTAGTCGAACTAAGAGATAAAAGAGGAGGTCACAGTAAGGATAAAGGCAATAGTTCGAAGGATAATCATGAGAGGACTAGTGTCTCCCATACGAACTTGGGTTTGATTTTGAGCTATTGCATAAACATTGAAACTCCTTAAACATGAATTAGAGTAGGTGAAATTTCTCTAATTTCACAACAGACCAGACAACTTTGTATGATGACATTTGCATGTTACATTGCATTTAATTAATTATTTGAGAACCATGGTTATGTTGTGTACAATTTTATGTCTCTATCTCTACTTACTAAGCTATTAGTTGCTCACACCTTTATAAATCTTCTTATAGGTGCTGACTAAAATGCCGCACTATAACAACCTACAAGTTAGTTTCCATTTGAAAAACTTTAAAGAAGTGAGGACTAAACTAGATAGTCAATAGAGTTTTTGAGAATTTTGTCAATAACTCATAGACAAGTGAGTTGGTCATGTAATATTTTACTATATATATATAAACATGACTTAACATTCTACATGTAATTTATCGATAATCTTGTGTAAACTGTTTACTTTAAAGTAGATAGTCAGGGACGCCTGTCACGAACTGAGGACGGCCTAGTCGTGGCAGACGCCGTATACTGTACAAAGAACCCCTGATTGGTTACCCTTCCAATCAAGAACTCTTCACACAATATACAAGGCTCTACAACCACTAGTTTCCAAAGAACATCCAGACTCATTTGATATCATTACACAAATATATTTATATAAAATTTAAGTTACAAAGCCTATATTACACAACATTTAAGTATGTCTAGGTCTAATATAATAAGATAAACAAAAGTATATAAGTAGAAGTCTACATAAACTGTTCTCTCAGTACACATAGCAGCTCGCTCTTGCCCAAATCCCCAAGCTAACCTGTGGCATCCCTCGTCCTGTCTCTACGAACAGGCTATCCTGCAACAAAAGTCTAAAGAGGTGTAAGCCTAAGCTTAGTGAGCAAAACCCTCAGCCACACCACAAGCAAGTTATAAATACATTATATTCAAGCATATGAATGAATGATCAACCAGAATGCCAAACAATACGTATAATTAACTAGTTCATATACGTAACTCAGATTTAACGCCCTCCGAAGTCAGGGTTGGAGTATACACGGCACCAATCAGATCCGGATATTATACTAGAACTTACTTTACTACGAAACCCCACGTTCCGTACTTATATCAAATAATTCTTTTATTTTCAGAAAAACCCAAGTTCTAGTATAATTGTGAGTGGGCCCCCGTAGTCCACACTTACCCCCAAACAGAGGCCTCTAGACTCGACCCTTAGTCAGGCGGTTGGCGCCTCCAACGCCTAGTATTCCCGCGGGCTAGGGTAAGGTCATTTTGTACGAGTGCACCGTACAAAACCAAATAAATAAATGATATCAACCCCCGAATGGCCTCTCTTTACCTCCGTGTGATGTGACGGCCGAAATAGTATCCATGCTATGCATGTTAATGCATGTCTCAATTTCTTTTTATAGGCCGAGTATAATTAGGTTCAAATTATGCTATGACCATCCAATTGTACACACAATCATTTTCTATACTATCATGCAACAACCATAGCATTATCAATAGTTAAGATATGTTCACAACTCAAGACATACCGGCATACACAAGCATTTCCCAAACCCTACACAATCATCAATTAACAATAATATTTAAGTCCACTATCTATAATCACAAAACAAGCATGGAATCATTGGGTAAATACTCACTCGGCCATGGTGATTTGCCCTAATCGTAGTAGTCGATTGGGAGGTCCTCACGCTCCTCATAGTCACCTGATCATTACGATTTGATAAGACTAGTAAGTAACTAATTTAACTGATACTTCTAAATATTTAATTACCTAATCTACTTAGACTATTTTCAACTTTTACCGGTTAGACTTTATTATTAATCGTATATAACTTTTTCGTTTTATTTCTGATATTTATGAATTTATAGTCGTTTTTCATCGTTTTCGAACGTATATTCATACGGTAAGGTTTGTTTTGAATGTTAAGACCCCTATTTTATATTATGAATTAATTTATAAAAATTTTTAGCTATAATACTTAAGTATTGCTATTACTCATATTTATAACCTTTATTCCCTAAATTCTTATAATTAAGGGATTTACTTTGTCATTACTAATTCATGTATTGATTTAGGTATAATCTAGTTTACAAGGTGTATTATGATTTACTACTTTTAGTATCTAATTACCTACATTTTCTTATTTTTCTCATTTTCTAAACTTATGCTTATGTCATTGCTTACATCATCTTTTCTTTATGTCTTCATATGCTTATGTCATCTTCTACCTCATCATTTGATTACATAAGCATTACATCATGCTTATGTCACATGTACATGTCTTATGTACATTTATTTCTTACTTTATACTTATATACATATGTCTTATACTTATACTTATGTACATATGTCTTATACTTATACTTATGTACATATACCTTATACATACAAATACTTATACATCTACATATACTTATACTGTATTTATACATGTATTTCTACTCATATACCTATACGGTTGAATACGTATTTTTATACTAAAATTTCGTATGCCAAATTTTCCCTTAAGAAAATCCTCTCAATTTTCATCCTTTTGCATTTCTATGTATGTAGTTAGTATAGTATATATATATATAGTTAGATATGGTCTTAAATTAGGTTATGTACATGATACATACTTATGTATAAAGGTTCACATACTTGTATTCCTTTGGTATTTCTTTATGTACACATATCTAATAGTACATATACATGTATTCCTTCCATTTTTCTTCATACTCCTTCACATTCTACACTTAAAGATGGAAACTTTGTTTCCTCTTCTTCAAGACTTTACTAAACACCTAATTACTTACCTAATCTACCTAATTAACTAACTAATGAATAACATAAAGTAACATAAAACAAGTTAAGAACATACCTTTAATTGTGTTGAAGTTTAAGGGGACAAAAGAAAAAGGATGAAAGTGAAAGAAGAAGGAGAGTTCACGGCATGAAATGGGGACTTTTGTTTTTGTTTCTTTTGTTTTGTTTTCAATTATGAAGACAACAAATGGAGAAGTCTAGAAGGATGAGAGGTGGACGGCAACAAATAAAAGGGAAGGGAAAAGAAAAATCAAAAGGAAAAGAAAAGAAAACCATCATTAAGTTAATAAGATATTTTCCTTATCTCTTAAGACTTTTGACTTTTCAAAATGTTGACTTTAGTCAACATATGTTGACTTGGTCAACCTCTTTGACTTTGGTCAACATGCATTACTTTAGTCAACATTCCTTAAGTATGTGAAATTTTGTGCACATAATGTAGTAATTAAGGGAAATTAGAGGAAAAGAGGGGAAATGAAATATTTGATGAATTGATTTGTAAACATTGTTAATGAGATCTTATTTTAGGTCTTTATAGCCAATATATCTCATTTGATAAACTACTTTGAATAATAAATGCAAAAAG
Organism: Lumnitzera littorea; assembly: GCA_024138015.1. NCBI lineage: Eukaryota > Viridiplantae > Streptophyta > Magnoliopsida > Myrtales > Combretaceae > Lumnitzera > Lumnitzera littorea. The sequence goes on along the minus strand of JAMXBB010000008.1, from coordinate 44,781,566 downwards.
TACCAATTTAAGTATTAAGGTTCACTACATAAACCTAATCTTCAACTATTACTCTAACTCTAAGTGAAACTATCTTAATCACTTACTTAAGAAGTGAATATAATCTATGACTCATTATCTTAATTTCTAATGGATTACTTAAGGATTCAAAGCATATAAGTATGATTAAGGGTCATCTCTAACCCTTTACTAGTGAATTGGACAAAAGGATAAGTATTATATTATCAATTAGGGTTTTAGGGTATATCATGTTGGATTAGTGCACATGTGTCTTTAAAATAATCATTTTTAGGGTTTCTATCACTTTTGAATAAAATCTTTAGCATTTAGAAACATTTAGGGTAGAAAAATTCTTTACGCGATTGAGTAATTCTTTTAGGGTTTTCACTTTCATTAGCCTTGTCGACTCCTAAATGGTCTAACATAGTCGAGTCTATTACTAAGGCTAGGTTGATAATTTTAGGGGTTTACAACGCCTTGGTGATACCATGACTAAGAACAAACAAGGCCGATCATTAAATAAATCCAGGCTTGCTAAAACCTTGAAGAGATGATGGGGAAATGCGAGAAAGAATAAAAAAGCAAGCAAAACCCACGAACAACTCCAAAGGATAAAACGCACTAATAGAACTTCTAAGGACTCACTACATAACTTGATATAACGCAAGAATTGGTCCAATAAAGTTACTCGCTACCTAGCCTTGCTTAAAGGTTAGGCTAAGAGTGTAATGAGAACAAACAAGCAATGTTTATGTTAAGGAAGAATATTTAGTTGTATTGATGATAATTCTAATCCTTTGTAGCTACAAATACAAGAGGATTTATACCCAATATGTTAGGGCAATTTGCCTAAAGAGGAAAAGTTAAAAAGAGTATTACCTTAAAGAAGTAATATAAAAAATATAAAAGGGTAAAAATGAATATTTAAGAAAAGCAAGGATTAATGGAATAGATTCTACACATGGTGATGAATTGCTGACCAACGGTCCCATTACTCATGCATAACTCCGAAGATTCCAATCCTTCACTCAACAAATTCTCTCTCATCAACCTACTGATAACGAGAAAGTTTATACTAAAGGAATGTGGCTAAACTCTTTGAGCTCCCCGAATTTTCATACGTTGATTTATACATTTAGTAGTGATGTTGTCGACCATTCCCTTACCGAAGACCTTGTGTTGAGTAATCCGACCAACTACTGCCGAGAAGTTCCTACCGAGTGATGAGAGACTCACTTAAACAACCGAATAGTTTTCTCTCAGCATGCCATCATCTCTCTCGTCCCTACCCCTTTATTACCGTAATATTTTGACCCCTTTCGCCTGCTGTGCTTAGAGAATATTTATACGGGACCAATGTTGAACTGCTACCTATCCACCTTGTCTAACATTGTACTACTTTTCCATTTTTGGTCTTTTATCCTTTTTACCCTTTTTTGTATGTATTAAGAATCTCCTTTTTGTATGTACTTTCTTATAATTTCTTTATTTGTAATGCTGCCTTAGGGACTTACTATAAATAGTCCTTTTCTTTTATAAGTCGCATATATAACTTACATTTTAAGACCGAATATTTTGTTATTATGAGACAACTCTCTCTAAGTTCATTTTTCATACACTTTTATCTAATCTTACCAAGTAGCTCAAGATTAGTGATGGATAGACCTTGATATCAACTAATGCGTTATATTAAGTGAGGTGTCAAGTCGTGTTATGTTCGTTGGTGAGTTACATCCTCTGAGTAGCTTCACATCAGCTACTCTTGTTCATTTGTAGACTATTCCCCTCTAATTTTCTTTGATATTTCGAAGGATCTATTTTAGTCAGATTTGCCATGGTAAGTCCTAGTGATAACTGAGATTCTACGCATACCACGTAGTCTTGTACACGTTGGTAATGATACATTAGTGAGGCCGTTGGAGGATACGGATAAAAGTATACAATCAAATTGCTTACCTAAGTAAGGTTGGCTAAGGATTAGTCTAAGGTTTCTCTCTTTCGAGCTCTCGGTAGGGGTGACACTAAGTAATTAGTCAGCTCAGACATGCGTATAATTGTGAGAGGTTTGGTTGTTCTCTTGGCAATCAATAATTCGATACACTTCAAAGAGATGGGCAGTCATATGGCTTGTCATACAAAGTAACTCGACAAAGAAGTACTCAACTTCGGTAGGAGTTACCTGAAGTAGAAGGATCCGCCTTGCTAACTGTCGAGCCTGATTTTTCGATTATTTATTTTTTTAAAACTAATTTCCCCATTTCCTGATTAATACTAAACCCTAATCCGTTTAATATTAATCCTCAACTAAAGAAATTGAGAAAATTCCGGTTTTTTATTGAAAATAATTTTTGGAGTTGCCACCCGACCGGAGTCGGGAAAAAAAAAGAAACCGTAACCAATTGGGTGGATTGGTTACGATTTAGCCACCGGTCTTTGATTTTAATTTTAATAAAGAACCAGAGGGTTCCGAATTCGGTGGCTAACTTATTAAACCCTTAATGAGTATCACTATTTATTTACCGAAATTAGAATTATTCTTCTAACTATAATAATTAAAAAATAAATAAAAATCAAAAGAAAAAAAAGAACCTAAGTTTCTACAGATTTTATCGTCGCCCCGAAGGTGCCTATATACCTGTTAGCTGGGATTAGACGATCCTAGTTCTTTCAAAAAAATTTCTAATGGGTTGGTTCTTTTTATAAAAAATGATTGGTTGAATTTGCGTTTTTATTAACCATTTTATTTTTATTAAGAAAAATCCTTAGAAGCCTAATTTTTATTCCTAATTAAAAAAAAACCTAAAAACCTAATTTTTGAAAAGCGCCAAATTAAAATTTTTATTTAAAAATAATTAAGTGATAATTTTTTTATTTTCAAGAAAAACCCTAAAGATTTTATGAAATATGCAATGTTTTATATGATAAAACTTTTATATAGAAAAGATGCTTAAAACATTAAAAAAGAAAGAAAGAAAAAAAAATTTCTAATCATAGAAAAGATGCCTTAATCATAGAAAAGATATCTAAATCATTGAACAGATGTCTGAATCATAAAAAAGAAACCTAAACTATGGAAAAGACATCTAAACTATGAAAAAGATGTCTAATCATAGCAAAGAAGTCAATTAAAGATTTTTTTTTATTTTATCAACATCAAAATGATTTTTTAGTTTAGAAAAATTACATATTTTATCGTCGCCTCGAAGGTGTCTACGTACCCGCTAGCCGGGATCAGACGATCGTAAGTCTTTAAAAAAAAAACTTTAGTGTGTTGGTTGATTTTAATTTTGATAACTGACTGAGTTTATATGTTTAACTGATTTAGTTTATTAAAAAATAAATAAATAAATAAAGAGCCCTAACTCGTAAGTGATCAAAAGACTCCTTAAAACACTATAATCTTTTTGTAAAAAATTTTCCTTTTGTAAAAAATTTTCCTTTTGTTAATTTTTGTTTCTAAAAATAATTTCCTATACGAGAATTTCTAAAAAAAACTAATTCTAAAGGAATCCTAGACGAATGTATATATATATATATGCATCTACACTATTTCTATTTAACAATTATCCTCCTAAGCGAATTAACAATGTCAGGGAATATACCTAATATAAAAGCTAATCTAATGTATGTATAATATTAAATAGCTGAAGATTTCCTAAACTGATGCAATAAACAAGGAACTAATAACATGATAATAAAAACAATAATAATCATAATCAAATAATAAGTAATAAATAAAAAAAAAAACTAACTATCTAATTAACGAAACTATCTAACTAACCAAACTCACCTGATCGTGTAATAAGGGGAGTGCTCGTGTTCAATTTCAGATCAGAGGGTGGCTGACTGTTCACCAGTTGCCGTCGTCGTGTTGTCGTGCCTGTCGCAGTGGGCTACTGATCTGCTGATGTGTGGAACGATGCATGAAAGGATCTGGTGCTGCGTGGAACGATCGTGGACTGCCGCTGTTCGTTAGAGGGTGGGGATTGTCGATCCTGTATGGATTGCTGCTGCTGCTGCGGGGCTTTCGTTAGATTGAGGATGTGCGGTTAAATTGACGTCCAACAGCGAAGATTGCGATTATTCGGATGTCGTTAAGCACGCAGAATGTAGCTTGCAATTATCCGGATTTTGGATTAGCTTCGCAATTGTTAGACGTTCGATCAGCTTCGGATTGTTGGACGTTAGATCGGCTTATTGCATCAAGGGGCTAAGTGAATTGAAAAAGGATTGAGGGCGTCACGTTGCTTTTCTGCTGACGATCGGATTTCCGTTGGATTTATTTCTTAATTAAACATGAAGGAGCTTCGTTGGCTTCGTTGAGCTTGGAATTGTTGATTTCGGAAATTGAACAGAACTGCTGACTCTACTGACTTTGGAATTGTTGGACTTCAACAAAGTTAGAAAAATAAAGATATAGGTGCCTGCTGAGACTCGAACCCGTGACCTCCAATTAAATCCACCCAAGTACTCCGCTACTTATCCGTTAGGCTGTTGGTTTGTGTCTTGACATTCATTACAATTAAATTATATTTAAACTATCTGAATTCCTAAACTAAAATTTTTTAACTAAACTAAAATTAACACTAACATTAAACTAATTATTCCTAATATAAATTACTTCCTAAAAATCTACAAAATCTTTATAATTTTTCCTTTTCTTATTTTTTTGGTATTTTCATTATTTGTTAATTTTTATCATTTTTATCTTTTATTAACTTTTTGTTTATTATTTTTTTGAATTAGGACCTTTTTTTGTAAAAATAAAAACTAAGACTATGGAAGGGCAAAAATTAGGTGTCTACACTAACCCTTCTAGTCTTCGGGCTCGATTGCGGGTCAAAGGATTAGTAGCCTAATTCCTATCATTCCCTCTAGGTTGATTTAGATTTAGGATCAAATCCGAATGATCTTCAATTACTTCTCTATCAAGCTGATATGGACTAAAGTAAGTAATGTTGAAAGTATCAAAAACCCCATAGTCTTCGAGCACCTCCAACCTGTATGCATTGTCATTGATTTTCTGGAGGATTTCGAAAGGTCTTTCAGCTCTTGCAAATAGCTTGTTCCTCCTCTTGCTCGAAAACCTTTCCTTGTTGAGGTATAGCACCCTTAAGCTTCTCTCGCATTATTCTAACGGCCAGGTCAATTTGTCAAGTGACTTTCTTGCAGATGTGCTAAAGAGACTGTGCTCAGGCTCTCATGTTAAGGTCTTCTTACTTAGATTTAGGCATAAAGGTGTGATCGAAAGGCAACTTAGGATTGAAACCATATACAACCTCAAAGAGGGTCTACTTGGTAGTGTCGTATATTGTTCGATTGTAAGCATATTCGACCACTAGTAAGCAAACATCCCAATCAGCCAAGTTCTTGCTTACTATAGCTTAGAGCAACGATCCCAAAGTACGATTGACTACCTTTGTTTAACCATCTGTTTAGGGGTGACAAGAACTTCGAGTCTCTGTTTGATACTACACTTCTTGGCACGCTGTACAACTTAACAATTTCTTGTAAAAAAAGAGAAGCAATAGCCAAAGCATTGTTAATTTTAGACCAGGGCACAAAATGTGCCATCTCGTTGAATCTATCCACAACGACCATTATAGAATCTTTGCCTCAGGTGGTTCGTGGTAGTCCGAGGACAAATTCCATGCTCAACTTAGTCTAAGGTTTTGTCAAAAGAGGCAAAGGTATTGTTTTCCCTTATTCGACTCAACATTTAGCCCTTTTGCATGTGGCATAACCTTCTACAACTCAGTGCATGTTGCGTCTCATTCTCAACCAGAAGAAATGACCATTCAATAGTTTATAAGTCCTTCTTTCCTAAAATGCTTAAATAGTCCTTCACTATAGACTTCCCTGATCAGTAATTCTCTTAGTGAATAAGTCAGCATGTACAATTTCCCTCCTCAGAATAAGTATTCATCTTCTACATGATACTCATCCACAGTCTTTCCATCGACATAATGCATGAGTATAGGTCCAACATGTAGATCCTTAGTATACTGCTCTTTGATGCTCGTAAACCTAAACAATTCGGTCTGTAGTTCATTTAGGAGTGGATGCCTTCTCGAAAGAGCATCTGCAACTACGTTGTGCTTTCCCTACTTGTATTTTATCACGAAATTGAATCCTTTATGGAATTTAACCCATCTTGCCTATCGCTTCGACAACTCAGTCTAACTTTAGAGGTACTTTAGGGACTCATGATCAATATTGATGATAAGTTCTCTCAGCAGTAGATAATGCTACCATACTTACAGTGCTCGGATCAATGCCAAGAGTTCTTTGTCATACACAGAGTAATTTAGCTGAGGTCCTCTAAGCTTCTCACTATGGTAGGCATTGGTCAGCCTTCCTACATTAGGATAGTGCCTATCCTAATGCTTGACGTATCACATTCCAGCTCAAATATTTCTTGAAGTCAAGTAAAACAAGTACAGGGGTAGAGGTTAACCTTTCCTGTACCTCAACAAAACTTCTTTCCTCCTTTTCTTCCCATCAGAAGCCAATGTTCTTCTCTGTTAACTCAGTTAGTGGGGTAGCGAGGATGTTGAAATTCCTGATGAATCTTCTATAGAATGAAGCCAATCCATGAAAACTTCTCACATCGGCACAAGTAGTAAGCATCTGCCACTCAACAATTACTCAGATCTTCTCATCGTCCACTCATATGCCTCCTTCACTTACTACGTAACCTAAGAATACCGCTTCTTCCTGGCAAAAACAACACTTCTTAAGGTTGTCGAATAACTTTTGGGCATAGAGGATATTCAGTACAGCTTAGAGATGTTCACAATAACTCAGCATATTAGTACCGTATATAAAGATATCGTCAAAATAAACCATAACACACTTCCCTATCAAATGTTTCAATACATGTCTCATCAATCTCATGAAAGTGCTCGGGGCATTCGACAAGTCGAATGGCATGACCATCTACTTGTAAAGTCCATGCCGAGTTTTGAATGTTGTTTTCCATTCATCTTTCGGCCTCATGCGAATTTGATGGTAGCCGGACTTCAAATCAATCTTGTTGAAAATCTTGGCTCTACTCAACTCATCTAACATGTCTTCCAATCCTAGGATAGGATACCTGTATTTGATCATGACCTTGTTCACGGCTTAATTATCAATACACATTCACCAGGTTCCATCCTCTTTTGACATTAGAAGTGCCGGTACAGTGCAAGGGCTGAGACTTTCCCTAACATAACCTTTCTCCAGTAGACTGTTGACTTGACATTGGACCTCAAAAGCCAGTTCAAGACTCATCCAATAGGCTGGTTTATTTGGCAGTGTAACATCGGGTAACAAGTCAATACAATGCTCTATACCGCAAGTTGGGGGTAATCTCTCGGGGAACTACTCTGGGAACAAATTGGCGTAGTCATCTAGCAACTCTTTTACTTCTTAGGGTAGTTTAGCCAGCTCCTTCATTTCTAGCAGTCACCTAACCAATATAAGGGTTAACTCATCAGCATCGATGGCCTTTTAGAGCTTAGCTCTACTCATCACTAGAGCCTTCTTCAATCCGAAAGCAAGTTTTGTCTATAGTTTGTTAACTTCTCTCGGCGGCATCCAGTTCATTGTAATCTTTCAGCTATCCTTCTCGAACATATACATATTCTTATAGCCATCATAGACAGCTCTCCTACCAAATAGCCATGGTCGGCCAAGCAATACGTGGGAAGTATACATAGGCAGTACGTAATAGGGAATCTAGTCAGAGTAATTTCTGAAAGTGATCGACATTAGTATTTGCTGAGTGACATATAGTGCTCCTTTCTCATACAACCAATGCAACTTATACGGCCTTAGATGTGCAACAATCGGTAACTTCAATTTTAAAATAAGATTAGCTAATGCCATATTAGTGCAACTTCTACTATCTATAATAAGGGCACACACCTGATCATTCACCTTACAAGTGGTATGAAACAAATTCTCTCTTTACTCTTCCTCTCATGAGGCTTCCATGTTCATTATATGTTAGACAACCATAATCAACTGATACAAGTTCTCAGCAAACACATCCTCTTCAATCAATTCTTTCTCGATAGTGTTCTCCTCTTCTTTAGGTTCCTCATTAGTACTTTCTACATCAAGCTTTAGGATATCTCCGTTGATGACCATACTCCTTCAATTTGGACACTGAGCAACCATATGTCCAAACCTTTGGCATTTAAAGCACTTGATCTAGCTTATCTTCTTACCAGATCCTTGCCCTTTCTTGTAAGTATAGATCAACACATCACTATCAGGTCAGCTTTTCTACTCGGCTTAGACATCCACCTTTCGGATCTACTTGGTACTCGACTAAGCTCGTTGACTCACCTATCTTGGTCGACCAGTCGGTAGCCTGGCCAGTACTCGGCTTCTTCTTCACCTCTCCACCCGCTAGGCTATTCTAACAACTTCATCCATTATGGTAAATTGTTAAAGTTCCACAATGTCTCGAATGTCACCTCTCAGTCCAGTAAGGAGCCTGGAGATTGTTCGTAAGGGTAGTTCCTTCACTTCACAGCGGATCATAAGAATTTGAAATTCTTAAACATACTTGTCGATAGATCAGCCTCCTTTTACCTCAGCTTCTAAAGTCGAGTAAAGGTATCTTGCAAATAAGTATCCAGCACAAACTTATTTTTTAGTATTCTCTTCATATAGGGCAAAGTATTAATCTTTCAATAGCCTTCTCACCTCTTCATAGCCTAGAAATTGTTGCACCACTGATGCATATCCAGAGAACTCAATAGCAACAGTTCTTGCTTTCTCGTAATCCTCGTACTAATAGTAGTGAAAAATATGCTCCAGTTTCTCTTCATATTCTAAGTACTCATGTAAACCCTAAAGCCAAGCCAAGTAACTATAGGTTTGAACTTTAAACCCAAGGTTTAGGACGATCGGCTAAAGGATCTGATCAAACCCAAATTATAAACTATTTAACAAAATACCAGTAAAAATGACCCTGTAAACTTAAATTTAAGAAAGTGAGTAGTAAAATAAGAGACTATAAAATTTTCAAATTTTAAGCATAATAACTACTAATTACTGAAAAGGCAAAAAGTGTAATATAATAACTAATAAATTAGTAGAGATAGATTATATGTATACTAAAAATTTTAGAATGACCAAAATAATATTTAGGAATGTTTACGTGTATCCTACATGTATTTACGTGTAGATAAAAATACGCGTAATTGCTAAAATAGGCCGAAAATTAAGTAAATAATTAAAGAAAAATACAAAATAATTATAAAAAAATCAGAAAAAAATTAGAAGGAGAGGTCTGCAACTGGATTAGGTTGTGACTGAAAAGAAAAAAAATTGGCCAATAAAAATGTGCCAAACTAAAAGCCTAAAATCAAGGAAATGGGCAAAATCACATCAAATTAATGCACATTAATTACTATGTTTGTCTATAAATAAGGAAAAAATTCACAGAAGACATTTGGACAGTTTGTAATCTGAGAAAAATCGAAACACAAGAAAAATCGAGAGAAATTCCAGAAAATAAAAAAAAAAAAAAAACTGTGCAGATTAGCAAGGTGAACTGGAACCACCACCCACCACCACCTGGGACCGAACCACCACCACCACCCTACCCTAAGACCAGCGTCTGGACCGGCCGACAGCCTTGGACCGGGTCTGGACGGCCAGAAATCCTTGAACCGGTTAGTCATTTACTCATCCCGATTTTTGTATAATTTTGTAAAATTAGTTATTTTGCCCAGAAAATTATGAAACTTGTTATTCTGAGGTTTTATTGTATGTAGATTTAGGGAAAAATATTGATTTAGTTTAATTATGTCTGGAAATATAGGGTTCTTAAGAAATTGATCAAAACCGAGCATGATTAAACCGGAAATTAAATAGGCTTAGGGATGTAATTTGGGGCTCAAAATTTTTCTGTAGGATTCTCATATGATTTAGAACAGTGCTATGAAGCCCTTTTTTTTAAATTAATTTTCGAAAATTTTAAGTTAATTTTTAGCCCTAAAATGATGGTAAAATTGGGTGATTTGGGATTAATTAGGTAATTAGGATGTTAATTACTGATTTGGATCTTGATTAGATGATTAAGGAAGTTAATTTCTGCAGTGGAACCCTAATCCTAGCTTTTAGGTACTAATTATGGTTAATTAGGGAAATTAGGTAAAGAATATGAGAAATTAGGAATATGTGAAAATATAAATTACTAAATTTAAAAAAATAAAGTTATTTAGATAATATTATAATTGAAATCAGAAAAATAATAAATCGGAATTAATATTTAATTTTAAGTAAATATCTTAAAATGTAAGATTTTTACACCTCGGGAATAAATCCGATATCCCAATTAGGGTTAGTGTGTACCGAATAGTTAGAATACCAAAATTACGACCCAATAGGATATTTGAATACCCGAGCATAAGGTGATTAATGTCACATTGGGATTCGAGCCTAATTACGACCTAGGAATTAAAACTAGAATCTAGTTTAGGAACCGAACCCCGAAATAAAATACAACGAATTACTAATACGTTGTAGGTATACATGAGGAAAATGAGTTACATTATAAATTAGAATAAGAATCCATAAAAAATAAGTACTAAAAGGACCTCTTTGCATTATAGGACACCCAGAAACAAATCAGCTCGCAATTTGAGGATCGAGCGACCGAGCAAATTCAAGTAAGTTGGGTTATTGCTTATTGTAATAGAGTACTAGTTTTGTAGTGCTCGGAGACTTAGGCTTGTATATGCTTGTGATTGTAAGTAGTTTGCGCATGTGTAATGTATCTGAATTCATGCTGGAATTTGTGCTGTGAGTGATTTTGTGACTGATTGAATTGTTGTGGACTTGTTTGAACACCCTAACCGGAATTTAATCTTAGTCGACCGTAATAACCGAAAACGTCATGCATTGCAACCCGTTAGGGGATCATAGGACTCTCCAACCAAATACCGACCCCTTCGAAAGGGATAGCGCAGGATTGCAAAATGGTCCCTTCTTCATCCTCAGTCGAACTAAGTGATAGGAGAGGAGGTCGCGGCGGGGGTGAAGTCAATGGTTCGAAGGTAGTCGCGGGAGGAGCGAGGTCTCCATTGCACAAGCCTGGGTTTGGTTGTGAGCTACTGCATAACATGGAACTCCTCAACCCGGATCGGAGCGGGTGAAATTTCTCTGATTTCACAACGGACCGGACTACGTTGTGCGATGACACTTGATTGTTGCATTGCATGAAAATAATTGTTTGATAATCCTGTTTGTGCTTGTATGCATTCATGAGTCTCCAATTCAACTTACTGAGCTGTAGTTGCTCATACCCTTATAGATCCTTTTGCAGGTTCTGATTTGTAATCTCTTCAAGTACCATGCCGCCCTACAATTATCCAGAGGTTAGTCTTTTTGAAGCCAGGGGTGTGAGGATCAAGTTATTTAGCTTAATGTGTAACCAGACTGACCTTGTAGTTAAAGGATGAAGACTGTTAGTTATTCTGTAAATTAGTAAACTGTAGTTATTATGTAAATCTTCCTGGGAAGCTCTGTGGACTTATTTATATGATTATCTATGTTTAATAGTAATTTGAGTTACTCATCATATTTGTAGTATAATCATTAATCGAACTGTTTACTTCAAAGCGAGTGGTCGTCGACGCCTTGTGTAGATTATCTCTATGGTAGGAACTGTGAGGCCAGTTTCTATCATAGAATGGTTTACACGGCGGGACTGTTGCGACTTCGCGACTTCGGGGCGTAACAACTCATCTGTACCTCTAAATCCATTAAAGCCCGGAATCCGAAGCTTCACATAGTCAAAGGCTCTAGGTGCTCGCACTCCCTCTTCTTCTTCATAATACTCTTCTCCATCCTCTTTTTCCAAATTTCCCAAGTCAATCCTTCTCCTCACTTATCCACTTACTCTTCTACCTCGAATTGGTCGAGCTAGGTTTTGACCTCTCGCAAGTCGAGTAACTTGTAAAGTGTTTTGCACAGCTTCAGTTGGTCGGCAAGTCAACACACGAATAGCTCAAGTTAAATCTACTAAGAGATTAGCCACTTCATCAAGTTTCTCATCAGTGCTCCTAGGGGTTCTCTAAGACTATCAACCATGGTGAACAACTCCACTATTGTTATCCCTAACACTAACATTAATACTCGGGTTTGTTATTTGCTCTATAAGATTGAAGTCTAGACTCCTAGACTCGATCCTATAGTTGACACTATCTCTCAAAGTCCACTAAATAGTTCTTCCAAACTAGAAGCTCAACAACCAATAAATACAATAGCTAAAATAACACAAAAAACTTACTCTATTCCACACACGTAAGACAATAAGGACAGAACTTCGAAACAACTACTACAACTCAAATGAAACCTCCACTCTAATTCTAAGATGGTGCATACCGTGACTAAAAAGAAACAAGGCTGGTCTCTAAATGGATTTAAGCTTACCAAAAGCTTAAAGAGATGATGGGGAAATGCGCAAAAGAACAGAAAAGTAAGCAAAATCTGTGAACAGCTTCAAAGGATATATTGCACTAATAGAATTATTAAGGACTCATAGCTCAACTCGATATGATGCACAAATTGGTCCAATGAGATTACTCGCTACCTAACCTTGCTTTAAGGTTAGGATAAGAGTGTAATAAGGGTAAACAAGCAGCGTTTACGTTAAGGAAGAATATTCAGTTGTATTGATGATAATTATGATCTTTTGCGGCTATAAATACAAGAGTATTTATATGCAATAAGTTAGGGCAATTTGTGTAAATGGGAAAAGGCAAAAAGGGTATTACTCTAAAAAAGTAATGTATAAGAATATAAAAGGGTAAAAATGAATATTTAAGAAAACCAATGATTAATGGAGCAGATTTTACTTATAGTCCTGTATACATTGGTAATGATAGATTGGCAAGGCCATTGAAGGATGTAGACAAAAGTGTATAATTAGATTGCTTGCCCATGCAGGGTTGGCTAAGGATCAGTCCGAGGTCTCTCTCTCTCGGCCTCTCAGTAGGGGTGATGCCAAATAATTGGTCAACTCAAACGTAAGTGTAATTGTGGGAGGTCTAGCTGTTCTTTAGCAATCTATAAGTCAGCACACTTTAGAGAGATGGGCAATCATATAGCTCATTATATAGAGTAACTCAATAATAAAGTACTCAGCTTTGGTAAGAGTCTATTGGAGTAGAAGGATTTGCCTTGCCAACCCTTTAAATCCTCAGGTTCGATTGCAGATCGAAGGGTTAGTAGCCTAATTCCTATCACGCCTTGTGTGATCACATCTACAATAGTGACTATAAGATCAGTTACTATCTTAGATTGGTTTACACAGTGGGACTTTTGCAACTTTGCTGCTTCATGGTGTAATAGTTCTTGGTTGGTAACATGCTTTGAAGCATGTTTCTAATGAACACACTTTGAACACAATGAGAGTAAGTAATATTAGGTGGGCAATAAACGGTTGTACCATGCATTCTAAAGTACAAGTAATTGTAATATTTAGTGTATTAAATGCTAACTGATCTTAAGTCTAATTACAGGATCATAAGGGTATGTTGATAATCAAGTGGTTATAGATTAAATGGAATGGAGAGGAGTCTTTTACTGACTAAAAGTTAAGATGCAATGACTGCTATTAGAAATGGCTTATTAGGGTATGTTTAGAACTGTAGATGAGATCATTGATGAGTTTATTGATGGAATGTGTTATACTTAGCAAGATTTGTGAGCATTAATGGAGATGAACCTAGGACCTCAGTACAATAGGTATACTACGATAATGACTTTTGAATAGAGATGGTTAGATAGGGAAGCAATCATAACTTTAATGATGCTAGTGAGATATTTTCTAGCTAGATTAGAAGAAGGGAGACCCTATCCTATTATTATCGCCTATATTCCTATTGGAGTACTATATATTCCTAGACGTTATCCTCTAAGAATCATTGATTGGTTTCCATGTTTCCTTAAACTAACTAAAGCAAGTATAGAAATACCATTAGTACCTAATGAGCCAAACCTTGAGCCTATGATGTCTAAATCACCATAGGGAAACCAACAACCAGTAAAACCATAAGATACAACCTAATCATACATACAGAGTAATCAGCAAATAAATGGGGGTAATGTTGAGGAGCAACTAGAAGAAGAGGATCTTGGAGAGGAAGAACCCAAAGAGGAGGAACAGGAGGTAGATATTAAGGGTGAATCTAGTTAGGACATGCATGCCATAATAATGCAAGCTATAGTTGGTGTTGAAATAGATGGAGTAGGTAATGATATAAGAGGGCAGTCAAAGGCTAATCTATATAAGATGATGAAGTAGAACATAAGGTAAGGGCAAATGGCTATGCTGATGAAAGTATATAAGGTGATTCCAATTCCCAAAAGTCTTGAGGTAATATCAATAAGTTTTAAATCTAAAAGTGAAAAGGAAGATAATATAGTAGGTGGACATATGGAGTAGAGTCCTTTTGATCAAATGGCTGCCACAAATAGTTTGATCAAAAGTAGTTTCAGTTGACTGACTTTATTTTGTTAAATCTCTAAGGATGATTCAGTAGTATTTTTAGCTAAATCTAATGTATCTTTTGATCTTTTGATGTTTTTTTTTTTTTTGGGTCCTTTTGATGTATTTTTGGTAGCTCTTGGATTATGTATAGATGTTGTAAAAGGCCTATGTAATTGAATCAAATGTAATCTTAGTGATTAGTAATGTAAATTTCTATGATGTATAGATGTAAATGTCAAGTCTTTCCAAGTTAATGTAAATGGTGATGTACTTAAGTTGTAAATCTTATGTATGTAAATCAAAAGTTTATGAAGTTGTACATTTTGTTTTTGGAGTTGTAATCAACTATGACAATGTAAGGCAAGAATCAAGCCAATAGTAGAAGTCATATATATTGTGCATATTCACTGAAATGATATCATTATTATTATCTTATACAAATACAAACCATGGGAATATAGCAATTCATGAAATATTTATAGAAATAAGGAATTAGATGACTTATGAATAGATATGTGTATAGGTTTTGTAAGTTTAGACACTCGATTTTTTCCCATAGTAGTTATAAGTTTTGTTTTTAAGGTCGTAATTTAGAAAATAATAAAAAAATTGAAAAATGATAAAAAGACAAAAAAAATAGAAAATTGTTGAAAAAAAAAAACTAAAAAAGAAAAATTCGAAAAAATTAATTTAATGGAATCATGACTAAATAGTTGTCCAAAAAAAAAAAAAGCAAACTCGATACAATGACGTTAAATCCAATAAAATCAAGATTTGTAAGATTCGAATCTATTTTGGATCTTTATCGATTTGATTCGATTCATGATTCAAAAGATTTGTTTTCGAATTTTATAAATAGGGGTTGCATGGTGTGAGAAAAAAAAAAAAAAAAGGAATTACACATTTGTTAAAAAAACATGCTCAAACCCACTCCTTAGACTAATTCTATAGTTGTGTCCGCGATAGGACTAAGGATCCAATCTGTTCCCTTTCATTAGCTTTGCATGCTTTGCCTTATAAGTATATAATAGTGGTTTTTAATTATTGTCTATAGCTTATCTTATTTATTTATTTTTATCTTACTTAGTATATGCGCAGTTATTTTTAATACTTGTACTACTTTTTTTTTTTTAATTTTTATCATGTCTTTAATTGCTAGTAATTAGTTATAGCATTAGTATCTAGTGAACATGTATTAAGTTAAATTTTCATTTTTTCTTTTTTTTTTTAGATTTCATATTTTCAAAATGACATTTTTATAAAATCTCATATTTTACAAAATCTCGTTCTTTGCATATTGTATTAATTTAGAAAAATTGCATTAGACATGTTAGGGTTTTCTTGATAAAAAAATCATTTTGATGTTCATAAAATAAAAAAAAAATCTTTAATTGAATTCTTTTTTACGGCGAAACATCTTTTCCATAGTTTAGGCTTGCTTTACATAGTTTAAGCTTGTTTTCCATAGTTTAGATGCTTTTTCTATAATTTAAACATCTTTTCTATGGGTAGACATTTTTTTCATAATTTAGGCTTCTTTTCTATAGTTTATATATTTTTTCCATTGTTTAGGTTTCTTTTCTATGATTCAAATATTTTTTCTATAATTTAGATTCTTTTTTTCATAATTTAGACATCTTTTCCATAATTTAGGCTTCTTTTCTATAGTTTATATATCTTTTCCATTATTTAGGTTTCTTTTCTATGATTCAGACATCTTTTCTATAATTTAGATTTTTTTTTTCAATGGTTTAAACATCTTTTTCATGGTTTAGACATCTTTTTCATGGTTAGACATCTTTTAGGCTTTTTTTCTATTGTTTATATATCTTTTCCATTGTTTAGGTTTCTTTTCCATGATTGAAATATCTTTTCTATCATTTAGATTTTTTTTTCTATGATTTAAATATCTTTTTCATAGTTTCTATGGTTTAGACATTTTTTTTATGGTTTAGATGTCTTTTCTATGATTAGGAATTTTTTTTTCTTTTTTATGTTTTAAGCATATTTTCTATATAAAAGATTCATCATGTAGAACATTGCATGTTTCATAAAATTTGCATTTTTAAGTCTTTAGGGTTTTTCTTGAAAATAAAAAAAATTATCACTTAGTTGTTTTTAAATAAAAATCTTAATTTGAGACTTTTCAAAAATTAGGTTTTTAGGTTTTTATAATTAGGAATAAAAATTAGGATTCTAGGGATTTTTCTTAATAAAAATAAAATGGTTAATAAAAACACAAATTCAACCAATCATTTTTTTTTTTATAAAAAGAACCAATACATTAAAGCTTTCGGAAAGAACTACGATTATCGTCCCGGCCTTCGGGGCGACGATAAAATATGTAGAAACTTAGGTTTTTTTATTTATTTATTTTTTTTTTCTTTAAAAATATTACAATTAGAAAAATAATCATAATTTCGGTAAATAGATAGTGGTACCCGTTAGAGTTTAATAAGTTAGCTCCCGAACTTGGAACCCTCTGATTCTTCATTTAAAATTGAAATCAAAAACCGGTAGCTAAATCGTAACTAATCCACCCAATTGATTACGGTTTCTTTTTCTTTTTCCGACTTCGGTCGGGTGGTAACTCCAAAAATTATTTTCAATATAAAAACCGAGATTTCTCAATTTCTTTAGTCGATGATTAATATTAAATAGGTTAAGGTTTAGTATTAATTGGAAATGGGAAATTAATTTTAAATAAACAGAAAACCGAAAAATCAGAGTCGATAGTAAGTTATAAATAATAAGTAAATAATGGCTAAAACTAGAGATGAGAGTCGCAATGGAAGGTCTAAGGGAAATTAGAGCCCTTCACCATGACCTCTATTACCCTTAAGGGAACAAACTAGACAAGATATACCCTTACTACCATAAGAAGCTATTCCTATTAGGCAATTACTCACTAGTACGCATATAATGATGAGGCAGTAGGGAACATTGATTCAGTACCTTGTTACTGGTGGTAATACGGGTAATATGAGACCACAGGAGGCCAAACAAACAGTCGAATGACCTCGGGATGTAAATAAGCTTCTTGAGTTCATAAAGCCAAATTGATACTTTGAAGGAGAAATGGGTAAACTAGCCCAAGCTGATGATTGGTTGGCTCAAGTTGAAAGAAATTTTGAAGCTTTTAGAATTCTAGAGTTCCAAAAGCTGGGATATGGTACTTTTATGTTAAAATTAGCTACTTGAGTATGGTAGGACTCAAGAGTGAGACAATTAGGAGATAGCATTACCTAGTAGAAGTTTAAAGAAGAATTTAAGAAGTACTTCCCTCATTGTGTTCAAACAAGATGGTGTGACATCTATTCGAACTTAAGAAGGGAAGTGTGAGTGTGACTCAATATGAAACTGAGTTTAATAGATTGTTGTAGTATGCACCTGCTTCTCATTGAGATAATCTTGAGCAAAAGAAGGATTTATTTCTCGCTGGATTTGATCCTACTATATGTTGTAAGGTAGAGGATTATGGTTTCACTACTTATAATAAAGTGATGGATAAGGCAAGACAAATAGAAAACAATTGTGTAAGGTTATAGGCGATGTGGAGCCAAAAGGTCAACAAGGGTTGTCAATTGTGTTCATCATTCAAGAGATTGTATCTAGGTGCTATTAGTAGTTTTGAGCAGAAAAGGAAGAAACCAGTAACTTTAACTAGTAGCCCTATGCAATTAGTACTTAGTTTGAATTTTTATGATAAGGATAGCAATGTTACGTGTTCAAAATATGGAGAAAATCACTTTCCTAGACAGTGTAAGATTAGACTTCATGTTACATTATACCTTGGTCGCCTACCCTTAGACCAATAACCAAGTTAAAGCTATCAACAAGATAATCTTTAATAGCCAAAAGAAAAAGTTAAAGCAAGCTAGAGGTAGATGGGTTGACGAGCTCCTAAACATACTTTAGGGATATCGTACGATGCATAGGACCTCAACCAAAGAAATCCCATTCCATCTTGCATTCGTGTTAGGAGCAGAAGCTATCCTCCCAATAAAACTAGAGTTACCCACTAATAGGATTCAGCAATTCAATGTAAATACTAACCACATGCCCTCTAGGCAAGCCTTGATACCATTGAGGAAGTGCACGACAAAGTGTGGGCACGCACAATAGCCTATTAATAGTAGGCTACCTAATACTACAATTGCAATGTCTGACACAAGGTCTTACACCTTGGGACCTAGCATGTAAAAAGTTAGAGGCTATTGGTTTGGAAGAAGGGCAAGCTAAACTTGCCCCCAGTTGGAAGGACTCGATGCAAATAGTAGAAGATGTTGGAAAAGGCACTTATAAGTTCGAAATCTAAGACCCTATTTCTACTAAGTGTAGTGATAAGATCAAAAGCACACTCAACTGTGGTTAGACATAATGAACTAATGAGTTTCCTACGCTTATCTCTTTTTCTCTCTTACTCTTTGTGTACATGCGTAACCTTTGCCTGCATTAGGCTACAACTTTAGGTTAATTTTCATCCTTAAACACACGCCTTACGTTAGTCTTCACACTAACACTACGAGAGCCTATAAGGGTGTTAGTCTACATCAAGCCCAATCTTAGGTCTATTTTCATCCCCAAGCATCACGCAAGTTAGTCCTTACACTAATGCTACCGGCACCTCTCTTGGGCATTAATGCACATAGAGCCTCCAGTCTTAGGTCAATTATCATTCCAAAGCACTCACCAAAGTTAATCCTTACATTAATACTATATGCACCTCTTTTAGGAATCGATCGACATTGAGCCCCTATTCTTGGGTCAATTTTCATCCCTAAGCACTTACCTAAGTTGGTCCTTACACTAATGCTGCAAGCACCTCTCTTGAGCATCAATCCATATTAAGCCCCTACTCTTGGGTCGATTTCCATCCTTAAGCACTTGCCTAAGTTAGTCATTGCACTAACAAATACTAGCATCTTCCCTCATCCTAAACTTAGCACGATTCCAAGATACGCAAATAGAGCAAGCCCACATAAACCCACTGCAGTCGAACAACAAGAAACAAGGGCTAAAGAGAAAATAAAATAATAAGTGAGGCGATGAGCAAAAAAAAAAAATGTTATTCCATTGATGAAATAAAGTACAAGGCCTAATGGGTCGACATACTTACCCCAGTTACATTTAGTAAAGAAAATAAAATTACAAAGACTCTTCTCTAAGAGGAATTGCTCTCAACTTTGACTTAGCCCATGACTTCTAAAGGGATAACTATGACTACATCCCTAAATTCTTGCAAGGTCGAGCTCTAAGCTACAAGGGTCCTAGTGACACTCAACCTCTAAGTGAAGGTCCCCACTCTACCTTATAGAGCTTCTCTTCCACAAAAGCAATAATGGGGATAGTTGATCCAACCACTCTATGTGAAGTTCTGAGCTCTAAGGGTCCTACCATTGGCAAAGTAAAGTCGATGCCCCACCTAGAATGAATTAGAGGACTCACGAAGTAAAGGCTTCCCCCATGAATGCTTCGGTTAACAAGTCAAGGTGGAGATAAAATCCCTTATACCACCATAATCATTGCAACCGCCCTTACTTGCTCGAAGCGTACTGGGACAACAGATGGAAAGCCATACAAAACCTCCTACAAACTAGCACCTCTGCAGTGAAGTTGCCTCGGACAAGTGGTGAGTAACACTTAAGGCCCCTTACCTTTCACCGACCATTATTGGGGTAAAAAGAGGAGAGGACCCAAAGGCCAACATATGCCTCCTAATCAAAGCTCGAGAGCTACCCCCCACTGTTGAGCAACTGTTTAGCCTTGTGATCACAATAGACCTCCTCCCTAACTCAAACACTCTACCTCCTAGTATGATCACCCTTAACGTACTCATGTCAAAGAACAAGTTCAAGCTAGCTCTTAACTATATCCTACTAAGTTGTTTATGTGTTTAGTGTAGCAAAGCAAGGACACATGCACCCTTTATATAAAGGCCATAGAGCACCCCCAGCCATATACATGGTGACCATTCAACAACCTAAGCATATTGGAAACCCAAGCAATGCCTTGGAAGACAATGATGCGTTGTATGTGCATTAAATGCCTTCTAGAAAGCACCCTACCCAAAATGATACATTTGCTAAGCATCTACATTGCCTAAAATGAACCTTACCAAAAAGATTGCTTGTTGTTAAAAAAAGATCCACCTTGTCATGATTACCCTACCAAGGAGATCTCATGACATCATCATAAGATCCGCTTTATTATGCTTGTCACCCTTAGATGACAAGCCCTAGCAAGAACTTAAGAAGGAATAATCTACTTAGGAGGCAGGATAAGTCAATCTATTAGAAAGCATTACTGCCAACTCAAAACAGTTAAACAAAAAATGAAGTTTAAATGCCAAGCAACAACACAATGGTAAAGGAGAGCACTCAAGGGAAAAGAGAAACAACTCAAACATAATTTGGTCAAAAAGATGGCTCCTTTCTATTAAAGTCAACAATGATTACACTTGATAAGGGGAGGTTGGCATCCTGACCCCATTAAGATAAAAATATGAAAAGAACAAAATTAGAAGTAAGCATACATTGCTTGACCTATTAACTAAAAACAAGGAAGATTTAAGCTGCTCCTATACCTACTTGATGCAAATGGTAACCAAGAATAGATAAGGCCAGTCACTAGATGGGTCCACACTTACAGAAAGCTCTAAAAGAGTTAATAGGGAAAGGTACGAAAAGGGTGAGAAATGAAGAATGAAAATAGTAAGCAAAACCTACGAACAGTTGTAGAGGATATGATGCACCAATGGAATTTCTAAGGACTCACAGCACAATTTAATATAACGCACGAATTGGTTCAATAAGATTACTTACCACCTAACCTTGCTTAAGGGAAAGGATAAAAATAATGCCGAAAGTAAACAATAGGGTTTATGTAAGGAAGAAAAGTACTTAATTGTATTGAAGGTAATCTCATGATCTTACAACTACAAGTATAAGGGTATTTATACCCATAAATTAAGGCAACTTGCCCAAAGGGGAAAAGACAAAAAGGACATTTCCTAAAGAAGCAATACACATGATACAAAAGGGTAAAAATGAATATGCAAGGAAAATAAACATTGGTGCTACAGATTCTATGCTCGATACTGTACATGTGGTGATGCTACATTGGTAAGGTTGTTAGGAGATACGGACAAAAAGTACGAACAGATGGGTTTGACCGAGCAGGGATAGCCTAATCAATCCAGTTTCCCTCTCTCGACTTCTCGGCAAGGAAGATGCTGAAGAAATTGGTCGACTTGGTAACAGAAAGCAATCGTCAACTCGGCATACCACACAATAATGGGTGGTCATACGGTTCGGCATTAAAGGCAACTCAGTAAGGAGATACTCGACCTCGGTAGGGGTTAGTTTGAACATAAGGATTTGACATGCAAGTCCTTCTAGTCTTTGAGCTCGGCTATAAGTTAGGAGCCCCATAGCTTGATTCCCATCACTACTTATTAGAGACAACTTGCTACTACTAACTTCCATCACTACCTACGATCAACATTTTGGCAGCCACCATGGAGCCTCATCTCCAAATTTAATAGCTTAATGCTAATCATGGTGTCCTTATCTCCTAAGCTACTCAACTTTCTACCCTAAATAGGACACTTCCACTGAGACGGGAAATCTAAAGGCTTAAGATTGTATACACAGTAAAAGAACTCCTTCCAACCTACTACCTTATTCAACGACTTATTCAATATCTTTAGCTCCTTTCCTTGATGGGCAACATACACCCAACCATTGACCACCCTCTTTGTATGGAAAAATTTCTTGAATAGCTGTACTGTTAGCCTCTATAACTCCCACAATCATAATGCCTTAAATGCGAGCGGTTGTACCTACACATTGGCATTAAGACTTTTAGGAGCAACCTTTAAATATCAAAGGAACTCCATTAAGAACTCTAAAAAGGGGAGATGGAGACCGAGCTTAAAGGGCATCGTGTATATATTGAATGACTAGTCATCCCCTATATTGTATGCCTACTGAGCACCTATTAGCACTTCCATCGATCATCCGAGCACTTTCCTTATTGTTTGGCTTACTAACCTCAGTTTCTCCTCCCTTACCATGTATGCAAAGTGAGCACATGCATATGCATTGGTGTTGGTTGTATACAATAGCTCCCCTATGTTGCCTTCCTCACCATCCATAGGATACACATCACGGGGTTGTCACTACATAGATTCCCACCTCTCCTCCTGAGATAGTATCACTTCATCCTTCTCTATTGCCGCCATCATCATTTCAGGGGGAGTAAGGTTATCACCCCCTTCTTAGACCAAGTCCTCACAACCTTCATCTCACAAGCAAAAATTTTGGTAAAGTCTCCTCTATGTTGACAAAGCAAAGTGAGAAATGGGGACTTACACACCCCTTTATATAGATAGTAGGAAAGGGAAGGCGAATGATTTCTCCTACTTCCAAAGCATGAGCTTACAAAAGGACGTACATTAAGCCTTAGTCATCTATGTATCCTACTCCGTGAGCCAAAGGCTTTGATTGATCCACACATATGGATCGCTAACGAAGCTTAACAACATGTTACCCTACACGTGCAATCACTTTTCAATGGTCATCAATACATATTGTACTTTTTGAGAATGGCCATCATGACACCTTGACTTACCCAACGATCACATTAACCACGTAAGAGACTAGTGCGTGGAGAAATGCACCTGACTAAAGATGTTGTCCATCATGTCACTAAATGATGAGATGGGTCCCTCTGCCAAGAGAAAGGGTAATCTAGCCTTAGCCCAGTTGCTTTACATAGATTACTCTCCTCACATCTCAAACGCTGAGGAGAGTAAGGGGACAAGTGTTGATACATAATTCTTGCTCAAACCAAGGGCCTAACACACAAAGCCCACCATGTAAGGAAGCCTACTAAAGTACACATGAAAGAACAACGAGCTCATCCTCTACATGGCAGCCTCCTCAATGGAACCATGTGAGCTTAGTAAGGATTGCATGAGCGAATAGTGAGCTCACTCTCTATACCTCAACTTACTTAATAGGCCATACAATGTCCTACCTAAGTAGACCAACTTAGCCATCAGGCCTGTACACCCCAAGCATTTAGCATCAGCTTAGGTCTAATCTAACCTTCGACTGAGCAACAACCGACACCTTCTTCGATGCCCTAACTTAACCTTTGTTTCTAACACTTGCTCCTCACTACAACCCATTAATGAGCATCTAACATCCATAGTATGACTAATACATTCGATAGCCCCTGCGGATGTCAAATCTCTAAGCTACAAATTTGGTTACTAGGCCAATCATAGCTAACCGCTCCTATAGCTACCCAACCTCTACCACAGCGCATGCTGTTTGCTGGTAGTAAGTATGAACAAACCCTAAGGTGCCACACATCCAGGAGATCCCCATAAAAGACACTAAGCATTGTGAGGTAAGGGAGGTAGGTTGAACCCTTTCTTTCCACTCACATATTTCTCTCCACTCGTTATGCCTTCATTCCTTACTTCTACCTATTACCTGGACGAGTACTACCTTTGGGGGCTTTTAGTGCTCACCCTCCCTATCCTTTGGTCTTCCTTGCTAACTTGAGCATCAAAGGGCCCTTGTGATCGCACCTATAAGGAGCTCTTTTGCAAGAATCAAGAAGTAAAGAATAGGGAGCAAAGCTAAGGTCTAGTACCCCTAAGCCCAAGTTAAGCCCATCCATTCTTAGTTGGTCTACCCATAATCAACACATGCTATCATATGTGAAAAACAAATTTCCTTTAGAAAAACTTGTCAAAACTCAAAATAAATGCAATACATAACTTACCTTTGAGATTCACAATCTTACATACGCTTTTCTTGACCTACGATTCGCTGTAGGTCACTTAAGAAAGCTCCTCAAATTCGTGTTGAGGCCATCCTATACAAAAAAAATGGGTATCCTGATAAGAAAATACTAGGCAACATGATTACAAGGCATGGTCCTAGCCTCACCTTTGATCCCTTAACCCGAAAACATTCAATCTTTGTTGTTTTCACTTTACGACTTCAAGAACGCACAAAAACCCTTAGGGATAGCAACTACACTTGTGGGAAAGTAATGTAAAAAAGGTTTCCAAAAACCCTAGTGACCCTTTACATAGTTAGAGTTCACTAATCTTTTCCCATACCCGAATTGCCCTTACTTCACTTTTACAACACCAATTATGTCCTTAACTCAACTTGCTCCATTTTATTACTTTATTTCTTTATTTCCTCTTATTTTACACTTTCATTTTTCCCTTATTTGGGGTTTTACAACATCAATCGAAAAAAAAAATTACTTAACCAAGTCATATAATTGGTATTGTTTATCAATAGTTTATGCGATACAATCAGTATATATATAATATAGATAATGTAATTATCATTTATGGTATGTTACTAATGAAAAATAATAATTTAGGAGAATTTATTTAATTTATTATGGGACCCCTATCTTTGACCAGCTATCAAGGACTCCAAGTAATGACACATTTGTCATAAATATGGAATTTTAAAAATATGCAATTAAGAGTGAGGAATAAAGTAGTTAAGAGTAATACGAGTCATGAGTACTATTACGTAAAGGGACCATAGTTGTTTGAAATTGGTAGATTTAGAGTTCTAAAAAATATTGTTAGAATCAAATAAATTTTTAGTATGGGGTCGCAAAAGTTAAAAAAAAGTATCCTAATAAGTGTAAACATCGCGTATATAAGTGTACGCCCAAAATTGGAAGAATAATAACATATTATATAATATAGTTAAAATAATGTTAATTAAGCTAAATAAATTAAAAATAACAAGGGGACAATTGGAGGATTATTTTGGATCAAGGGGTGTGGCACATTGTTTTATAGATTTGGGACACCTGACATGTGATTAAATACAAAGTATAGTATGATAAGAATGTGGGAAAATGACAATTGGCCTTTAGAAAATCTACCATCGACGAAGAGGGTACTATAAAATCAAAAAAGAACTTCTTGAAATTAGTTTACACATTTTAGGAGCTAAGAAAAATAGTGGGGAGGCTTAGAAGTCTCAAAATGAAATTTCACAAAATTTAGCAAGAAAATAGAGCAAAATAGAGGTTTTTCGAGTTCCCTAGTTCAAGAATGACCTAGAATTGAAACAAGGTCATTGTCCTACATCTAAGCCTATACCTTGATGGGTAGACAAACTTATGGTAGCTGACAAGGGCCAAAGCAGCGAATTCCCTTAAGTGAATGCTTTTCCTCATTTTCATAGAAATTTGACTAAAAATAGTAAAAGATTTCCAAAAATTATGAAACATAGTATTCCTAAGTTTTTTTACATGTGAATTCAAATATGAAATCAAATTTTCGAAATTTTAAATGCTAGTATAGGCTCCTTAAGAAAAACATCTTGCTAATCAATTTTTCATTACATTTTCGAAAACCTTAACAATGTAATTTCGACCTAAATTTTTACAAGTTCCTCAAAGGTTATGTTTTCACACTATGTAATCTTTATTTTAAGATCTAAGTTAGATTTTTGATAAATTTTTCTTTTCACTAAAATAGTGGCCAAAAACATGTTTTCTTATGTTGTCTTACATGAACTTAGTGTAATTCTTGATATAGATTGAAAAGATAATGGTTTTAATGATGTACAGAATGCATTAACCTTAAATTTTGAAGAAAAATTGGCTATCAAGTTAGATATAAAAATTATAAAGCCAAATCTACATGTTTTTCACTAAAATAATATGTAATTTTATTCAAATCAAGTGTTTTAGTAACTTAAATAATTTGCATGAGCATTGAAGATGGTTTTAGGTAATATTGTATCCTATTCAAACAAGTGGACAGTAGATTGGAGTTATGAAAAAGTGATTCTTAGAAATTATTACGGTAAATAGGGAAGTTAGAAGGTAAGTTAGAAAGTCTAATGTGTTAGTTGAGTCGGTCAGAAAGTGAGTCAAAAAGTTAACTACAATGAAACATATAAACTAGAGTTAAGAGAAAGTTGATAAAAAAACTACACAATGTATATTAGTGACTTACTAATATCTTTGGGTTAAAGCCTAAGATTGAAAATCAGTCAAACCGTTAATCAAAAAGTGCTCTTGAGAGAAACCCCTATATAGCTGAAGTGAATCAAAAACTCAGTCAAAAACTTCATTAGAAACTACCCTAAAAGGAAGTTTGTTTTGAAGAAGGATCTTAAACCCTAAACTCTATACTCTTAAGTTCTTACTTTAGTTATATTTAACATATAATTAATTAGGGCATCATATACTTTTTGTTTAGGTGAAATACAAGCGGAAGTACAACAATGTGAAGCTTAAGTATTTAAGGAAAGTTATAAAGCAGCCCTAGTAAGTGGATATTGATGTTTTGGAGTAGATTATATCTACTCTTTGTGTAGAGTTCTACTAACCTACTTGATTCGATGACTTGGTTGCACTTAGATGCTAGTTGATGTGTTGATCTAACAAATTGTAAGATGAATTGTGATTGCTATTTTATACATGTTTATGATGTTCTAAACCATGTCGCAATGTTGAGCTTGGTGCTTGCTACCATATCTAATGCTTGGTGGTAAATGTTGAACTAACTTAACAAAGAACTAGGTCCTAACCTTACCTCATAAGGTGTTCACTTAAGTGAACCTGATACCAAGGTTTTAGAGATGAAAATGTAAAAGAAATAAGGTAAAGGCTTAGGTAATAAACTGTTCAAAAAGCTTGCTTATGTTGTTTGATAATTGCTTGGTCTTTCTTGGAATATGAACGATGCACTCATGGCATGACACAAAAAGAACCTACTGATCAAGTTTTCTAAAACTAGGATTTTACTTGATTAAGGATTATTTTGAAAACCAAGTTCTTGTTAAGCAAATAGTTTAGTTTATAGAAGCTTAGTTTTGTAATGTAAACATCTTGGTTTACAAAAACTAGTTTTTGACCATATAGAATTGCGTAACTTAAGCAAGGTTGAGTTAACTAAGCTCTTTTCTAGGTTTTTGAATTAGATAATTTAGATGCTTGACAATATCAATTACTCGGATGTCTAAGTCTAAGTCTAAGGCTAGGTTAGAATATCACTATCAATGCATATTATGTGCATTAGCATGGCATGCATTTGCTATAATTGCATTGCTGGGTTGAATTGAAGTATACTATGACTAACTTGATGAATTGCTTATATATTTATGATGTAATTTTATCCATATTGTTATTTGTCTATCTACTCTTACTCAACTTACAGGAAGTTGAAATGATAAGTTTTCTTATTCTCATATTAGGAAAAAGATAAGAAGGATTTCATACTATGGAAGTGTAAAGACTAGAGAAAGCCAAGTGAGAACAAATTTTCTCAAGAGGTAAAGGGTTACAAATCTAAGTTTGGATTTTAAGACGAAGCTCTTTCAAAAGATTATTATATTACTATATGAAGGCTTCAATATGGAAATTGTAGATGTATTGTATAGACTCTTGATAGAGCTATGTATTGTAAAAGATTTTATAGTTGCAATACTCTAGGTTTGGCTCAATCTTGTAAAAAATTTGTGTTGTGATCTATCATATTGTCCAAACAGGGATCTGGAACTAAGTGTTTATAAAATTGAATGATGGGTATAGTACAAATTCTACTTTATTCTTAACTCAAAAATGACAGTTACAAACTGTCTTGAAGTACCAAAAAAAAAAAAAAAAAAATTAAACAAACACTTAGAAGGTGAGGCATTACATTTAATATGATTCATACCTAATGAAATTAATGTTATTGGTTACTATGAAAAAGAAATAGGTTTACTAAATGCAAAAAGAGCAATGTCATTCAAGTAATTAATGTATAAAAATAAAATAAAATAAAGTGATAGACATGAGATTTAAATCCAAGACCTTTTCTTTGTAAAATTAAACACTTAACTACTAAACCATTCTTTATCTTATGTTATATTTTGCTCTTTATAATATATATTTAATTTATATTTTATCATTTTATCTAAAAATTTAAAAAACTAATTGTTTCCTGGGGGGTAGGACCCCATTGGGGCCCCCTAGATCAATCTCTAAGCTCAAGTACTTGTATGTATGTATAGTACTTAGTTTTGAGGAAGAAACAAGATAAATGTAAGGCAATTATGAGAAAAGAAAAGATAGATAAAATGTTAATTAAATAAACCATGTGTTGGTTGTCCATTAAATGGTCGATCTAAACTTAAAAAGTTAATATATGATCATTGTTAACAATTATAATAAATAAAATTGGCAAGCTTCATATAAAACTTGTTGTATTTGTTTTAAGTGCACTTGAAACTAAATATTTATGCACTAAAAGAAGGCATTTTTATGTCCCTAACATAACTGCTTCACATTTGATTTTATGCATTGTTGTTATTTTTATAACTTTTTTTATTCACCAATGAAACAGTGAAAAAAAAAAAAAAGGTTTGAAGGCACATGTTTCAAAGATATGAGAAGAAAACAAAATAATACAAAAAATCTTAAATCTAATCGAGATTTTGCAATTGGGTTGAGTCCCTTGGATAGAAAAACTAATATATCTCCTTCTCTATATATTATGACTAACCATAAATATTACTCAAGCTTCATTAAACAATATAGGCTTATTCAACACTAAAAATACTTATGCTTATGATAATATAGCCTACAAATCATCCTAATAAGCAATTTCTTCTCATACAAATATCATAAGTTAATTTGTTAGCTCTTCTAACTTTTATTTTAGGGATCATGTTAAACTCAAAAGAAGTCTAAAGGATGATCATAAAGATAATTACACAAATGAAAATTTTATTTAAGTAACACGTGAAACATTAACGAAATTTACTCAGTTACCTTCCTCATCAATTAGTAGTCATGATCATAATTTGATAAAGTTAATGTTTAATTTCCACTATATGGCACAACACAAGGAAAATATCATAAGACATGTTCTTTTATACTATACTCAATGAACTAAATACAACCACAAGAGCATTTTTGTATTATACAAGTAATACAGATAAGTATCCTTATGTTCTTCTATGCATAGATTTAATTACAAACAAAGGAATTAAAGCAATTGTGAAGTTTGTAAGTTTATGTGTATTTAGGGTTTTTTTAGGTTTTTAAAGAAAAGATACAAATATATATATATATATATATTTTGCCATGAAAAGATATGAATAAATTGACTTATATATTATGCATCAAGCAAAAATGAGCTATGTTTAGTTTAATTAATACAATGCACAACTAAATTAAATAGGTGTCTACCATAATTTCAAATAGAATTACTAACAATAAAGATAAGAGAAGACATAAAGGTAAGAGAAGAATCTTAAGAATTCTATAATAACTTAATTAAGTGATTTTTTTTATTACAAACCATTAAGAAAATACGATTGGCTTTGTTAGGGTTAAGGGCATTAACATTGAAGAATAACATTAAATAAGGGAATAACAGAGTATTGATGATTATTTTTCATCTAGCTATAATTATATAATATTTCATGTTTAGAAATTATTATTCGGATTTTAGGGATGCGCTTATGGTTCACAACTTTTTCAATAGGTTTTGCCAACTATTGAATGATTCCATGTAACCCTAATTCATCAATTTCAATTTCTTTTAGAAAACCTAATTCTTGTGCTATGATAATGTACTTCATGAGTTACATTTCTAAATCTAGTAATTCTATCAATTAAAGTGAACTTACGTTAAAAAACTTCCTTGTTTAGAAATACTTTTATCCTTCTCCTTATAGAAGTGAGAGAAAACTTACTAGAGTAATGTGTGGTAAAAACGTATTTATAGAAAAGGATAATGGATACTCTTCTCATTCTTATCCATTATTTTATAGAATGTCATATAACCATTTATAATTTTTACCTTTTATTTTGTTAACTTTCTTTTATTATCTCTTTACATGTGATATGGTATTAGTTTTATTTTATTATAACAACTCTTATTTGATTTTATGTTTTCATTTCCAAGATTTTATTTAGTATGAAATCTTAAGGGATTTCATTGATGGTATAAGGGGAGATGGTACTAGTTATAATATGGTAATGATGGTCATTTGGTACTGGTAATGAATCAATCGTAGTGACAAAGATGGTGTTTGGAAGTAGCAATATTAGTAGTATTGATGGTAATAGTGAAGTTAAAATAGTATTGATTAGATAATGATAGAGGTAGCAATGGTGATAAAATAGCATTTCAAAAGTAGTGTTTAGTTTCAAACTTCTAATTAAGTGACTTTAAATTGTCTTATCTTAAAATTTTTGTACTGTCTAATAAAAGAGACAATTTTAAAAATTATAAAGTACCATAGGTGGGGTTTTGTCCATTACTAGATCTATTATGTAAAAAAGAATATGGAACAATAATTTTTTTATTGTTGAGTACATCAAAAAGTTATGTAATTGAATACTACCTAAGAAAAGTATTAACCAATTGCAAAAATTTAAGGAAACAAATCTTATTTAATACTTAGAATATTGATTATCATTTTGTAGTTGGTTTTGCTTTCATTTTGGAAAAAAAAAAAGGTTAAACTTAAAAAATAGCATGTGAAATGTATTTAGGGTTAAAGAAAAAAAAGAACCAAGTGAATTGGCTAATCTAGTCAATCATCAAGGAATCTTTTTTTCCCTCTTTAAAGCAATCATAGTCTAAAATAAACCTTAATTTCAAAGACTCCAAGTGCAACCCTACTATATCGATCATCTCACCCCTAATAGTGTTAATGGTGATAGGTTTGCATCTTCTATTTTTGGCCTTTACACACATATACTATAAAGGTAAACCTTTTTTTTTCCTCTTTTGCACATGTAGTTAGATGTATTAAAAAGAAATAGAATATGTAAAGTTGGAGAAACTTTTTTTTTTTTAGGTAATCAACTTTGTACTGATACAGCCTTAAAAAAAAATCTATTCAACAACTTAAAAACACGCTACTATCACTGCCTTGGATATCAATACAAACACCTTAAGATAAGTTCTAACAACTACATTAGATAAGAACATAGGAATATATTGATCAAAATAAACATCAACAACATCTTCCAACCCTTTCTTTGTAAGGATGTCTACAGCAATAGCATTCCTCTCATGGTCAATCCTATATAAGCAAACAGCATAAAAAGAAAAAAAGGGATTAGGTTTGCATTTAGTTAAGGTAGTGTGGCAAATTTCTAAGTTTATATTTGGATTTCTAAGCCAATCAATGACTTATTGAGAGTCAGTTTCAATAATAATTTCCTTCTTATGCAAATGTTAAGCTAATTCAAATCCTTCACTTATTGTCTAAAGTTCAACGTTAAGAGGATAAGCATTTTTAAAGTGTTTATATAAGCCCCCAAGTATGTACCCGTAATTGTCTCGACAAATGGCTCCAATACATGCAATTTTTTCATTGTCACTTGATGCTCCATCACAATTTACATTCACCCATCCCTTTACTAGATGCAAATTCATTTGAATTAGTAAGGTGCTTTTTTACTCTATTTGTTGTCTATTACTCATTTGCTTTTGAATTGTACTAACTTACCAGATATATCAATTTTGGGTATGGGTGGGGAAGGATGCCTTTGGTTGTAAATTATCAAAATCACTTAATCCTTGGATTGTTATATAAATGAAAAGGTTACAATTTTGAAATGCCAATTTCAATTTTAGAAAAGGAGAAAAAGAAAAAATCACACATATTAGTCATAGATAAATAATATAACACATCATTAGATCATATATGAAAAAAAAAAAAAAAAACCGCTATTTCAAGTTGAAATTTTTATAATATTTTACTCTAACTTTGTTCCTAAAAAGATATTTTGTGGTTCAATATGTAATGGCTTAACTTGTGAAATATATCTATAGAATTGATTGATGGATCTCCCTAAAAAATGGAAATGAGAAAAGAAAAGAACCACACATGTGCGTACATACCTACAGAGTCAATAAAAATAATTTTTTGTTGTAAATATATTAGGTAAATTAATGATATATTGAAAAGAAATTTCAAATATGATAAGTACTAATTTTGAAATTGAATTCGAATAAACCTAAATATGAAAAGTTCTTTGTCCTCGGTAATAAAATAGGAAATTGTTTTTATGGTTTTTTTAAAAGTAAAAATCAATTTGACTACTCCTATAAACTATAGAAACTACATTGGACCACCCAAAAAAAAAATTTAAATCCAATACTTACACCCTTAGTTTCATTAATGAGGATGCTGATATGGCCAGATTCTTGATGTGTTTCATCTCTATGTAATCACCACTAGTGAGTACATGTAAATATTATAAATATATATCAACTTAAATAATAAAAAAGTGAAATAAAATTTAGAAAAATATTTCAAGAAAAGGAAAAAATGCTTTTCTAAAAAAAAGGAGTTGGTTTAACGCATATTATACATATTTACTATAAATATATGATTATTAAATAAATTATCAAAAATAAAAATAATGGAAAAGTACAAAAAAAAAAAAAAAAAGCCTTTTGACCATCAAAGGTTAGATAGTAGCTAAGTTGCAACTAGGTCACAAACCTACTTCATAGGTTTCACAACCCACTAAAGGTAATAAAGGGCCATCTACCATTCTATAGAGTCACTTGCTGGTAGCTCCTTAGCTTTAGGGTAGTCGAAAGCTTTTTTTAGCAAAGAATGACTTTTTTGTTTTATTTTTGGTTAATTTATTTAATTATTATATATTTATAGTAAATATATATAATATGTGTAAAACTTGGTCCTAATTTTAAAAAAAAATTAGTCTATTTTCCTTTTTGAATTTTTTTCTAAATTTTATTTTTTTTATTGAAGTTAATTATATATAAATATACTCATAGTATTTAAATTTAATTACTAATACAATATGTTAGCATCTACATAAGCAAAACTAGGAAAATTAGTGTTTTAAAAGGTAAGGGTCTATGTACTGTCTAAATTTTACAGTGCTAGTCAACATAATTTACTTTTATTTTTTAAAGAAAATTTAGAAATCAGAACATACAACCAATTTTTAAATTTACCTTCCTCCTAAAATATACTAAAATTCCAAATCTCAAAAAGGAAAAAAAGATCTCTTTCCTTGAATATTATTAAAATAATAAATAAGTAATAGAGATAAAAATAGAAAAAAAAAAGAATCAGACATAATAGAGCTAACAAAGAGGAAAAAAAACTTAGATATGAATAATTGATAACAAGTATGGTAATTACAAATTAGTGTGACTTGATATCAATTTTCAACATTGAAAGTGCTGCAGGTTTTAATCATAAACTAGTCAAAATGAATGCATTGTTATATATAATTTATTGAAAATTATATAAAATATATATAAATTATATACAAGATATAATTTTCGTATGAAGAATGACTTAAAATGAATTACCAAATAGTAACTTGCTATAATAGAATAAAAAGGGGGAAAACTTTTGAAATTATATATTATAATATGATATAATGAAAAAATTATCAAAATACACTAATTACATTATGAAAAAGGAAAAAGCTTTCGCGAAACTTGATATTGCAATATGATATTTTATGTCAAAAAATTATGTAAATACATTAAGGGTACTACTAAAAAAAGGATATAAAAATGGAAAAGGCTTCCAAAACTATATATTAGATAATATGATATAACAAAAAAATTATGGAAATAAATTAATAATATCATAAGAGATGATGTATAAAAAAGCAAAGAGTTTGTGAGTTTATAAATTATAATATAATATGATTACAAGAAATATGGGCTCTTAAATGAGGCCTATGTTCTTTATGTTAAGGGCAAGTTGGTACAATGTAGGTAGGGTATGACACCTTACTCGTGTCCTATCTTATAAATATAAGTTCTAAAATTTTATACCACAACCTATCTTATGACACCTTTGAACCACTCTATACCCTGTATACTGTAAATTCTATAAGGTATAGGGAACTCTATGGAATCTATATTTATTTTTTCTTTCTTTAGCTTCTTTCGAAATATTGTGTAGACACATAATTAGTATCAAATCTATAACTATACTAATTGATCAAATAGTAATGATTTGAAAGGTTCTTATAATTGTAACACATCTAACTATAACAATATGAAACTTTAATGGGTAGAATAGAGAATATTCCTATAATTGGAAACATTCAATCTTTAGTGACTCCAATAAAATATATTGGATAATAAGTTAAGAACCGAAATGTTTTTAGTACTTTTCTAAATTATGGCAAGTAAAAAAGGAAGAAAGCAGCATAAAAATTGGATAGTAAAAAAGAGAGAAGGTTTTACTTTAAAAAAAAAAAAAAAGAAGAAGAACAAGAGAGAGGGACAAGACAATAAACACAAGAGAATGTAGTTTTAGTATTTTATTATACGTTAGGCTTTTATTTTTATTTTCTTTAAGGTTAAAAAATGCAATCGTATTAATTTTTTATTTACTAATATTATTCAATTAATATTACGAAGTGGGTATAAGGTATCCTAAAATATGTACCTTGTATACTTTAGAGTATAGCTTTCAAGGTAGATAATGGGTATCCTAATATCATATCTGTATCCTATTCTATGGGAGTAGGTTCTGAGAAATAGCCACTAAAAACCTATCCTATGACCTTCTTCACCTATCTAGACCCTACCCAATAAAACATGTTCTAGAGAGGTGCCCTATACAATAAGGTTACCCCTCACCCCTACTATAGGCCATTCAATACAAACACTTAATAAATATATTCCCTTTATTAAATAATGTTCTAAATCTAGAACTATTACAAGAGTATAATGCTCCGCCCTCTAGGTGTTTGTTTAAAAAATTTTCTCAAACTCTTGGTACTTAAAAACAATTTGTTATTGCCATCCTTAAGTTAAAGATAAGGTAGAACTTGTATTTTCTATCATACACAATTATTTTCAAATATTTTCTTATTCAATATGATTAACAACAGCAAAAGCTTCTACATCAATGAGCTATATACAGAGTATCACAGTTACCTACATTCTTATACAACATAGAATCTCTTTTACAAATAAGCATTCATAAACTATCATTACCATACAACCAAACCTCTAGTGAAATAACAACCACAACTTTTTTGAACAACTCTCTTCATATGCTCGAGCCAAACCATGTAGCCAACGAGTTGTCTCAAGAGCTCATCTTTAGTTAGAGTTTCCGAAGTTTCCTTGCACTTCTATCTATTCAATTCATCCATAACTTGAGGAAAAGAGAAACTTATCCCCTCAGCTACTATAAGTTGAGGGATAGTAGATAAACATACATCAAGCACAACAAAACAGGTATATCATTCAAGTAGTTAATCCAATTACTTTATCTTATAGTTTCCCAACCAAACAATACGAATGCATTAAGAGTACGCCATGCTCATACACGTATCATGCATTGGTACCAATATCCTAGCCTATCCTAGCCTAGCCTAGCCTAGCAACTCATCCAGTTCAATTGACTTAAAACGAGAATCTAGAATAAGTCCAAAAACTTAACAAATATTTCAGCTTAACAATAACTAGATAGAGTGGCTGGAAAATCTAGTATATAATTGGCCCAGCAAGTACAATGCGGTCTATATATACTCAAAAACCTAGCTTTTACAAATCAAGTAGTTCACTTAATAAAATAGCTTTTCATATGAAAATTGACCTAATAACATCTCAGTCTTCAAAAAACTTAACTCGTAGGTCTTTTTCATGCCATGCTATAAATGCATTAAATTCCATGCCAAGCTAAAACTTAGCAAATCCAAACAAACTTATTCATCACTTGTTACCTAGCTTTTACTTTATAATTTTGTTAGTTCTAAGATCTCAATATTGAGTTCCCTTAGGTGAACACCTTAAGAGTTAGAGTTAATCCCTAGATTCCTTTCTAAGATAACACAAACCCTAGCAAATTTCACATATGCATTCATCAGCACTAACATAACAACTAATTTTAATATCATGCCATCATTCAATTAGTAACAAATATAACAGGTAATATAACTCATCAAGCAATACATCAATTTATAGCCAGTTTTAGCTAAGCCATCGAACAACACATCAACTTGCAATTAATGTTTAGCCAAGCCAAAACATTATTAAGCACATAAAGTTAGGAGTAGACATAAGTCTACTTAAGAACAAATAAATAGCCACTTCCCTAACTAGCAGTACATTCCCAATCTTACTCTTACTCATTAACTAATGGTCGATCTTTTCATCTTCAATTGTTCCCCCTAAAATAATCAATATAATCATTTTAGTTTTACCAAATATAAAGTTATATAAGTTCATTTTAATAATTTAAGTGTAGTTATGACTTATCTCTAATAAGTGGTATAAGCTTTGCATTGAGTTCAAACTTGCTACCGAAGTCTCTAAACAAGATTCTGAAAGCTCGCCTATACCAACACTCAGTCTTAGGACCTTTTAACTAAGTCTTTGAAATTATCTCAATTATACCTTTACTCCTATCCACCCTCTGAATAAGACTCTAAAGTTATTTCCATTAGGCATTTCACACTAATCAACCCTTAAATCAAGTCCCAAAGCCATTCTGACTACATTTCCATTACCAAGTAGTTCCTTAACAAGCTTATGATGGGGGCATAATTAAGTCACATCTATTATTCAACCTTCTAATCAACTTTCTGAATTAGAGAATAGGTTCCTGCTTTATGGACCAACCCTTTGAAGATGCCTCTAAAGCAATCTTATCTTAGCCTTCTAAATCAATCAACCTTTTAGTTAAGTCTTTGAACTCAATACAATTTCTTTTCTTTTACCAAACAATTCCTTAAACGAAGCTCCAACAAATTTAGAATTAAAGTCTTTTCATCTATCAACCTTCTAAACATGTATCTAAAGTCATTTCTACTATGCTTCTTTTACCCAATAGGTTTACAATTACAATCCTTCACCACCTATCTCTCTAATCATCTATCTGAACTAAGAATTAAGTCTTCATTCTATCAATTCAACCAATTGAAGGACTCTCTAAAAAAAATCAATTTACTTGCTTACTCCTAAAGACTCACGCTAAAATCTTATTTCAGTTTACAAGCATGATAAAACATAATCATCCTATAGGTTCAACATGCCCATACTCTCCGTATTACCTATGCTTCCAAATCTACATATCCATATCTTAATGTATGTAAGTCATAATCATTGGTTTGTGCAAACCTCAACTTCCATTCATTCTAACCATTTTCAGATCACTTACCCCAACAATATATAACACCAATAAACTCCAAAACTAGTACAAATAGATTTCTTTAGATTTAATTACATAAACTGTCTAAAAACAATATTTTTTTTTAAATCAAATTTAAAGACTAAAAAATTACTAAAAATTATGGAAAATATTTTTGGCCAAAATCTTTTTATAGGATTCAAACATGCTATATATAGAAGTTCAAAAAAAAAATTTTAACTTCAAAACAACAATAATAGAATCATTCAAATCAGCTTTAAAAATTACTCAATTTCACTTGATTTCTTAATGACGTATTAATCCACTCAAAATTTTTATGATTTGATATTTTTCCCCGATAATAGATACAAAAATATTGTAGAATAAATTTTTTCCAAAATTTTTAGACCTGATTTAGTAATTTTAGAAAATCGAAGCTTACTAAAAAGCCACCGTCCAACCACTACCTTGTCGGCAGCCTTAGACGCTGCCTCCATTGTTAAGGGGTGGTGGTAGTTTACTCCTTAGTTGCCTCCACACTTAAGTTTCATCACCTTACTCGATTTGCACAGTATTATTTTCTAATTTTCTAGATTTTATTCTCACTTATTCTTCCTAATCTAAAAATTTTCCTAAGTTACTAAGAAGTCTACTAATCATTTGGAGAGTGTGGATGATAATTCCTATGTTTTCTAAATGAAATATGGCATTTTCTCTCTCCTAATTAGCTTATATACCCCTAAATCATACATGATAAGTGTCACTTGAAGTTTGTTAATTCATCAATAGCTGTCATACTTTTCCATGCCTTAAACAAGGTAATTCTAATAGTTTTGCACCTATTCAATATTTTTTATTATTTTTCCTATGATTATTTATTTAATTATAAGTATTTTAGAGTATTCTAAGTATTTTTGGATATATAGTTATGTACAATAATCATACCTGAGATACGCGTACTATTTTTATATGTTATTTTATGTTATTTTATAATTTTAGTGCCCAAATAATTTATCTATAAAGTTTTGTAATCATTTGGGATTCTAACTTTCAGTTTTCGATAATTTTCAATCATACCTAGTAAAAATATATTTTATTGAGATAAAATATTATAAATATTACTAAGACTATTTGTCTAAGTTTTATAAACTTATATTAAAATTTGACTCAATTCGGATAAAATTATCTATAGAACCTAATTCCCGTCAATATCAAATAATTCGAGTATAATCACTTGATTAACTTATTTCTTGAGTTTCTCTTAATGAATTTATTTTATTATTTGCCTTTGGTATACTTTCTACATTAAGTAATACATTGCTTCGAGTCTCGGATAATATGTCGAATATCAGGTCTCACAAAAGGGCTACGCCAAGGTCCCTATGGCCTCAAGTCTGTCCCGTGAATGGACCGGGGGTAAAAAATACCAATCAAATTGCCTCCTTACATCCTCTTAGTATGCAGAAAAACAAAATGGCTACTTCCTATATGGTTTCATAGCAAATAGGAACCTATATACTTGTATATCTAAAAACTTCTTTATGGCTTAAATTACATTGAAGAAGAAGAAGGCATGCAAGGCTGTACATTTCACCAAAACATAAGAGTAAAGGGTTTCTATAAGAGTTAGTCCGGTAATCATTCAACATGTGAGTTCTATTAGTTCCCAGCAACAGAGACAAAATAATTCCTAATAAAAAAAAAAAAAAAAACATTTTCCTCTCAGTGCAATGTATCCTTGGACTTAATTTCTAACATTGCTTCTCCTAATATGCTCACTCGATGTGCATATGAAATATCTTTTACTCACTGATACAACCCAAATCATAAAGGTATTAGAAAAATAATATTAACTAAAAATGATATGACACCTAAAATACTCTAGATCCATCCATGAGTAGACCGTACGATGTGTAATCCAACCATTGGTTGGCAAATATTTTTCCATCAATATATTCCGAAAGAGGATCGATCACGTTCCGACAATATGATATGGCCATGCCTGACTAGAGGAGAACTTGGTTCAATTGTCATAGCATCCACACAAGAAGCATTGGTCTCAATTTGCTTGCACCCACATTCTGCAGCCTATACCCTTCGCCAAGTTTGTCGATTCACCAAATAAGCGTAAGATGAATGTTGTGTACCATACACGCACAAGTTCATTTATCCAATAAGGCATGAATTAAAGTAAAAAGTTAAAACTCTTGGAAAATCAATCGATCAACAATAATGATGTCACTACCTTACAAATTATTTATTTAAAATACGAACGAAAAGTTTTTTTACTGTATCAATGAGCAAGTAAAATCTTGAAATCAAATACATAGAAAAAGAAATCGCAACTATCCCATGTAAAATTTCCAGAAGATGTCAGGATCTACGCTGCCAATAATCTTCCAGACATAGCCGTTCGGAAACATCCTTGAGGGACAAGTCATTTTCTTTTTTCCCAAATACTATTTATATTACAACTGTCAAAGAAGGAGGAAGTGAAACATATTCCATTCCGTTAAGAGGCTAGTTTCCCTATTATTGGGCTGCAATAACTTTAATAGTGATAAACGAGTTAGACGTAATTAATTATACACAGGAATCGATATGAATGTGATGCATAGCATTGTTATCTATATGATTTATGTTAATATTTCAAAAAAGTTTATATGTATTATATGTTCATCAATTCTTACTTACCACTCGTCACTTTAAATGGTATATCACAATTAATGAAACCATTTCCCCATTTTTACTCTCTGTTTATGAAGAGCGAGGGGGTAAAAGCAATTGATTCTCCTGGAGAGCTGCAACAACTTTGCCGAAGATTCAATTTATACAATTGACTCTCATTTCGAAATGTAGTATCAAACGTGTAGTTACACCGCACTTTGTATCCTAAAGATACCTGAAGCATTGATAATGAAGACTTAAGTTAATGTAGAAGAACATATTACCTTAATATGCATAAAAGTAGATATTTTATTTTGGAAGAACTTTTGCATTACTGCAATTACCAATACTAGCTTTAGGTATGTCAAAATGAGACGAAAACAATGAGGACAGCTCATATAGCCAAAACAAGAGATGGGGAAATGAATGGAAAGATACAATAATCTCATCAAGATGTAATCAAAAACAGAGAGTCGCAGCGTATGCTGATTAAAAGAAGAAGAAGAAGAAGAAGATATAAGCCTATATTTCTTTTACCATTATTCCTAAAAGAATCACCATTCATCACAACAAATAATGGCATGTTAGGTTTTGTAAAATCCTACTTGTATCAAATCAAACAGAGCAATAAATTTTCCAAACGCTTGTACGCTAGGTACACAAAATAAGAAAACCATATAGAAGAGAGGCACAAAATTACATAATACGATCATAAGATAGGTTATGCATTATGCATTTTTGGGTAGGCACTAGAAGTAGGAGCTCCCTTCACTCCAATACCAAAAAGATCAAGGCAACCTCGTCTCCAAGCTCATGCAAACCCTTAACTAGCACCATCCTTGTGTGCACGATAAGGGTATTCATGAACTAGCAGCCGTGGCAACCCCTCATCTCTCCTTTAGCATTGGAGCGAGGAGAGCTCCTTACTGTCATTTTCCTTCCCTTAAGTACTTACACTAATTACATTACATGGAAGATAGGTTTGTAGGCTATGAGTGTAAGGACCACAAGGGATGCGCTTATATAGTCCTCGTAGGTGACCTATGTTCACATCCTCAACATTCAATTTAATTATTGATAGAATCTAGGGTAATACATTTAGACTAACTTTCGTATCTCTAAATAGAGTTCTCATTTGTATTAATCGTCAATTACATGTCGCTATATATAAGGATTTTATGTATTTCGGATATTTTACTTTCTCACTTTTATATAGCGATATGTGATTAAAGTGAAGGATGAGAATATATGTTAATGACAGTAAACTTTATTTATTTTATTAATAATGAGATAACTGCGTAATCAATTAAAGTTGCAAAGACAAATCATCAATTCTTATTTGATGATGCAAATTGATGCTGATTGTTATGGTTATTGTATAAATAACAATTGGAGTATATGGATCACGATGAAACCTTGTAGGTGAATTATGGTTAAATCCTCAACATTCAATTCAATTAATCAAAGAATTTAGGGTAGAATATTGTTCTTCTTTTTTCTTCAATTATATTACAACTTGAAGAAAAGAGGATTTAGACCTACTCTATCACTTTAAGATATCAGTATTCATTTTACTAAACTATAATAATCTTAGCATATAATAGTATACTCAAACCAAGTTCTCTTATTTATAAATTGTATCTTATCATCGATCACATATTATTATATATAAAGAATACTTGATATTTTTTGAATGACAATATATAATTGGAGTAGACGGACATTATAATGACATAACTTTAGTCATTTAAGTCACGAAAGATAGATTGTCAATTGGTTCTTGTATGACGCAAATTGATGTTGATTATTATGGTTATTATTATAAATTAGGCATACGTGCTTTTTGCTTTCCCTTTGTACATATTATTTGGTTAGAATATAGACAAGCAAAATGATATAGTGCGCATTTAGCTTTAGCTTTAGAATTAGCAAGCTAAATTGAGGGTTCTTCGAAAAGCTAATTTACATGGGATGCTTAAAGTGCCAACCTTTTTTATTGGTAAAGAGCGAAAAATAAAAAATAAAAGAAAAAAATTAGCACCATATATTATTTGATAATTATAAATAACTGACAAAAAGTTCCCAAGACATTTTGTAGCCAAACACACGCATCCTAAATTTTGAAGAAACTCAAAAGTTGTTGATCTCTCAATAGAATACTTTCATGTTTATTAATTAGGTGCTGGCTGTTTTCATTTTCCAAAAAGTTTGCTCGTGTGATATGAAATTAACATGAGGCCATATGCTCAGTCTTGGAATTTTTTTCGCAATCCATTGTTTGGTAAATCACATCGAATGGAAAAAGGAAACCTATTGGAGGTGAAACTTCTCCTTAGGTGATAGCATTAACGGTGGTGGTGATGGTAATACAATGATGACATGCGATGCTCATGGAGTTGATAGTGGATTGATTATATGGACGCAATGCCACGGTGATCGCGATGGCAACATTGCTGGTAGTGATGTTGCCTGTGGTGAGAATATTTTTTAATAAATTGTATATTCAAGGGAATTGTCATCCCAACATTAAGTTTTAAAAAGAAATGAAATTTAGGACCCTTATTCGGTCATATAACTTATTTATCGTGAGGATCAAATAGGATTCCTTCAGACCTAACTTTGAGATCAGAATGAATATGGAAACCTATCTAGTATAAAATTGGTTAAGAATGGGTTCTTTTAGTGGTTCAATCAACAGGCTAGGGTTTAAGTGGCCTGAAAAAGCTAGCCACTTTTTCTTCATTGATTTGGTCATATTTCTATTTTGACTTGCTTTCTAAAAATTAAATAGTAACTTTCTTTATTCCTCCTTTGTCTAGTTCAATCAACTGTGAACATTTTTTCTCCAGTGATGAAACCGGCGTGCTTTAAGTAAAGCTTCATAACTTTATTCAGTTACGCTTTTGCTCTATGCTTTTGCGTGCATGTTTATCTACCTTGGTTCGTTTTAGCAAATAATTAACAAACCAGCCGATAAGAATCCTATTTTAATTGATAACTTGGTAAAATATTTTACAAGAAAAGATGAACATTAAAGGAAACAAAAAAATAATAATAATCATAAAGAAAAATAAATATATGAATAATTGCAAAATACATGCCCTA
Organism: Lumnitzera littorea; assembly: GCA_024138015.1. Lineage (NCBI taxonomy): Eukaryota > Viridiplantae > Streptophyta > Magnoliopsida > Myrtales > Combretaceae > Lumnitzera > Lumnitzera littorea. The sequence continues at coordinate 44,738,126 of JAMXBB010000008.1, read as the reverse complement.
AACTATTGGTAATTGGGGATATATCTCTTAAAGTGTTATTTCACATTCCCATCATGTTTGAAAATATACAAATAGCCTTAAAGCACATCTAGAATTTTAAATCTATCGCTAAAAGGACCATATATACCAACAATTTTAGGGTTTTGCAACAGCCTGTGATATATATACACTAATAGAAGAGACACTCACGTTGCACAAGCAAAATATTATAAAAACAAAAGTTTAGACTCAATAATATAGAAGAATATTGATAATATATATTGCTAAAATTAAGAATGTAACAAATTTTCCAAAAAAAAGGTCTTTATTGTAGTAGCAAGTGTTGGTCAAATAAAAAGTGCAATGAATTTTCTAAATAATAATAATGTTGGACAACTAAAATAATAGACGAAGAAAAGAATAGCAATGAACTACCGCACGAGTATATTTAATGACTAAAACTACAAGACACCAAATTGTTAGTGGTAAGCTATTAAAATAGGGCTCTTCCTTCAATATGATATAGATATTTTCAAACATTGTGGAGATATGAAATCACACTTTAAAAATTTAGGTAGTGAATCAATGCCAGTCAACAATCTAAGTGTGTACTTATAATTTACTCTAAATCTTATAAGAATGGTGATCATAACAAGAAGTTTATCACTCACTTCAAATCCTTAATGTATACTCTCATTTCAAGTTATCAAATGAATCAATGAGAATCAAGGTCCTAAGAATCAACTTAAATGATCAAGAATGAAGTGAAACGAGAAAGATGTTTAGTTGAAAGAACAAGAAGTTGGTTGATAAAAGGCTAATGTGGAAGTGTGTAAGACAAAAAGGTCCACACTCATTATTAGAAGGTTCAAAGTATCCCTTGGCAAGAGTTAGGAGACATTTTCTCAATGAAAATGTCAAAACTATCTAATAGTGTTTCGAAGTCTTTTATATTAACACGATGAGAATTTTGGTTTACTTTTATTTGCATTTTTATATTATATTTTTCATTTTATAATCGTGTTGCCCTTAATATTACATCACCTTATCAATGTTGGATGGCCTTTCTTTCATGTCATCTTATCAATCAAACGTAATCGATTGTGGTAATAATTGATTATTAGATTTACTACGCATAAATAACCCTCTTTTATTTAATTCCTAAGTTGTGCATAATATCAGCCACTAGATTGAAATCCCTAATTAAAATAATTGGTTAGAGTTTTTAACTGATAAGTTGAATATGTTCCTTTTTTTTATGAGTCGTGCTGTTAAAAGGACCACAAATATTGAAACCGGATAAGTTTAAATGAATGTATAAGTGATTGTCAGCCTAGGGTTGCTAGAGAAGTAATGAGTTGATTACAAAAGAAGCGTCTAAGTTTTCACATTTTCTTTTTACTCTACATACAAGTACGACATTAATTAGTTATAAAATCCAAGTTTTTGCATTTCTTTTTCCACTTTGTGTACCTATATATTATTTTATTTTTCAACCAAGTTGACACATATGAAAACCGAGGCTATGGTTACAAATATTATATATTGGTTTTGCAATTTTGTTCCTTTATTACCATTATAAATTTTGCAATTTAATAAACTATATCCCATTTATAATCAATATCGAGATCTAACATTGTTAGCATATAAAACCAATGAAAATTAAGAACAAAAATTAGGCTAATATGGCAAGCTAACTCACCTTGTTCGGAAATCACACTCATAACGTGGCGAATATATCTGAAGCTAGAGGTACGTTAAATTGCTCTAGAACTTTATGTGTCCATCACAATATTTGCTAAGTATTTAAGGTACCTCTACTAAAATGCAACTAAGTTTTAGGAACAATAGGCAGCAACCTCAATGTTCCTATTCACCGCACTGAGACTTGAGAGTTTGATACTTTTTCGAGTTTTAGACAATGAGAGAGTGAAATATGTAGCAAATTCATGATAAAAGCCATCTTCAAAAATTAACTAAAGGTTCATCTTTGATGACAATCAACTCTTGTCCTCAAAATCGTTTCTAGCGAATTAGATTCAACGAAGGACACATCATAACCTCTAATTCGATAAATCATGTTTGCGTTGCTTGAAATAATACGTCAATTCAACCAAAAGTCACAAACTACGAGTACATACGAGACTTCATAAAAGTAGCTTTGTTTGGATCTCACATACTTCATTTAAATGAAGTGTCTTCCATTGTTTAGTCTCTTACTGGAGTTCGTTTGGATCTCACGGAGAGAGATTCGCAGGAGATCGTACATTGGAAGAATATTTCACTCATTCATAAGACATAAGAAAGTAGGGGCATACACTTTGTTCAAATCTTCAATGAGATTTATGCGAAGTATTTATCTGCAATTCCAACTCCCCACTTTGTTTGAATCTCATTTATTAAATTTAAATTATCTTTAACAAATAGACTATTTAGCATAATGTTTGATCTTACTACTACTCCCTAGTTAAACTTTAAGCATCTGGTACATCCATAATTCATTTGAACACTAAGTCAAAACTTCCAAATATATAATTGATAATTTGTATAACATTCCTTAGTACACTGCCGGTTATGTCATATTTCTATATCAACATTTAGTAGTAACATATTATATATGTTATACATATGATATAAATTATATATATTATGCACACTAACATATATAATGTATGTTCATATAAACAATTATATATATATATTTGTGTAGAAAACAAAAAAAAAAAAATGGAAATTTGGTTCATGGCCTAAGAATTAGCTCGTGAACAGGAAGACCTAATAAACCAACACTAGCTAGACTAGTCATGGTTCAATGAAAAGTTAAACCGCAGCCTAATGGTTAAGGCCTTATTCTAGGTTGATTCTTGCCGAATCTCAAGTCTAATTAGGTCTCTTCACAATGCCTTTGTCAATGGATTTGCTCAATCATTTTAGTCCTTACATAAGTTATATCACTCTCCAACAATTATCTTTCATACTTGCGTCTTATCCCATTACATTAAGATTTTGCAATTTTATTTATTGTAGGCATGAGACATGATAGTTTGACTATCACAAAAGAAAAAAAAAATGGAAAAGACTATTATAAGCTATGGCTATAACTTAGACTTCCAATAATAAATTTCTCAACTATTCTACTTCTCTTCCAACAACTAATAAGACTATAAATTTAGCCTCCATAGTCAAATGCCAAATGGATGTTTATTTTTTGCAGCTCCAATTTATTACTTTACCCTAAAGTTATAAATCTAACATGATTTAGAATTATGACCCTATACACCAGTTATACAAATTGCATCCAAATAACCTTCTAATATAGTAGAAAAAATCACTAAAATATAACCCGAGTTTTATTGTTTTCTTCAAATACCCAAAAGCTCTAATTATTGCTTCTCATTGATCAATGCTAGGCTTGTTTCTATATCTTGATAAATTAGACATGACAAATGTGATATAGGTCCAGTATAGTGTGAGACACATATCAATCAACCCATTCCACTAGCATACTTCGACTATGCCATCGCTTTATCCTAATTCTGATAATTTCACATCTAGATCATGAGCTTAAAACCTACATGTTTAAGTTTACCTAGAATCTTCTCAACATAATAAGATTATCCTGTATCGTACTATATAAAAAATTTTACAAGTTATACAAAAGATTTACTAAGAAATTATGTGTACATCTCTTTAGGTGCAACTAAAGCTTTAGGAACAATAAGTACCAATCTTAAAGATCCTACACACCACACTACTTGATTTGAGAGTTTGATATTTTTCTAAAGTTTGGGAAGAGAGAGAGATAAAAAAATTCCACGATAAAAATCATCCTCAAAAATTAACTCATCCTTTTTAACAAGTTTCCAAGCAACACAATGGATTATGTTTTTGCTTAAGAGACATAACTCTTAGATCTCGTCCTCAAGAATATTTCTAGCCATTAGGTTCAATCAAAGACAAGTCATAACCTTTAGTTACGATAATGATGATCGTCTCCATATTGTTCGAATTGACACATCAATCATTCATAGGGCACAAGAAAATAGGAAAGTACACTTCATTTATCAATAAGTTTCCATTGAGATACTTATCTAGGCTCCCAACTCTTCATTTCTTTTGAATATCATATATGAGATTCAAACAATTTGTTATCTAATCGATTCTTCAGGTTAACCTTGGTATCACTTTTGAACGAACTTTAAAACTTAGCTGATTTGAATACTTAGTGACATGATCAAAATATATAATTGGTAATATACACAACAGTCGCATGATATTAGTTATATCTAAACGTGTCAGGCGTCTCATAATGTCTATATATGCAGTGAACAAGCTTACTACAAGTGCCAATTCCAACAAGTTGATAACCACTATATGGGCTAACTGGGTGATGAAGCTCCCCGATGGCAAAAAAACATCCTATTCCGATGAACTTATTAAGTAAGAGGCTGGAACTACTAATGTAGTAACTTTTTCTTCAAACCCCAACATAGTGTCAAAGGCACATTTATGGGAGCTCTAATTTTTTTTATTTTTTTTCTTTATTTGGCCAATGGAGTTTTACTAATTAAATTGAGATTTAAATTTGAAGATTTTATAGTTTAATATAGAGAGAGAGAAAGAAAAAAGAGTAGATAATTGGTCAAAGCCATATGATATTATTATTATTATTATTCCCATTTTAGGCATATCAAATATGTAAATTGCATGAACTAACAACCCATTATGGATAACAACTCATCGTTATGCTTTTGTGACCCAACATGCTTTTTCTTTTATTCGCAGAAAATGGCAATTGATGGGGCTTTAAATTAAAAATTAATTAAGACAAGAGTTTGATAGATGGAATCCAGCACCTGAGATGTCACCATGACCTAATACAAGATGCTGCGCCGTCCAGTAGATAGGAAGTAATGCGACCAGATAGGATGAAGTCATGCTACACAATCACCAATTTAAAAATATTGAAGAAGTACGCACTTTCATGTAAGCTAAGTTGCTTTCATTTAAGGTGGTGGGACAATCTTTTCACTAACGCTAATTTTTTATTTTTTATTTTTTTTTTGGTGAATCTAGGAAGCTATGCTTTGGTGAAAAATGAAAGTAAATTGAAGCATCTTACTCGTTAATGCTAGACAAAGTGAATCTCCGGTTGCTTTGAACCTTTTTCCCATAACAACAATGAAAGAACTAAAAATCAGCGGTGATAATATTCTATAGCTTAGATGATGCAATTTTTAATTGAAAAATATGTTAGGAAGAGCTCAGTTTTGTGCAGTTTTTTTTTTTTCATAAAATGGTCTAAATTTGTCGACTATTCATTTAAAGACTTGTATTTATAAGTTATCCTCATTTTAAAACTTTGGTCAATTTATCGTTAATATGATTTTACTTTCACATGATATAGATAGAGGCTCTAAAATGAGGGTAACCTATAGGATAGACCTTTAAATGTGTAGTTAAAATATCCAAACTCTTTTTAATATAACTAAACAAATACATGGTCTAATATGCATTTTTCTCAATGAACTATATTAAAAATAATAGTTTTCACACTATATTTATAAAAATCACATTATTAACCATGATTATTTTTAAAATAAAACCATGACTTTAAATAGTATTGTTGTTGGTGAATTTTGGGATGAAGAAAGATCCTACAAAAGAAAATGAAATGCTTGGTACTAAAGCTAATTTAATGCGACAACTTCGATCCTTAAATTAGTAGAGTGACTATGTATAGAAAGTATGTGAATAAAAAGTGTTCCATGATTGCGAGAGTAAAAAAATGGAGAAAAGCCTCCTCTACTTAAGGGTCTTACTTGGTATTTATAGTGAGTTAATAGAGATTGTCTCTCGATTGGGTCGCTAGACTGGACTTAAATATTGGGCTAACTAATATAAACCTACAGAATAATTATCTAAAAATGTCTATCAACACTTGTGCCCTACTTTCTTTAGTGATACAGTAAAAAAAGAAAGTATTTAAGGAGGTTGATTTTGTAAGATTTCTGGAAAGATTTAGAATTATAGCCCAAAGAGGCTAAAGTGCTTGAAGAAACAAAGGCTTAAAAAGGCAAAAGGTGAAAGTAACCGAGGCACCTATAAATATACCTTATATGCCTAGAAAGGTAAAGACCTGAAGAGACCAGAGCGCTTGGAGAGGCTAAAGTGCCTGGAGAGACAAGAGGGCCTAGAGAGACGAGAGGGCCTAAAGAGGTCAAAGTGCCTAAAGAGGCCAAAAGGCCTGAAGAGGTGAGAGCGCCTGGAGAGGTCAAAGTATTTGAAGAGGCAAGAGTGCATAAAGAGGCCGAAGTGCTTGAAGAGGCGAAAGCACTTGAAGGAAAGCATGAAAGTTGCCCAAGTTAAGCATGACCTATGCTAAATCATAAAATAGGCTAATTAGCTATTGGCCAATTAAAGTATAGGACTTAGGAATTAGCGCTTTGTGATTTGCTCATCACTTATAACATATAGGGTTTAGAGCTATTAAAGAGTAACACGTTAACAAATTACACTTGTACGAGCTTAAAATGGGGGTATTTAGTTTGCCCTTGCTTGCTTTGGAGTTCTCACATTCATCTCCAAAGGAAGTAAAAATAAGTCAGCAAATTACGAAGCAAAGTCAAGAATAAGTCACTACAAATGTCAAATATGGGATAATTTATATCATCTGACTTGTTGAAGTTTAGATCACAAAGCGACTTATGTATAGATACAACTTGATACATAATTGAATGAAAGTATTAACAATAGGTTAACATGGAACTTAACATAAGACTCGTATATTTAACACATACTTTGTTGAAAAATAAATAATAACTTAGAAATAGTAGGAGTAAAGTCTTACTTATATTTTATCGATAAGGTCAGCACATGTAGTTTAAACACGATTTATGGAGCTCAATGTTTTGTTGACTTTGTAGCAATTCAAGAAAACACTCCAAGCTAGAGTTAGCTGTTCGAATTTGGCTTCAAAGCGCTTAGCATTTTGAGCTTTCGATGTTCTATTAAAAAAATAGAGCTTACCATAATAATGCTTGAATACTTGAGCAACTCGGCTTCTAAGATCAACCACTATTCAACTTGGAACTTGGTTTAATTCTCTGTACTCGTCGCTTCTCCTCAATATGCAGCAATATGGGTAAGCTTAGTAGTTAATTTGTTATCCTACTCGGCTTGCTTCAATTATTCAAGTCAAGTCGGCATTAGACATCAGTTGTTGCATCTTGAGTTCTTAGCCCATTTCAGCTTTGCACCAAAGAGCTTGGAGTTTTGGTCTTGCTTTCAATTATAAACAGCCAAGTCACAAAGAGCTTGTTTAGAAAGAAATCGGATGATGGACAATTATTCGACTCGTAGTTTGAAACTTATTAATTTGTCGGCAAACATGGCTCAATACAAACTGCTTGGCAAAATCTCTCGGTTACGAAATGTCGCGTGCCTAACTGCTTGGAAACTTGACTCAACAAAAGTGCTCGAAAGGCTTCTCGTCCACTCAGTGCTGGATGGTATGAGTGTACTACAGCACTCAGCACTCAATATTCGATGTGGAACTCAGATAAAGCTCTTAGCACTCAACAAAGCTCTCGACCATAGACTATCACATATTTGATGATTTAGTTATACTTGGCTTCTTGGTTCTTGTCGTTAGCCAGCATGGAATAATAATGCTTCAGTCTTGCTCACAAACTTAGTGAGAATGTAAATTGTAGGGGCTTGTTGATCATCTCCTCGATTGCACAGGGTTGTTCGGCCAAGGATCAAGAACATAAGCCTCGTTGAGACACTATCTCATTGTTCACTAAATTCCTCCGTTACAAGACTCAATTGCTCTAATGAGGAAGTTGCTTTGAGCTTGAACATTTAGGTGGATAACTCAGTCTTATCACTTAAAAGAGCTGGGCTTAGTAATTACCAAATGCCACAATCGCCGCTCGATTCAACGGAAGCTCAAAACTTAGAGCTTACAGTTTTACGATGCAACAGTTTGGCTGTTTTATAATTCGGCATTGTGTATCTAGTATTGTAGTGTTACTTTTCGGGCATTGTATGGTGAAGAGTGAACATTACAACTTAGCCCATGGCTCTTCAGTTAGGTAGTTCGAGTAGTTTTGCTATTTAGGAGCTAAGATTGATCAACTTGACGGATGTAAATAAAGGAATTGGATGAGCTGGAACGATAGAAAATTCGACACCCCTGCTACATAACTTTCTCGACATAATAGAAGATCATACGTGGTCGCCTTTGAGCGAAAACTCGACTCGGCGAGAATTACTTGGCAAGGTCATTTGTAAGGAATGCTTGGGATCTCATTTCTTTGTCTTATTGTGGTTGCATAACTCGGCCGAAGCCAAAGTCTTATTCAACCCAATTCAAAACCTTGTTGTGCTACTGGAGTTACTCAACGTACTTGGAGTTACTCAGCACATTTGGAGTTGCTCGATAAGTGCAAGAAGCGAAGTGATGATCAACATAATACAATACAACATATAGTATGGCGAACATCTTGAGTCAACATGGCATCAGCAATACTTGCTCGGTAAGGAACTCGACTATGAGCTTGGTGCTTATAGTTTGACTTGTAGATCACAACTTCTCAATCTCAATCCGAATTTGTACAAAAGTGAACAACTCTGGTAGTGGCATGATGACAGGTCATTCAACTACCTTTGGTCGACCTTCAGCATTACAATTTGAGGAGCTCGAGCCTCCAACTTGTTGCATTCCCCGAACTTTGTGGAAATGAGATAAACCATGCATCACGCATATCATCATAGGAACAACTTGTCATGCTAATATTAGAGATTGAGTCTCTTTACGTGCTTCTAGCGAAGCTTTTCTTTGCGATTTACTATATTCAACATCATGAAGCCCCATGTCTTCAAACTTTCAAGTCTAGTTGTCTTGACTTTCGAACTTCCATCTTCTTTAAGTCATAATTCCCTAATCCTCTACTAACCAACAGCAAATATGAGGAGCCCTTGGTTACTCAAAAATGTAGTAGTAAATTATGATCTCAGTACTCAATGAGAAGCGGCAGTTATGCTCAAGAATGGCAGTTATCAACCATATAATGACAGTTGTCCAAGACGGTTTTCCACTTTCCTGGTACAAGCAAGTTGCCAAGGAACGGCAAAAAGTAAAAGAAGTCCATCAATAAGAGTAAGAACATTCAACCATCTACCTTTACACATGGAGACAATAGAGCCTTCTTTCACTAACATGACAGCATCTGGAGATTTTGTCTTTGTCTACATGTCACAAGAAGTATATGAAGGGGAAACACCAATGTCGAATTTCAACACAAAAGCAAAGAGAACAGTTTTAGATTTCCAAATAAGTTACCAGATGTTGAGTGAATCTACTTAAGCTAAATAATTTTGAGGAATCCTTCAAAATTATCATGATAGGTTGTATTCAAAATTACATATTCCCATAAACAACGCCAATTGTTGTTGGTGAATTTTAGGGTGAAGGAAAATCCTGCAAAAGAAAATGAAATGCTTAGTACCAAGGCCAATCCGATACGACAACTCTAATGCCTATGTTAGTAGAGTGACTTTATATAGAAAGTATACAAGTAAAAAGTATTCCATGATTGTGAGAGTAAAAGAATGGAGAAGAGTCTCCTCTACTTGGGAGTCTTACTTAATATTTATAGTGAGTCAATGGAGATTGTTCCTTGACCAGGCTGTTGGACTAAGCTTAGATATTGGACTCACTAATATAAGTCCACATAATAATTATCCAAAAATATCTATCGAGTATAGTTTATACTTTAAAGCAAAATCTACACATAGTGTTGGACCTTAATTAGTCAGTATAATTTTAGAAGTTTTTATTGATGATGTACATGGTTTACTCCTTTTCTTGTTAAAATTATATAAGTTTTTAACCTTTATGCCATCTTGATGAAAGTTGTCTTTTTTTATATATACTTGATTAGTTATGTTTTCTTTTAAACTTTATTGATATCCCGAAAATTACAGAATCAACATATAAAATATGTAATTCTTCTACTTTTATCTCATTTATGTTAAAACTGCTTTCATGTTGTTCTTTGATTAATCCTTATATTTCACTACTTTTTAAAAAAAAATGCACAAAACCATTTAATAAATTTATAGTTGTGCCTCTTTATTATGTAATGAACTATAGATTATACTAAAAATTCAACTAGCTTTCAGCATCTTTCTAGATTTAAATTATCTTACCATTTAATATTATAATATTTGATGATATATTTATAACATAATATCATAACTTGAAATTATTTAAATTTATTAATATTTATAATAGTTATGACGTTTTCTTTTAATAATAATATTGTTCATATTCATTGATAGTGGCATGATTTGCACTTCCAAGGACAACCATGAAAAGAGCTCTTAAAGATTTAGGTAGAGTTGTTATAAATCCCTGGTTGACATTTTCAATGATAAGGATCCATTTTAGAGTATTTATTAAATGTTTAAATACAAGTGAATAGAGCTATTACTAAAGAGGGAATGCTTTCACCACGAGTGAACCTAATATAAGTGTTTTTCACAGTTTAAAACAATAGAAAATGCATTGGATAATGATAATATTCATTTCAAAATGGAAATTTTTCCTCAATTCCCGTTAATTTTAATGTATGTATTTTCTTCCACAAACATTGAACATCTTTCATGTACATGAACTGTGCTACCATATATTACTCAAATATGTTACTATATTCACCTTCTACGACCCTACACTTTTAACCGGTACAAATGGTTTCAATTTTCATGGAGATATCAATATATTTTCAATAAAACTAATACATGTAAATTGACAATCACATCAAAGGGATTCTTCAAAATGATACATCAATACAAAAGCGTTACAAATTGTATGGTATGGTTACTGTAACTAGCTAATCACGTTAGGAAGAGGCGTAGGAGAAAGAATGGGTAAACTTGATATCTCGAATGCGCAAGTGTGATAGTAAATCAAACTCAGTGTTCTTGATCATTCTTGATCGAATTACTTGTTTGATCCTCTCTGAAATGATTTCAGTAGATCTAATGTTTGTCTTAAGCTTACCAACGTTCTGAATCCACCAAATGAGAAAAGAAACCTCTTATTTATAGAGTATAGAGATTAATCTTATCCGTCGAATAGCTTAAAGATAAACGATTCAAATTAAGTCTTATTATTAAAGCTTATCATTTCCTTTAACCTTCATGGGCTTAGATATGAGCCTCAAGAATGTTTAAGGCTTTTATTAACTAGAGACTAGCTAAGTTTTCTCAAGGCCCAATATAACCAAATGAAGTCCAAATAAAGCCTAAATAGGCCTAAAAACACTGTTTTCGAGTCTTCTTTTCATACACAAGATAACTAAGCAAGGCCAAGAGAAAAATATCTAGTCTGACAATCTCCATTCTAAGCCTATCAAGCTAGAACTCCCTAAAACATTCCTAATCAGACTGATTTCATATACTTTATCACTAGCCTAAGATATCGGCTCATGGCATTAAATTGGATTAAAAGCCTAATTATCAAAATAACTCTTTACATTTTGCTCCCTAACTAAAAGTCCCTTAGACATAGTCAAGAGGATTTTGGGTATTTCTAAAAATTGTTTCTCTAATTGTTGTGGAGATATATTGAATGCTAATTTTTTCCTTGCTTGATCACTTCCAATATTGATGGAATTAACATTTCTTTCACATCACTAACAAGCTAGGTATGATATGCTAGTATTCATTTTTGCTACCACTAATAATTTATTATTCTCATGACATTGATTCACATTCATCACATAAAATTAACATAGTTGGCTCCTCTCAGTATTTCTTCCTTATTTTATGAGTATTGATAGAAAAATAAAGCCATCATAGCATTCATAGAAATCAAAAGCTTCAACAATATCCCATCCAACCATGTTATATATATATATCTCATTTATACCAATAAATAGGACAATATGGTACTGTTTTTTTCTTTTTCAATAAATGGAGAAATGTAACTCCAACAAACGCTATCCTTATCCATTTTCGTGCAACACATCTTTAATAACTAAATAGATTTTTCCATATTTGCTCCTGAAACTTCTCTTCCTTTTCCAAATCCTCCTTAATTGATTAAAATATGTTATATCTTCATATCCAAAAATAAATCAAACTTTATCAAATCTACTCACCTTCATCGAGTCTTGAAATCAAATCTCTAGTAGTTGGCTTATAGATATCCTATGATATCCTTTCTTTCTCCTATCACATCTCGGCTCATTGTACGTCAAAGGACAGGTGAGCCCCTGAGTCTTTCTTCTCTTTTTCTCTATTGATGTGATTACTACTTAGTCCCCTCATTCTTTTCTTTGGTAGGTCACAGGCAATAGCAGCATTATCCACTGAAGCCAAGTTCCTCCCTTCTTCATTGATTTTTTTTTTTTTCTTCTTCCCTAGACATACTTTGGTCGTCTCATTCTTAATGGAGCTTTAAATTCCACAAATCCTCAACATGCCATGCTAATCTGATAAACATGCCTTCTTTTTTTCATTCTCCTTTTATAGGTAACAGAAGGAGCTCGATCCTATCAATAATTGGATTCTTCATCTATCGTCTTTAAGCCATTGTCTTTAGTTGTCCTCCCTTTTTCAATTCGACGTAACCCTATGTTAGTAAAACTCAATGAAACCGAGTACAATAATAATAGCGAAGGTCTTCTCTTCTTGTAACAGCAACACACTTCAACCCTTGTTCACGCTCAAATCTTCCTCAACTTGTGTTTGACATTCTTCAAATTATAAGGTATTTTATTTTAACTCTTAACTTGCAAATTTCCTTCTTTTTTTTTTTTTTTCTTTTAATTCTTGTGAGGCAATGGTCTTGTATCATTACTTGAAATTTTCCATGAACTCCGTATTTCATGTTCAAGTCTCAGCATGTCCATTAATTTCCTTATCTTGGTTTTAATTTACTAAAAGTACCCTTATATTGTATTGAGTAATTCTAATTAGCTTGTTGATTATGCTTGACTGACTTTATTTTATTTTTTTATTATTATTATTTTTTAAATATCTTGATTTGATTTCTTCTGGAAGGGCCCCCATGTATTTCCACCCATCAATGTAAGTATAGGGTATAGAATAACTATTATTGTCAATTTCTTAGATTTGCTTTATGGTCTTGTAACTTAAAGACCTAAAATTGTGTCTATTATCACTCATAGATAGTTAGCAACTTATTATGTGCTCTATACAAGATCTCATATGTTCTCATGATAGAAGTGAAGCGGCCCTTGTAATGGCTTCAACAGCTTATTTTGCACAAGCAAACTCTTCCCTTCTAATCAACCATTTGTCATTGAGATTGATTGCACGGGATAACTTTGGCATTTGGAATTACATTAGACACCACCAATATCCTTCCCTTTTTTTTATTCCATAAATACCAGGCCTTAAATTTTATTTCCCTTGAAGTTCAGGATCTTAAATCAACAAACATTCCTCAGCATCCTTCATGAACTCCATAGGCCTCCTTTTGTTCCATATAGGTCCTCCCTACTGTAGACAAATTTAAGGCATGTAGGGCTAAACAAATGCTATAAAGTTTGATGGATATTGCCATGTATTATGAACTCGAGTAAGTCATGCTTTCTCAGAAGCTGATCTATCATAAGCTGAAGATGTTTCTTCGATGCATGGGCTTCATGTAGACTTCTTCATAGTGGCATTATGCTTTGTTGATGGACAAATATTGGACGTAATTGAGTTTTTCCAAAATTAAATCATTTCGATTAACTTTAGACTTTGGTCTAACACATATGTGAGTTAGCTCATATATGCTAGACCAAAATTATGTGATATTATGCTCTATTTTCCCTTTCTTTTTTTTAACTAATAAATTTTTTTTCTTTTACAAGACAACTCTTAGTGTTGTCTCATTCGAGGACAAAGCTTCATTATTCTAATAGACCTTAAGGTTACTTTAGGTATTGGTCCACATTCTTAATACCCAGATATCGATACAATCCTGTGATTAACCTTGGTTGACATTGCGAATTCCTAATGTATAACGGGCTTGATTAGCTTTAAGTATTAGCTTGAATTTTCTATATACAATCATTAATACAAGCCCTCCATTGACCTGGTTATAGCAAAAAATGTCCTATTCCAATGAACTTATTAAATAAGAGGCTAGAACTACTAATGTAGTAACTTTTTCTTCAAACCCCAAACATAGTGTCAAAGGCACATTTTTGGGAGTTCTACTTTTTGTTTTTCTTTTTTTGTCAACGGAGTTTTAGTAATTAAATTGAGACTCAAATTTGAAGATTTTGTAGTTGAATAAAGAGAGAGGGAAAAAAAAAAGAAAAGAGTAGATAATAAGCCATATGATATTATTATTATTCCCATTTTATGCATATCAAATAAAATTGCATGAACTCACAACCCATTATGGATAACAACTCATCGTTATGCTTTTGTGACACAACATGCTTTTCCTTTTATTCGCAGAAAATGGCAATTGATGGGGCTTTAAATTAAAAATTAATTTAGACAAGAGTTCGATAGATGGAATCCAGCACCTGGGATGTCACCATGACCTAGTACAAGATACTGTGCGGTCCAGTAGCTAGGAAATAATGCGACCGGATTTAGCAAATGATAGGCAGAAGTGTAACTTTTATTGCAATGGAATGAAGTCACGCTACACAACCACCAATTTAGAAATATTGAAGAAGTACGCACTTTCATGTAAGCAAAGTTGCTTTCATTTAAGGTGGTGGGACAATTTTTTCACTAACCCTAATTTTTTTTTTAATTTTTGTGAATCTAGGAACCTATACTTTGGTGCAAAATGAAAGTAAATTGAAGCATCTTACTTGTTAATGCTAGAAAAAGTGAATCCCCGGTTGCTTTGAACCTTTTTCCCATAACGACAATGAAAGAACTAAAAATCAGCAGTGATAATATTCTGTAGCTTAGATGATGCAATTTTTAATTGGAAAAACTGTTAGAAGAGCTCACTTTTGTGCAGTTTTTCTTTTTTTTTCATAAAATGGCCTAAATTTGTCCACTATTCATTTAAAGATTTGTGTCTATAAGTTACGCTCATTTTAAGACTTCTATCCATCTATCCTTAATCAGATTTCACATGATATAGATAGAGGCTCTAAAATGAGGATGACGTATTAAGATAGACTCTTAAATATGTGGTTAAAAAATCTAAACATTTTTTAATATAACTAAATAAATGCACAGTATAATCTATATTTTTCTAGATGAACTATATTAAAAATAATAGTTTTCACACTATATTTATAAAAATCACATTATTGACTATAATTATTTTTAAAATAAAACCATTACTTTAAATAGTATGGTTTATACTTTAAAGCAAAATCCATACATAGTGTTGTAACATAATTAGTCAATATAATTTTGGAAGTTTTTATTAATGATACACACGGTTTACTCCTTTTCTTGTTAAAATTATATGTATGTCTAGCAAGTTTTTAACTTTTATGTAATCTTGATGAAAGTTATTTTTTTATATATACTTTGTTGGATATGTTGTCTTTTAAACTTTACCGATATCCTAAAAATTAGGGAATCAACATATAAAGTATATAATTATTCTATTTTTACCTCATTTATGTTAAAACCGCTTTCATGTTGTTCTTTGATTAATACTTATATTTCACTACTTTTTAGAAAAAAAAATAAAAACCATTTAATAAACTCATAGTTGTGCCACTTTATTCTGTAATGACCTATAGATTATACTAAAAATTCAACTACCTTTCAGCATCTTTCTAGATTTAAATTATCTTACCATTTAATATTATAATATTTGATGATATATTTATAACATAATATCATAACTTAAAATTATTTAAATTGATTAATATTTATAATAGTTATGACGTTTTCTTTTAATAATAATATTGTTCATATTCATTGATAGTGGCATGATTTGCACTTCCAAGAACAACCATGAAAAGAGCTCTTAAAGATTTAGGTAGCGTTGTTATAAATCCCTACTCAATATTTTCAATGATAAGGATCCATTTTGGAGTATTTATTAAATGCTCAAATACAAGTGAAAAGAGCTATTACTATTCTACAGGAAATAGAGAGGAAATCATTTCACTGTAAGTGAACATGATATAAGTGTTTTTTCACAATTCAAAACAGTAGAAAATGCAATGGATAATGATTATATTCCTTTCAAAATGGAAATTTTTCCTCAATTTCCTATTAATTTTAATGTATGTGTTTTCTTCAATGAACATTGAACATCTTTCATGTACATGAATTGTACTACCATATACGACTTTCTGTTACTATAGTCACCTTCTATCACCCTACACTTTTAACCGGTACAAATGGTTTCAATTTTCAAGTGATATCAAGGGAAAAGGAAAAAAAATGTAAAAAAAAAAAAGTTTACACAAATGCACCTCAGAGAAAAATATTCTTAGATTTACGGCAATTAAAATCGTCTCTTCAAAAGGTAATTTCAATTCATCTACTAGTTCACTTTAAATTTATTCAAACCCATACGCGATTTTAGTTGAAAACATAATCAACATGCAATATTCTATAGACAATTATTTTTTTAATCAATCAATATAACACAAATCAAATTCTATCTAATTATATATTTGTAAGATGTTTGGTTTTGTTTTCTTTCCGTACTATACAGATATGCGTTTTGAATCAACATCCAAACATGTTAATAATTTAAAATTATAAAGACATGAAACCGTTATAAGAAATACAATTACACTATTAAAAATAGCTACATAGTGTTTTGAAAATAAGGAAAGAAAATTGAAAATAAAATATCTAAATCTAATTATGTCAACGCTGTTATTGAGCAAGTAGGCGAACATTCTAGGGTTCTGCATTGTCCTAGGACTTAACCATCTAGATCGCATCCAATTGGATAATCTATCTCCCATCCTAATCGTAAGTACCCGAAAATGATGCATGCATTAAGACCGAAGAAGGGTGCATCTGCATGACTCCCTTACCTATATCATATTGAGGATTTCTAACTACCTCCTTAATGGTGCAAGATGGGTACGAACCTAACTACTAGAGGTCTCTCCTACGATAAGAGTATAGCACATATGATCTTCAAAACTCTCCCTGATGAATGGCTTATGGTACTCAAATCGTAGCGGCCTAGGAGATGTTGATGGCTAGAAGTGTAGGGGAGAAACATCGTCGCAAATCTATATGCCAAGTTATCTACGTTCTCGACCTCCAACTCAACGACAACCACATTCTTAGTAGTCTCTTTCTCTTTGTGACTCGTCTGGTGGGGATTCATCTTCGTTTACATTAAGACCGGGTGCAGTTGGGTCACCTAAGTAGACCCCAATAATCCCTTGGATGAGGTCATCAACTTAATGCTGCTTAGATATTATGTCCTCATATGACATGTGCAGCATTCTATGTATGAAGTCTACTTGCAATTCGAACACAAAAGTTTAAGTTGCATATAAATAAAAAAACCAAAATGTAATTGAAAAAGCAACTGTACATATCATATACACCCAGGAAGCCTTTAACCTATCAATGTATCTATGGGTTACTTGTTGGTATCAAGAGACATAGTCAGGATATATACCAAGCGATGATCAAACTTGAATTATCCAGTTTTAACGATCATCCTAATATGCTATCCAATCTGCATCGCCCAATTAATATAAGTCCTACCCCTCAAGTCTATTTCATGTAGTGCCCATCCAGTGTTAGGGTAAGTTAGGATATCCTGCATCCCGCCAAATTGGCAAGCTACATGGTCAAGATAATACATCTCTACAATGTGAAAGCATATAAGTGGTATATGGGCTAGCCATACATTACTTCCATCCCGACAATAGGCTAAGAGTCTAGCAACATCATCATAGTCGTAGGGAATCTAAACAACTTGAATTGATGATCAATAATGAGGGTGAAAAAATGTAATAGTTACTGAATGAATAAGGAGATGGTTTTGCTAAATACGCGCCTACTTCGAACGATGGCAATCAAATGCATCTCTATACTGTCTAACCACATGCATGGATAGCTTAGTCATGTCAACCCCCCCCCCCCCATCGACTAATAAGTGGTCAATCATCGATAACTGTCATAATTCGATGATGTAAAGGGACAATGTGTAGGAAATGCTCTCATACCCACACCTGTAAAATCACTAGTAGACCACTAATCTCTTGCTTCCATCTTAGAAGTTAGGCACAACTGGCAATATAATCACGCAAAGAAAGCTACTCCCTACGCGTATCGCCTAGCCATGGTGAGGTTCGATAGGAGAAGGAAGAACATAAGGTGTACGACATTGTTAAACTTATCTGGGAATAACATATCCCTAATCACATGATATGTGCCATCGTGAAGCGTTGCACTATCTCATCGTTAGCATAAAAAGGCAAATCAATGAAATTGTTCTTCAACTAAGACAACTTCAATCTAGTACCCTTTAGGACACTCTCTAGTAGGCGAATTCTTAATAGGCGGTGACATAACTCAGCTCAGCCAATAGACACTGTAACGCTAGTAACTACATTGCTGTTGGGTGCCAAACCTATGAGCAGAGATATATCTTGTAGCGTCACCATCATCCCGCCAATGTAAAAGTGTGAAACGTATGTGTCTCCTCCCTCCATCACTCAACCAAAGTAGTAATCAAGTGCAAATCTAACTGTATGAAGGGAACGTGCCTCACATCAATGAAGCCTAACTACTCCAGATATGAGATCTTATGTAGATCTATCAGGATCTCCTCACCATCCCAACGCCTAAATATCGCCTTATATTTATGGCACCTGAGCTAGTAGTTTTTCTATAACCAAGGAAAAAGAACTATTATTAGAGGCAATATACAAATTGATCAAATCGCAAGTACGTTTTTAATTTGCTATTCCTTACTTGACCAACTTACATCAGCTCAAACTTATGAGATGGCTACAAGTGAAGTAGTGACCTATATGTCGGTCCTAGATCCATCTACTAATATCAGTGCAAAAGAGGAAAAAAATACTAAGCTTACTACAACACTCATAATGGAAAAACAAAACATTAGAAAAAGAACAACTTCTTATATACATTTCCATATATATTATCAATTAATATTATCATTTTTTTTTTTCACTTTTACTAAGTCAACTACCATTGGATCCACTCAATGTTGGTTGTCTTCCTCACTACAAACATCTTCCCCTATTATGTCTATCCCCATCACATTGTCCACAGGTGTAAGTTAACAGTCCCTCTCAAATGTTCATCTCATTTTAGAATCATTTCTCTTGTAGCCAACTTGGATTCCTAACCCTATCTAAACTTGTAACTAGATGACATACGGGTATGTCAAGATATAACCAACTGGACTTATTAGTACAGGGCATAGCGTGTACCAATACACATTGTATATACATGTAGCTAATTTTGCAATGTGTACCAATACCTAATATGTGCAGCATATCTATACTCATTTATCCTATAACAGCTATAGCATGTAAGCAAAAAATTTTATATGTTTGCCACTTATTGCAAGTACATCGTATGGTCTTAAGTATGACCGTATAGTTGTTCTCTCCTTTTTGCTTGTGACATAGGTCTTGGTGTAGTGATGACCTTAAATATCTACTCATTGTAGTAAAAAATCACAATACAGTAACTGCTAGCCACTTCGCACCACCTATCAAACTTTCTCTCCACAAATTTGATCAATACTTTGCCAATGCTCATTTGCTTCGCTAACTCAATCGAATGTTTTTTAAAGTAGTCATTGCAATTGTAGAAAGTTTTCTTAAGTAGTGCCGCAACAAGCAAATTCCTAGCATCTCACAAAGCACTATTATAACTTTCGGCAATGTTGGTCATCCCATGACTAAACCAAGCTCCGTAGTCATATGCCAGCATCCATATTTTAGGATGTAGGCCTCTAAAGCAAGCTCTAGTATGGGGGCTTATAGTCTTGGCCTCATTGTAGTTGACGCGAAACTTTCGAGGTTACAATTGGTAAGCAGTCTTCTTCATCAACTCTTTGCAGTATTTGTTCTTAATAGCCTGAGTATTGAAGTTACTGGCAACGTATCAAATACACCACTTGGCCAGACCACATTCTTGCCCTTTACTACAGATTGGATTACAGCATGATGGTCCGAAATCAAACATATATCAATACAATCTCTTACAACATGCATGAGCATATACATTAGGAACCAACTCTAGCTATCCTGACATTCCTCATCAACTAGGGCAAAATCAAGTGGGATTATGTGATTTTGACCATCAACTCTAGTCACGATCAACAGTTTATGCTTGTAATTCCCATACAAGTATGTTCAATTGATCGTATTTATAGGCCTATAATGTATAAACGCCTCAATGCACAGTCTGAATGCCTAGAAGAATCTATCAAAGAACACATCTTGGCAATATCACTATCTTGCCATTTCCACTCTACCATAATACCGAGACTAGCCTCTTGAATCGTATTTAGTAGATGTAGAAACACTGCATATGATTCATCCTACTTACCGTAAACATCTTCAATCGCTTTACGCTTCACTTCCTTAATTCTCTTGATGTGTACAGTATAATTGTATTGTTTACAAATACTCGCCTACAAGTGTCTTACCTTAACACTTAGTAACTCTTAAACATCCTTAATTAGAAAGTAGGATGGAGTATTTGAGTCCAATTTCAAGTAGTCTTGGCTTATTGTAGGATCGAGGTACATGTATGGATCTATGAACTTAGTTATCACAAAGCATCTTACATATTGCTTCTTACAAACTCTGAGTCTCTAATTGCTGCCCTTTTCCTAATCAACACATCTAATAGACCATAATGTTAGTTCAAACTCCTTCATGATGAAGTCATGGTGGTTCATAACACGATGCGGCCTCACAACTGTTTGTAGATGTTTTTTATTTTCAAACCGCATGTCCACCTTCAATTCATCGTTGAAGCTCCATTTACCATCACTTATACTATCCTTAAGCAACACCACTCCATCCCCTACACTTATTGTATAGAAAGGCACGGGTTCCAACATCTTAACTACGTCCACACATGTAGCAAACCCATGCCTCCAATCATTTCATCCATGTGACCCTTGTGCTTTTTCTACTTCCTGCAACCAACATTTACTCAGCTTAATGTCGACATTGAAATCTATATCATTAGAATCTTCATCAATGTCAGCACATGCCAGTTCATTCTCCAATGCAGTATCTCTATTAGAATCATTGGCAATCAGTACATTAGGTTCATTGGACATGCGACTACTGCTAGATACGTGACTTAGTAGGACTGTTTGGGATTTAAACACTCTGGTTTCAACTTATAGTCCAATATCATCACTATGCCCTCCAACATCATGCTCAGCTACAAGAGAGGCTATCGTTGATGGGTTCACTTCATGAATTTCAATATATATTACCATAGAACCACTGACTCCACCACGTCCTACTAAGGAAGCCATCAATTGTTAGACATAGTAATCATCATTGATGGGGATAGCATAGAACATGTCCCTAGTCTCGCCTACAAGAGGGCACTTGTAAACCAGCTCAATCTAGTGTATCGTCGTGTCAACTTAGAGCCAATTACATATCAATCTAACTACATGGTCCTATATAGCCCCAAATGGAACTCTAACTACTGTTCTCGAGCACCTATCATACCGTACCTTATTCTCTCCTTCTACAATATTTCCACCAACATAACAAATCAACCTCATATAATCCATTATACATTTGTTTGCCACATTAATTGCATAAATTTTAGTATGCACATGTAAAAATACTACCTTATACTAGCAAACACACTCTACTTGAGTTCATGAATACATCACCTAATTTGATTTTACTATCATAATCCCTTAAGGACACTAAAATCAGTAATTACTCCAACTAAAACAAATAAAGAAGTTACACTGCCTCATAAGCCAATTCATTATCTATCTTAATAATAATTATTTGTATACGATTACCTAATATACATGTGTACATACAATACAATAACAAAGACAAATTTATGCATAGAAAAACTACATATATGTACATATAAATTGTACTAAATAACGAACACAATGTTTTGAGAAAAAAATTATAAAAACATAACGTCATATAAAAAAATATATAGCACGTGTATATAATTGACTAATGAACATAAATGTATACATAAAAAATTACTCAACTTACAGACTTACAGGCAATGGGGAATAGAAAATTATTCAATTCACATATATGTTATGAAACAGGCGAACGTTCTCACGTATCCAAAAATTACTAGTAGATAACAATGTAGTATCATGCATCAAGTAAAAATACTATTTCTTCAAAAAATATGTACTTAAAACAAGTCAAAACAAGTAAAAATGATACATTTTCCTATATTAATGTCAAGAAAGAGAAAGTGATGATAATGCACTAATTGTCTCCATGTTTCAAAAAAACTTCCCACAAGAAAGACCTACACCACCTAATTACTCTAATTCTATAATTAATTCGTCAAAAAACAAACCTAGTTGATTGATTTGGTAAAGAGATTTTGCATTTCGTTTAAGAGAGAGAGAGTTGGGAAGAGAATGGCTCGCATGTAGAATGGGGGAGGAGATGGACGAGGATAGATATTTCCTCGTAGAAATCACCTCTTCAAGAGGCCATTTCATCTTGATTTGAAATCGCCTTTTGAAGAAAAGATTTCAATTGCCATATATTTGGGAATATTTCCCAAGAGTCGCATTTGTATAATTTCTTTTTTCTTGCATTTTTTTTCCTTTTCCCTAATATCAATATATTATCAATAAAACTGATACGTACAAATTGATAATCGCATCAAAAGGATTCTTCGAAATGATACATGAATACAAAAGCATTACAAATCACATGCATTTTTCATTTTTAAAAAAAAAAATATAGAGAGAGAGAGAAAGCAATTAGACCTTCTAATTAATGAAAGAGAAATTTATAAGGTAAGTATCATAACCAAATAAAATTAAGAACTCAAATTCATGGATTAGGATCCTTTCTACTAGGAAGATAAATAAACTAAATACATCATATGCACTTCAGGAATCAAATTAGCTATTAAGGAAGAAAGTTGATATAAACCATGACATGTCATTAGTCAAGAGACCTATTTCCAAATCCCATTTAAACTTTATTTACTGATGAGATAGCATAGACCTAGGGTTGGGTCAAACTCGACCTGGCCTAAACTCATAGGGTCATGGGCCTAAGGGCTAGTAAACCATAACGAGCCTAGCTAAGGCTAGTTCTAAGCCGATTTAATAGGCCCGTCAGTTTACGAGCCAATTCCTTGGCCCATAACATGTCCTCTTTTTTTTTATATATGTTTTTCTCTTTTTTAGGTAGTTTCATTTTTCTCATTTCCTCAATTATGCATACTTACATATATGAAATTTAAATTTAGATAGTAAGCATTTATACAATATTCCGTCATGTAATAGTATTGTACTATAAATTGAAAAATTATATTGTACATAAGATGTAATGAAAATGCAACTATTATATTTCAACGACTTTAAAATTTTTTTTTTTTTTGTCGTGCTACATTAGCAATTAACAATGTATCCGGTACATAAAATCACATAATCATTATTTCAAAATAATTTTTATATGATTTTTAAAACCTTTAATGTGTTGCTCTGTTTTTATATTCCAAAAAAACCGTCATGTTTATGTAATTAATTATTTCAATTTTTTTAAAGAAAAGTCATACTATACAAACTAATTTTTATTTTAACACTTTAAATTTCCAAAATAATAGCAATATCGCTAACTACTACATTTTAAAAAAAGTCAATTGAGGCTTTTAAAAAGAAAAATTATCTAATCTAAGTGTCAAATAAATAAAATAAACAAGAGAAAAATTGCAAATGCTAATCAGTTGAAAAAGTTTTCAAAAATTTATTTATTTTTTTCTCATTGAACCTGGTCAAACTAGCAGGTTAAATCACTAGTTCACCCCTAGGTCACTGACCTGCCGAGTCAAATACCTGATTAAACCCAGCTAATCTAAGTCTGAGCTAGTTCGTTGACCCGATGGGTCGGATCCAGGCCGATTCATGAATTGGACCCAACCCTTCTCCAGATCTAATCTAAAGACACATTTCTAAATCCCATTTAAACTTTATTTACTAATGAGGTAGCATGACTTGGACCATCCTTTTTCATGTTCAATAGTGATAAAAAATTTGTACCAAATCTACAAGCTTCAATCTTTTGACAAAATAATTGTGGTACTTCACCCATTGTGATATCAGATTAGAAGGTCTTGAATTTGAAACTCCAATTAGTTATATTTCACTTCTATTTAATTAAACTGTTCACTTAATACATTTCAATTAAAGCCTTGATCTATAAATAAAAGGGTGATAATTAATAATATAAACTAGTATTGTTAAATCCGATTCGAGTGGTCCACTCGAACATGTAAAAGAGTTAAGGTTAAGGGGATGAATCGGATTCAAGCGACAATTGAATTAAGATTGGTTTCAAACTGGTATATATTCGGATCACATCAAACCAGATCAAACCATAAGGGTCAAACCTAGTTTAACAATATTTGATATAAAGTTGATATAAAGCTGACGCTAAATCTATATAAGCATGAGCTTTATGTGTGCATGGGATGTCACACCAATCATAATATCCACAATATGAATTCGGTAGGTTTAGATCCAAAATGGAAGGATGCTAAATCTTACTGATCAAACAAGTGTCTCGTAGTGATTCTGCAAAAAGACCTGCATCCATTTTTCATTCATTCTAGATGTTACAGGCATCCTCACATACTGACATAGACGTTACGGTTAGTTGAAATCAGTATTACCCTTTTTAAACTTGAAGCAAGATTTGACTCTGAACTTGTATCCTTTCAATATATTTACCTATGCCAACCTTCTCCATTGATCTATCATGCAGCAGAAATGGCGTAAAAACATCAAATACCTGAAAGATACCATAGGATAGCTTTCTAATGATTTAGCAATATTCATGGCCAAAGAAACAAATGTGTTAGCCAAGCAGTCAATCACAATGGTCATGATATATATATATAGTAGATTCATAATAGTAGCTAGTATTGTATTCCACTTGTGCAAATGGTCATTTTCATTAGCAATGATACAAAACAAAACATGAAGTTCCTGAAATGGTAATTTAGTCCATTCAAGGATCTACATATACAAAATCTAGCATGATGCAAAAGGAAACCATGGTTTTCGCTCAACACTATGGACCACACATATATAAATAAGCACATCTCCATCACTTTCAAATCCAGTTTTGTGATGCAGCACGGCGCCTGTGCTTCCACTAAGCTGATTGTATGACAAAAAGAATGCAGATTATGACAAAGAATTTGCACTTTCCACAACAATTTCTCCACGATGGGCACAAAAAACTCAAGGGGATACTTTGACCCTTTGGAATTCTGAAGAGTCACAAGAATCGTATCAATAGAGTTGATTCGCAGCCAAAAATTGAATAAGACTTCAGACATGCGAACGACAAAGAACCACTTGCACTTGTCATGTATAACTAATCTACCTTTTCATCACCTCTTCATGCTACACTAAGTGCCACTTTCCTCAATGGCTCTGTTAGACTCAACTTATTTGGCCTCATCCCAGCTTGTGTCATAAGTTGTACTCGGAAAAAGATCATCGTTACATTCCTAGTCCTTGAATTGAGAAAGCTCTTAGCTTTACAAGCACAAATCATTTTCCTCATTATCTATTAATATTTTCCACAGTAATTAATCACCGCCACTGAAGGATGGATTCCTCCTTTTTCCAGTACTACTTATCACTAAAAATCACTAGTATCCGCTGCCTCCTGAGGTTAATACAATAATACTTGACGACTCTATGTCAAAAAAGAATGGATCATATTTTGTACAAAACAAACACATTATTTCTAGAATAAGATTGTTTGCTCACCATAAGAATGTACAAGCAAGATCCTGTTTGTATCTCCAACAAAATTTCCTTACCCCATTAATCTAAATGGAACTGTTGGAAGCTTTTGAAAGACAATGTTTTCTCCGTGCTTCCACTAGCTTTACCATTAAAGAATCCTCTCCTGTACCAAGGGGATTCTTCAAAAGAACTTCAGCCTTTCCCAAACTTGGTGAAGCTAATTTAAACCTTCCCTGTTGCCCTGTGACACCATTGTGCATATGATGAGACTGGCACTGAGAGTTTGTTCGGTAATAATTCACCAGGTGAATTTTATTACCTGCAGTGGATACCGTATGATTCCTACGCAAATAATAATCCAATCTCAATGCACTGTTCCAAGTCCTTTCACAAGTCACATTCAGTAGACCACTTAAATTGATCTTGCTAATCACTGATTTGGAAGAACTGCTTTTTCTAGCATTGCTTTCCTCTTTCGTTGCAAGTTGGTCCCTGCATTGGTAATTGCTTCCATTGCATAACACATTTATTTCATATGTATGTTCTGTGTCACCTTTGTGAAGGGATGCACTCACAATTTCATCCAATGCAAAGGACTCCAAGGAATGTTGAGTCAAGCAATTTTTATCCAGCTGCCTTTTGATGCAGCTAGCAACTCTTGCTGATTTATTGGACTTTACAGCTTGAACGAAAGTTTCAATGTTGAAAATTAGCTTCCTTAAAACCTTTTCCCTTTCATCAAAACTATTTCTCTCCTCTGCAATCTTCATCTGTATCCTTCCATCAAGGTATGCTTCTGAAATGTGAAGAAT
The DNA here is from genome assembly GCA_024138015.1 of Lumnitzera littorea. NCBI lineage: Eukaryota > Viridiplantae > Streptophyta > Magnoliopsida > Myrtales > Combretaceae > Lumnitzera > Lumnitzera littorea. The sequence continues at coordinate 44,711,381 of JAMXBB010000008.1, read as the reverse complement.
CAACTGATCCACATCATTATCCCTACCTTCCAAACTCTTATCATGTACGTGCTTTATAGACCATAGGAGCTGATTATAATCTCTCATTCCTTGCGCAAACTCATCACACAAACTTTCCATCAAACTATGTATATATTTCTCCCCTTCTAGCTCTTTCATCGTAGACATAAATTGAGACTTAACATCTGCAATTTCTCTAGCTAGCTCCTTTTGCATACTTTCTGAACGCTCCCTTAACTTCCTCTCAGTTTCTAGCTCTTCCCTTACTGAATCAACAGAAGTTTTGATATGACCTTGCTCCTTGTGCTTCCTAACAAGTTTAACTTGCACAACTTGCTTTATCATCTCATCCATTATCTTCCTATCCCTTTTCCTCTCATGGACTAGGTCTTTAATTCTCCCTCGAGAATGGTCCAACTCTGCTTTTAGTGAATTCAGCAAGGACTTATTTGAATCATGTTGTTCTTCAAGGCTCCAAATTCTGTTCAGTACTTTTACTAACTCCATGGATGTTTTTGGTTTGTTGCAAGATTCATATGACCTCTTCTCGTGCTCCAGTACAGTAGTTGGCAATAGAGCTGGTTTATAAGATTTCACCTGATTAATACAAGAAAATATCAACACATTTGAAAGCTTAAGCAAATGGGAATAGACTTCAATATTTTATACGTTAATACTCTCCCTCACACGTGGACTGTGATTTCCACCTGAGCCTATTAAAGGAACAATTTAATTGAATGGGAGTCAAACAGCTGTACAGGGATTTGCAGATCGGTGTGAGCTTTTTTATTTATATCTTGATAATAGCGGACAACTTCTCGGATTATTTGTAATACAACACTAGTGTATGCTGTTTCAACTAGCAAGTAAAGACTTAAAAATTCTGGGATAAATAGTAAAAGCAACTGCTACAACCAGAGAAATTTCAAAGAATTCAAGAAATTAGAAACTATCCAGCTAATAATATCCAACACATTGACACAAAAAGTATGCTTCCCTTTTGTTTCCTTATCAAAAATGCTCAATGTAAAATCAATGTGAAAGCTAAAAGAGGAGGGACTTGGAGAAAAATTTACCTCCACAGAGCTACTATAACTTGCTGGAGATTCAGTCTCTACAACCGGGTTGACAGTAGACGAACTGCAGCATTGCACAGGTAATGCAGCAACTTTTTCTATCTCGAAACCTGCCTTAGCTGACTGGGGGAAAAGTAAGTAACAATTAGCTGATTTAGCCCAAGTTTCTAAATCATGCACCTCAAATCACCAAAACTTTTACAGTTATGTCCAAAACTAACGTAATGTCTGCAGTCAAAAGAGTTTCAAAAGCCTAGAATGTGCAATGAGAAATTAAGACATTGTATATTAACGAACAAACTTTTGGGATTAATGCAATTTACCCTCAGATATTAATCAACATAAATTCCTCCGTAGTACACAGTGGCAGAATTCGGGATTGGAAAGGGTTACCTTAATTACATCTAAGTGCTAAATTTTTACAACCATGCTTATTAGAAAGGATTACCTTAATTACTTCACTGAAAATGTGTAGAATTCATGTAACAATCATAAGTATAATTTGTTCTTTAGTGAATTTTTTTCCTGCTTTAGCCTACTAAAACACCTGTGTTAAACACACTTCAATTATATCCACCACGTGAAATGCAATAAGCTGGCATACACAGGATTTTACTTGAGGGAAACACTACATTGTCAAATTATTTTCTAAATTTTAATGGAAAATTTTCGAAAATTTCCAAGTTTGTGGGGGAAGGCAGGTCTAACACCCCCTCTTGGTCGGACCCTTTGCTACCAAGAGATCTGACATTGTGTCTCAAGCAGGACAACATATCAAACACCAGGAAACTATATTTACGAAATGAGACCAACATAACATTAGTAAGTTTTAGATTACTGTTCTTACCTGGTTAAGAGACTCCAAAACATCGTGCAAGGATTGTGCTCGCTTCTTATGTCTAGTTCGATGACAATGATGTTTGCTCATTTTGAGAAATAGTGGCTGAATTTCCCAAAGACCAGCACAAAGTTGTCTAGCAGAAACTATGCTTTGACTATAATTGTTGTTGCCCGTTAGAAATCCTTGTCTGCCATCCTCATCCTCAGACACTTTCCATGTAGGTGGTGGAGTGTTAAGTCCGCCCTTTTTAGCAAATTTCAAGTTCCCTGCCATTGGATTTAAGCCCTTCTTTTTCAACTTTTTCTGCACAACTTTTTCTTCTCTTAACCTTTCCATTTGTCTCCCGTCTCACTCTCAAAATCAAAGCCCTGATCACTCTTTCTTGCAAAAAAGATCATCTTTTGTTTTACTCATCTATTGATTTATTTATTATTACAATTATATTTTTATTTTTTATTTTTTCGGGGTTCTATTTCCTCTTGGGTTGTTTACTTTTTGTCTACTTGGAACTTGCTATCCTGTCAAGTATTGATTAGATTGGACATTTTCTCAGGGTCTCAAATCTCAAGTCGCAAGTAAAATTTAGCTTTACCTATGAGTGCATGTCGGTAGCTCGCTACAAGCTATGTTGGCCTGCATTAGGAGTATGCAAGACAACATGTGCACGTGTAGCTTATACAAAGATTTAGCAATAAATGATAAGAACACTTTTTATATATCTAAAGTATATAACCACCTTAGAGAGTGCTCGACGTACTTAACAACATAAAAATTCTTTTAGAAAAAATGTTAACGAATTTAAATTAAGAATGCAACAAGTCAATCATTAAAGAGTACTCGACATACTTAACTCAATAAAAACCCTACAAATAATATTCTATATGATTTAAAGTCAAATTTTTAAGTATTAATTCAAAATACTAGCTCAACCTACAAGATCACTTATGGTTATGTCAAATCAATTTACAAATTATAGGTAATTGTGTTATATAAGATTTAAGATTGAATATTAAAATTATAAAAAACTTAATGAAAAACTCAATATGGTAAAAAATATATAACAATAAAAATATTTATTCTTAACTAATGTACTATACAAGCCAAACACAATAATAAAAATATTTACTTTTAACCTATATACTATGCACATTTTACATAAGTCTTATCTTGTGATTTTCAATTTTTATTATTATATAAACTAATAAATATGATCTTAATTATACTTAACTACTTTTCATTCTACTTTCTCCTTTATTTCATGTAAATCCTATGAAATCCCTTCGTTTACAAAATCGTTTGAATCTTAGAAAAACTTGCCATTATAAGATTTTTTATCCTTTAAAGGTGGATTTTAAAAAAAGAGGATAAAATCCTATAAAGTTTTGAATAATGCCAAACTTTATAAGAGTAGATTTGAATTTCATAAAACCCGTTTCGAACTCACTAACCCAAACCCACCTTAGTTGTATTTTTAGTTAAGATTTCAAATAAATTATTTTTTTTTTTCATATTTTTACATTCTTGTTTTATGTAAAATATAATTATTTTCAAAAATTTTTAAATTTAAATGCTCAAAAGAGATCTGTTTAGTCGATCACTTTTTCATAAAATCTGGCCTGAGGGATCTGCCAATGGGATTCGCCTAGAGAAGGAGTAGAAGACTTATGCATGACCAGATTGTTTTATGTACTTTTTTTTTTTTGTCTAATTTATATCTTGTATATACTTAATGTATATCTTTTTATTTACAAATGTTTTGTGGTATATCTATATATCATCATTTTATGTTGCTCTTTCCCCCAAATATCAGGTCTCAAATCGATGCTAAGACCATCAAAATAACGCCAAGCAAGCACATGAGAAATTGTGAAATATTGGGAATCATATGAGAAGTATAGTTGGAGTTTTCCTTCCCTTTTTTTTTTTCGTAGCAGTCAAAATAAAGGTAAAGAGCTGGTCCTTCACATTTTTTAAGGTTATAAAACTGTTTATCACTACTTAGCCAGACAAATAAAAATAGCTTGCTAAGCATTTCACCTTATAGTTTGTCGCAAACGTATTAGCAGTCTTTTCTTTTACTTATATTAAAAATATTTAAGTAAAATCGATTCATTAGATTATAAGTAACTGATAAGGACAATAATTGACATTGGTGTAAAAAGCTAAAAGAAATATTAAACCCAATCTTATTATTTTTATCATATCTATATGTTTTTGTGCACTGTAATTGTCTCATTCTAGTCGACCATTACTACCTAAATAGCTTTTGAAATGATTAAAAAGGGAACGCAAGGCTCTGGCTCTTACCACGCGGCTCATCAAAAGAATGGAAAAAAAAACACCTTGCCGGCTTGCGCTAGAATCATTCAATTCCCACGACAATATGACAGCTTTCCTAGGCAGTTATGACGGTACGAATGTTCTGTCAAACTTTGGTCCCTTTTGCGTTTGGATTTTATTTCCCTCTGCAATTCAACATCAATGTTGCCGCAAAATAAGAGGAAAAAAAATTATTAATATTAATATATTACATGTTTTGATTAATGATAAATAAATATTAATAAAATCATGTTTTAGAATTTTATTAATATTTATCTATTATTCATGAAAATACGTAATATATTAGTACCTTTAAAACTTTTTAAAACAAGAAAAAAAGATTTATTATTATTAACACGTCACGTGTTATTAATTATAATATGAGGCTTTTCATCAATAGTTTAAGAAAAGGAAATCATTGTAGCAACAATTAAACAAGGGCTTGCTCCAATTTCATTAGCAAATTTTGCCTAATAATATTAACCTTATTATTAATTTCCTTCTTTTTTGTTTCCTCCCCTTTTCTCTTTTTTTTTTTTTCTTCTTTTTTGTCATGATCACCTTCCATTGTTAAGTATCCATTTTAAGAAATTCAAAGTTATAATTCCATGAGTTCAAAGTTTATAGCTCTATGAAAAGTGTATATGGACTAAGAGTCTTTAGAAAAATCCATAGGTGATAAACTGCCAACCAATAGTTTCATTACTCACGCACAGTTCCAAAGACTCCAATCTCTCACTCAACGAATTCTCTTTCGACAATCTACTAATAAGGAGAAAGTTTACATCGAAGAAGTATGGCTGAACACCTTGAGCTCCCCTAATTGTCATATGTTAATTTGTACACTTGATAACGATGATACCAACCATTCTCTTGTCGAAAACCCTATATCGAGTAATCCGACCAATCACTAACGAGAGACTGCCGAGTGACGAGAGACTCACTTAAACAGTCGAATAGTTTTATCTCGACATACCACCATCTCTCTTGTCATGGCTTCTTTATTGCAGTAACATTTTGACTCCTCTCACTTACCGTACTTTAAGAATATTCATATGGGACCGATATTGTACCACCATTTATCTACCTTATTTGACATTTTACAACTTTCCATTTTTGGTCTTTTGTCATTTTTTATCCTTTTTGGTATATACTAAGAATTTTCGTTTTTTATATACTTTCTTGTAATTTCATTATTTATAATGTTGTCCTATAGATTTACTATAAATAGTCATTTTCTTTTGTAAGCTATAGATAACTTACATTTTAATACTAAATACTCTGTTCCTATAAGATATCTCTCTCTAAGTCCATATTTCATACTCTTATCTAATTTTGCCAATAACTCAAGATTAGTGATGAGTGGATCTTGATATTAACTTATGCATCATATTAAGTAAGGTGTCAAATCGTGTTGTGTTCATTAATGAGTCGCATCCTCCGAACAGCTTCACGTCAACTACTTTTATTCGATTGTGAGCCATTTCCTCTCTAGTTTTCTTCAATATCTTGAAGGACCTATTTCAGTTCAAATCAACCACGGAAAGTCTTACTGTGTATGTTTGTAACCATTCGTATGAAGTGTAGTTACCAATATTTTATGTTAGGAATGTCGAACCCTAGTGTACAGAGAGAGATTTACGATGTCGAAAGTGATCCTCATGGTCATGATTGAGTTACCCAGCAAACACATGTACTACTAATGAGCAAATACAAGATCCTGCTGCTATTGTGGCCAATTTAGCTATCTTAGCAAACAGGGTTTTAGAGAATGGACCGCGTAACAGAGTTGCTGAGTAGGGCTGAGAAATGAGAAATAGGCTAAGGAAGCAGATGAGCTCCGGAAACCTTTATAGTGAACCACGTACTACCACAACAAGCCGACAAAGTCACGAGGAGAAGGTTAAAGTTGAACAAAGTGGAAGAGTACGAAGAAGAAGAAGACCAGTATATTTGGATTGATGAGCATGAGTTTAGAGTGCCAAAAAGTGCCGAACATCTTAAGATACAGATTCTGAACTTCAACGGGTCTAGTAGTATTGATGACTACCTGAACTAGAAAGAGAAGATCAAAAAGATATTTAACTTTTATGATTATGAAAATGCTATACACATTAGAGTAGCCGCGTTAGAACTTTCTTGATATGTGGAAATGTAGTGGAAGAAGCTACAAAATGTTCGCCTGAGAACCCAACGCGAGGTTCGAACATGGAACAAGATGAAGAGAGTTCTCAGAAGTAAGTTCATTCCTGAATACTATAAACAAGACACTTTCTGATGACTCCAAGACTTGAGGCAAGGTAACAAATCCATAGACAACTATGTTCGAGAGTTTCAATTACTCATGATACAATGTAATGTTGACGAGCCTGAAGCACAAACTATAGCACAGTTCATCTTAGGACTCCGAGATAAGATTGGTCACATTGTGGAATTGCAAAGCCTCACAACTTTGGATGAAACCATCTATGTAGCCTAGAGAGTTGAAAAGCAATGGTAGAACTAAGTTAGCCAAATGCCGAATAACTAAACATTAATGCCTAATAAGAATGGCCTATAGAGTAGACTAGAGAATGACAGGGTTTCAAACAGTTTCAAGGTGGAATGCTAAGGTTAAGTACCGAGCCGACCAAACGAGGGGCGAAGCAAATGTAAGATCAAGGAATCTAAGATCCAAAGAGACCAAGGTTAGAGTTTAGGGAAGAAAACCTGAGAAATTAAATGTTTTAAATGCCTTGGCTATGGACACGTGGCTAGTCAATGTCCAAACCGTTGAGTCATGACCATAAAGAGAGATAAGCCCCAGTTTGAAGTAGAAAGTACGAGTAAAGGAGAGGAAGAAGTAGCAACCATCGAATGCTGGGAGAATTTGAGGAAGATTAGGAAGCCGAGATACCTCCTGAGGGTAGAGCCAAGTATTGCTTTGTTGTTTGACAATCTCTCAGTACTCTTGTAGCTAATGAGAATGAACAAAGAGAGAACCTTTTTCATATGAATTGCCGAGTAAATGGTAAGTTATGTACCATGATCATTGACAGAGGGAGCTATATCAACGTCATCGCACAAGGGGTAGTTAAGGCCATAAAATTATCAACTCTTCCACACCCCATATGATATCCCATAAATCAGCAATCTAAACATGAACATCTGAGTATTAGGATAAAGCCCTATCCTTATACAATTAGGGTCAATGGTTAATTTAGGACATCTAGGAAAGCAAACTAATTAAGGTAGAAACTTACGAGAAACATGATAACCCTAATCGAAGCTCCAATGAACTCAAGTTTCGAGTTTCTACCATGTTTTTCTCTATTTTTGAAAAATTATTAAATTAATTAGGAAAAATGTAAAAAAAAAATAATAATTCCTAGGTTATTTTATATGTATTTTTATTTAGTAAATTTATTTTTAAAAATTAGGAGTATTTAATGTACTTGCTTAACAAATATACTATTCATCCGAAATTTGAAATTTAAAATAAATACACTAAATGATATAGTTTTTAGCTCAAAATTTTTGTATAAGATACTTATGATATATAGATAATTTCTATGTAGCTCAATTTTTTATTTGAATATTTTTAATATTTATTGTATTTTTCAGCCTAAAAATAGCTAGAAAATAGGCTATAATTATGAAATAAATAGGAAATTATGAAATTAAATAATGAAATGAACATGTATTGATTTCTAGTGAATAATAATAATGTTGGGATAGGTTGAAATCAATTTGGTGCAAAAAGAATATTAATTAGGTAATTTAGGATATCTGAGCTATTTATTATGAATTTACGTAGTAAAATAACTTAAATAACGAACCAATACACAATTCTAGTAATAATAGGTTAAAATATGACAAATAGGTGAATAAAAACTATCTATTTTTGTACTGGTTAGATTAGATAAAAATTATATATTTTTTAATATATTTAATAATATTTTAATAACCGAGATACGTTATAGAGATATTAGGACTAGATAATACTTATATTATGGGTTATATTAACAAATTAGGTAAAATATGATTTAATAACATAAATTACGTATAATATGATAATATTTGATTAGATACATATAACTGTGTTAAAAACTCGAATTATCTGTTAAAAGTTATCTTTAGAAATTAAGACTTATAATGAGTGTCGTTAAGTTTATACAAGCCCAACAACACTATTTTTACTAAAATCGAGTAAACCTAGGTAATATAACCTATATCTCTACAAAATTACTGATTTACGTACTATTATAACTCTACTGTAATCGAAACGTGATGTAAATGATTAAAAATACGTTTTGATACAATCGGAATAATATATTATACGTAATAGTATAATTGCGTATATTATTAATACTTAATAACTTGACCGATATAATGAAACTATATATTATTATATAATAAAAATGATAATATATATATATATATATATAACTGCTTTAGATAAGACTTTAATGTTTTCATAACCATTACGAAAATTGAATTTAGGTTTTATATATATAGGGTCTCCCAATGATCAGACCGTTGACGACAGAAGTTTTTCGAAGTGAATAGCAGGACAAGTAAGTAGGGTCAATGCTTTACCGCATTTTAGGATATTATTTTAAAATATCTAGGGACTTTCGTATGTATTGGCTTGTGATTGTAATTAGCAGTTTATGCATATGCAATGCTTGTGGTTAGGTTTCGATTTGCTTTGATGGGAGTTAAGCTCCATGATATGATTATTCTATGAATATTATTATTGAATTGTTTGAGCTTGGTTGATCATCTTAAAAAGATGAACTAACTCAAACTTGGCTTAACATCTAATTTGATATGCATCGCAACCCATTAGGGGTAACAACTAGGATTCTCGGGCTAAACAAAAATTCTCCTCGATAAGAATAGCTGAAACAGTCTTTTCCTCACCGTTAGCTAAACTAAGTGATAGGAGAAGAAGTTGCGGCAAGGTTAAGGACCGTGGTTCGAAGGTGATCATAGGAGGAGGGTGTTCTTCATTGCATAAGCCCCAATTTGGTTTCAATTCGTAAGTGTATGACGTTAATCTCCTCAACCTAAATTAGAGCAGGTGAAATTTCTTTGATCTCATGACAGACTGGAAAACGTCGTGCGATGGCATTTGCTTGTACATATATTGCATCTAACTAACTTGATTGAAAACCCCGGTTATGATGTACTGAATGCATACTTCTATCTCTACCCCCACTTACTGAGCAAGCTATCGCTCATTTCCCTATAGTTTATTTTGCAGGTTCCAAATGGCTTATAAGTGCCTACCTAACACCAGAACCCTAGTAAATTGGGATGGAGAGCAAGATATAACAATAAATGGCTGGTTATTACCTTTAGTATTAACTTTTTATCTTTTAAGGAAAATTACACATGACTTTTCAAAGGGCTTAGTAGTTTTCAATATTTTGGTTTATATATGAAATGGCAGGTACCTGTAAGATTTACTACTACTTTTTTTATAAGGTTAAATGATAAGTTTATTATTATAAATTATTTTACAAGATTACTCTACAAGTTTATATCAAATAAGTATCGAATTGGATGCTTCAAAGGAGTAAGTTAAGTACGCCTTATGTTAACTAAGTCTAAGATAGTAGCTGTGAAGACAGTTTCTATCTTAGGATGGTTTATATGGTGAGACTATTACGACTTTACCTTTTCAAGGCATGACATACCAAGCTGTATAAGATTCACTGGCTAAACGAGAAAGGAAGATTAGACATTTCTAAGCAAGTAAGAGTGCCGATTACTATTGGTGATAGGTATAGGGATGAGATACTGTGTGATGTCCTCCCTATGTATGCATCTCACATATTACTCGGTCAACCATGGCTATTTGACTTGAGAGTATTACATGACGGGTATAAAAACACCTACATGTTTCAAAAGGACAAGAAGAAAGTTATATTGACATCGATGAGTCTTAAGGAAGTGCAAGGAGCCCAGGAAAAGGTTACTAGATCTCTACAACAGAAGTCTTTAGTAATTTCCTGAGCTCAGTTTGCACGATTGGTCAAGGCCAAAGATTATGTACTCCTCTTGGTCAAGAGACTCTTAGAGGTTAGGGAGGCCAATAACATACCTGCCAAAGTGCAGTAGCTACTTTAGGAATTTACTGACCTCTTCACTACTGAGATGTCGAAAGGATTATCTCCCTTGAGAGGAATTGAGCATTACATCAATCTTTAACCTAAAGTAGCCCTATCGAATCGACCCGCCTATAAACTCAATCCTGAACAGGTAGTTGACATGAAAAAGCAAGTTGATGAGTTAGTAGATCGTGGATATGTCCATAAGAGCATGAGCCTATATGTCGTCCTAACTGTGCTAATACCAAAGAAAGATGGATCATGGAAGATGTGCATCGACAACCATACCATCAATAAGATTACTGTTAAGTATCGATACCCGATCCTGTGGTTAGATGACATGCTCGATGAGTTACATGGTGCATACATCTTTTCAAAGATAGATCTAAAGAGTGGCTATCATCAAATACGAATGAGACTAGGAGATGAATGGAAAATAGCCTTTAAGACTTGGGATGATCTATTTGAGTGGATGGTTATGCTATTTGGATTAACTAATGTGCTAAGTACATTCATGCGACTCATGAATCATGTGCTTAGAACATTGATAAGCAAATGCGTTGTGGTTTATTTTGATAATATTCTAGTCTACAATACCGAACTTCTTATTCATGTCGAACATTTGAAATTGATGTTTAACATACTTTGCACCGAGAAATTATTCGATAACTTGAAGAAATGCACATTCTGTCAAGCGAGGTTGTATTCCTCAAATATGTCATTTTAGGGAGTGAAGTTCGAGTTGATGAGGAAAAGGTTAGAGCTATTAATGAGTAGCCTACACTAACTAGTGCTACCGAGGTCAGGAGCTTCAATAGCCTAACCTCATTCTATTGGAGGTTTATCCAGAACTTCATCTCCATAATTGCGTTGTTGACTAAATTGACCAAGAAGAACGTTAGGTTTAAATGGATAGAAAAGGCTTAAAGGAGTTTCGAAGATGTGAAGTATAAGTTGACATCCACTCCAGTACTTGCCTTACCAGATTTTGAGAAGGTTTTTGAGGTTGAATGTGATGTGACTAGTATCGGCAATGGTGCTATCCTTATGTAGGAGCGTCGACCCCCATTGCCTACTTCAACGAAAAACTCTAAGGTGCTGCCTTGAATTACTCAACCTAAGACAAGGAGTTCAATGCCCTTATCTGTACACATCAGAACTAACAACATTATCTGTTGCCAAGAGAATTCATCATCTATTCGGATCACGAATCTCTCAAGCATCTTCGCAAGCAACACAAGCTTTCTCGGCATCACGCCAAGTGGGTTAAGTTCTTGGAAACCTCTTGCTATGTCATCAAGTATAAGAAGGGAAGCAACAACATAATAGCTGATGCACTTTTTCGCCGTCATACCCACATCACAATGTTACAAGCTAAAGTGCTTAGGTTTGGTACTTTACCTTATCGATATGAGCATGACCTACATTTTGGGCCTTTAGTAGCTAAGTGCAATGATGGAGGAGCTATGGACGGATTTTACTTGAGTGAGGGGTTCTTGATTAAGGGCAAGCAAATTTGCGTGCCGAATGGTTCTGTAAGGGAGCTATTAGTTCAAGAAGCTCATGCTAGGGGTCTAACTGGCCATTTTGGGGAAAAGATGACAATTAAGATATTGAAGGAGTACTTTTATTGGCCTAGGATGATGAGGGATGTACATTGAATACTTGAGAGATGCAAAGTGTGTAAGTATACAAAAGGGAGGAGAGAACCCTATGGAGAATATACACCCTTATCGATTCCCGTGTGGCTGTAGACCGATTTAAGCATAGATTTCATGCTCGGCTTTCCCTACACGTCGAGAAAACATGATTTGATTATGGTAGTGGTTGATTAGCTTAGCAAGATGGGCCACTTCATCCCTTGCCACAGAATTAATGTCACGCCCCGAAGCGATAAAGTCGTAACAGCCCCGCCGTGTAAACCATCCTAAGATAGAAGTTAGCCTTACAACCGCTATCTTAGACTTGATCTACATAAGGCGTCAACGACTAACCCGCTTTGAAGTAAACAGTTTGTAATTTAAATAAATCATTTATCTAAGAAAGTGAGGAAATATATATATTCACTATAATTTAGTTATTACAATTATCGTTTGCAATATTTCTATCACTATATATTTCCTAGTTATTACATTACTAAAAAAAATTGAGAAGTTCTAAAGTAAAAGCTTAAACCTTAAAAATATATGTTCATTCTTCAAATGTTTTTCCTCACTCCCCAAGATCCAGCAGTTGCTAGCTTCAGAGTAATTGTTTGCCGCTTCTTAGCCAGCACCTGCACAACGTCTATAGGGATGTAAGCAACCACAACTCAGTAAGTTAGGATGGAGGACTTAAAACTATACCAAAAACACAACAAGGTTTTCAATCACTTATTAGGTGCAATGCATGTGCAAGCAAATACCATCGTACGACGTTTTCCGGCCCGTCGTGAGATTAGACAAATTGCGTCCGCTTTAATCCGGGTTGAGGAGTTGCCGTTAATGCAACAACTCACGACTAAACCCAGGCTTGTGTAATGGAGACCCTGCTCCTCCCGCGACTACCTTCGAATCACTGTCTTCGCCATCGTCGCAACCTCCTCTCCTGTCACTTAGTTCAACTGAGGATAAAGAAGGGACCATTTTGCAATCCTGCACTATCCCTTTCGAAGGGGTCGGTATTTTGCCGGAGAGTCCTAAGTTCCCCTAACGGATTGCCATGCATATCTGATTATGATCACTGGTCGTATATTAGATTAAGTCCAGTTTAGGGTGATTAATCATTTCATACAAGTCATACAATACATGACAGAGTAACAAACAGAATCATAGTATCACCCATAATCAAGCACATGCACACATCCAACTACCTACCAAGCACAGCCAAGCATAATCTTAAGCCTCCAAAATACAGCATCGTATTAATCCCAACTTACCTCGACTCCTCGCTCACTCACTCGAGGTCCGATTTGCTCAGGCCATCGCCGATCATCCCTATAATACAAACGTGATTTCAGTTTTTCATATAATTATTATAGGTTCATTTTATCCTATAACACTTATTGTTAGGTTTTGTTTAGGGTTTAATATGCCTAATTATTTAAGTCTTAAGTCTTTTATAATTAATCTAGGTTTAGGGTTAGATTCGGGTTCGGTTTCCACATCGATTTCTAAATTAGGTTCTAGTTCGATTTCTAAGTAATATTTTATATTCTAACCTTAGAAATTCGTTTCAACTCATAATGTGAAATCAATCACATTACTTCCCGATTTCCTAAATATCATTATTACCCTTAGTCAGTATTTTATTTCACCCAGTACACTTATATCCTTATTAGTGTACCGAATTTACTCCTGATGTAAGAAATTTTTACATTTTTCATATAATTACATAAATTCAAGTTTCTTATCAGATTTATTATATATCCCTACTATTTATATAATATCAATTTTTATCCTAATATTTTCTATTTATTATATTTTCAAAAATTACATATTATGCATTATTGCCTATTATGTATATAATGCACTTCTAATATTTCTATTACTTTAATTACCATCCTTAAATATCAATTATCATTTCAAAATGTCTAAATTCATCCTAAATCAGATTTTACTCCTAATTTCCCTAATTTACAAAATTAACTTAAAGTTAACTATTTTTCCCTATTAATCATTTACTACATAATTAACCTAATAATTATATCTAACACCTTAAATATTATAAGTATCATACTCCATCAGATTTCAACATCCTAAAACATATAATTATTCACTAAATCGGTAATTAACCCTAAATTACCTATTTTATGCCTCATTTTAGGGCCTATAAATTATCTAAAAATTTCGAAAATTAATTTTTGAAAACGGGCTTCATAGCATCGTTCTATATCATCTAAGTAATCCACACAAAAAGTTTGGGCTCGAAACTACACTCCTAAAATCATTTATTTCTAAACCGAAACATGCTCGGTTTTGCATGATTTCTTAAGGACCCTATGTCACGAGACATATTTTCATCAAAATAATATTTTTTTCTAAAAAATACATACAAAAATATTCCAAAATAACAAAATTCATAATTTTCTAATAATATTTACTATTTTTACAAAATTACACAAGAATTGGGCTGGAAATCGGACTCACCGATCTAGGTGGCTCTAGCCACCGTGGCTTTGTTGGCAGGCTTAGGCGCTACCACCACCATGTGGTGGTCGTGGCCGTCCACTTCCAGCTGCTCGTCTGGTGGGGGTTTCCTTTAAAGGCCCTAATTGCACAGTTTTTCCTAATTTTTTTCTTACCCGAATTTTTCTCTCAATTTTCACCTCTCTCTATTTTTCTCACTTTCCAAACTGCTCAAATGAGCTCTGTGATTTTTCTTGCTATTTATAGGGCTTTAGGGGATTTATTGTGCATTAAATAGGATAAGACAATTGCCTTATCTCTTAATTTTTTACTTTTGTGTTGTCTTAATTTAATTGGCCGAATTTTTTCTTATTTTTCCCAACTTCCATGACCCAATTCTGGATCATTCATGATTTTTCCTGATTTTTCTTGATTTTTCCTTAATTAATTATGAATTTTCTTTAAGTATTTAGTATTATTTTAGCACATTTCGCGTATTTTAAGTAATTACGTGTATTTATACTTACATGTAAATTCATATATAGTACAAATAAATATTCTTAAATATTATTTAGGTCATTCTATTATTTTTATTATACATATAATCTATCTTTAGTAATTTATTAGTTATTAGATTACACTTTTTGCCTTTTCGATAATTAGCAATTATTATGCTTAAAATTTGAAAATTTTATAGTCTCCTATTTTATTACCTATTTTATTACTTATTTTCTTAAATTCACGTTTACAGGATCATTTTTACTAATATTTTTCTCAATAGTTTATAATTTAGGCTTCATCGGATCTTTCAACCGATCGAAACCTTGAGTGATTGGTTGTGGGGCTTACAACTAATGATACTTTATTCATCGCTAACCTCTTTTTGTAAGAAATTATGTGACTGCATAGAGTACTAAGGAGTATTGTGTCCGACTGTGATTCCAAATTCACGAACTTCTTTTGGAAGACCTTATGAAGGAAACTCGATACTAAGCTCCTTTTAACACCTCTTGCCACCCCCAAACAAATAGCCAAACTGAAGTAGTTAACAAAACCGTAGGTAATCTCCTGTTCACCACTATTGAAAAGACCTCTCATGGTTGGGATTTATGCTTGCCCATCATTGAATTTGCTTACAATCACTCAACTCACAGCTCCATTAGAACATTACCATTTGAAGTTGTCTATGGACTTAACCCTAACCTACCCTTGGACTTAGTTAATAATCCGACTACACAAGGAGATAGCCAATCCGGCCTGTAGCATGCAGAGGAATTTCACACATTGCATTGAACAATTGCTGAGCAATTGGCTAAAACTGTAGCCTAACAAAAGGAAATGCAAAGTCACGGAAAGAAATAAATCGTTTATGCCCTTAAGGACCTTGTCTAGATCTATCTTAGGAAGGAACGCTTCCCTAGAAAAAGGATGAACAAATTATCTCCCAAAGCGAATGGGCCTTACAAGATCTTAAGGTGCATTAATGATGATGCCTACGAGATTGAGCTATCCGAAGGTCTCGGCATATCTACCACATTCAACGTCGTTGACTTAACTCCATATGGGCCTGAAGATGATGAAGACCAAGATTTGAGGGTAAATCTTCAACAACCCCAGGGAACTAATGAATTGCCGACCAACGGTCCCATTACTCACGCATGGTTTCGAGGAGTCCAATCCCTTACCTAGCGAATTCTCTTTCGGTAACCTATTGATGACAAGAAAGTTTACGCTAAATGAGTATGGCTGAACTCCTTGAGCTTCCCTAATTGTCATACGTTGATCTGTACACTCGATAGCGATGATGCCTACCATTCCCTTGCCGAGGACCCTATGCCAAGTAATCCAACCAACTACTACCGAGAAGTTCCTGCCGAGTAACAAGAGACTCACTTAAATGGTCAAATAGTTTTCTCTCTACATACTACCATCTCTCTCGTCTTGGTCCCTTTATTGCTGCAACATTTTGACCTCTCTCACCTGTTGTGCTCAAAGAATATTCGTATGAGACCAATGTTGCACTACCACCTATATACCTGTCTAACATTTTACTACTTTTCCATTTTTAGTCTTTTGTCCTTTTTTACCCTTTCTGGTATGTACTATGAATCCCCTTTTTGTATATACTTTCTTGTAATTTCATTATTTGTAATACTACCCTAGAAACTTACTATAAATAGTCCTTTTCTCTAATAAGCTGCAAATAACTTACATTTTAATACTGAATACTCTATTCTTGTGAGATAATCCTCTCTAAGTCCATATTTCATACACTCTTATCTAATCTTACCGAGTAGTTCATGATTAGTAGCGAGTAGACCTTGACATCAACTTGTATATTATATCAAGTGGGGTGTTAAGTCGTGTTATATTCGTTGGTGAGTGATATCCTCTAAGCAGCTTTACGTCAGCTACTCTTGTTCAATTGTAGACCATTTCCTCTCTAATTTTTTTTTATATCTTGAAGGACCCATTTTAGTTCAAATTAGCCATGGTAAGACCTAGTGATAACTGAGCTCTTAGGCACACCAATGGGCTTAAGTAAAGTGCATATGTTTTGATGCTCTTCTTCATTTCAAAGTATATAATCCTCTTCAAAGGTTTTCAGTTTAGGGTTCGTCCTGGTCAAGATCAATGCTCAACACTCTGGGCAATTGAAGTGCAGTAAACCTTGGACATAGATGGAATCTTTATGTCTTAATGGTTTTAGTGCCAGGACACGTTGAGTGAGTCCATGTAGTCCCCTACCTCGGCTCTTAGTGATTAGATAGTGGGGTTCATTCCTATTACGTAGACATATGCCCAACTACTTTAAATGATGAGCCATTTTACCAGATGGTAGTAATAGGCCCACAATGTCTGATGCTAGAGGTTGTTTGTTTAATGCTCCTTCATAACTTAGGAAAGGGATATCATTGCCAATAAACCCATTAGCCTCCAAAAGGTCTAGCTGGATAATCTTGGCATCAAATAAATCATGTACCTTATGTTTTAATTTCCAGCAGTGTTCTATAGAGTGCCCAACTTGGCCATATGATATTCGCACCATACGTTAGGGTCATAATCCCTTTGCTTGTAATTTTTTATAGGGGGTTCACATGCTAGCAACCTTACCTCCCTCAATTGCTTGAACACTTAGACCGCTGGAATCTTGAACCATGTAAGTTGCCTAATTTCCCATTTGGTACATTTATCCTTGACTCCTCTTTTCTTCAACCTTCTTCATGTTTAGGTTGTAACATCTTATCAGTAATAAGAGCTAAGTGTTAAAGCTGCTTGAGTATAAAACCTATTGCTAATTCTATACCTGTGAATCTTTCTTCTAACATTGCTAACTTTTCTCTTAAGGTTACAATCCATTTTTCTAAACTTTAGTAATGGCGTGCTCATTCTATTTAAATGATAAGCTCATCCTTTACGATTTCTTCCTTTCTAATACTTCCAAATTGTTACGCCCCGAAGGATACCCTATCCGTAGTAGGTTGTTGTGTACTGTATGAAAGCTAAAGATCGACTCCCCCATGTTGAACCAATAGGTTCTTGTGTATGATTTTGATGAGAACAAAACCATGCAAGTTATGTCAAATTAATCATTGATTATGAACCTCTTTACAAAGCCTATAAAAACATGATTAATTTGATAAAGGACTTGAATTATCTTTATAAGACTATGTTTTGCATGATATCTTTGTAATATAACTTGATTAGGTTGAGTTTGAAATTCTTAAAAGAAGTAAAATGGATTAAAACTATTTGCTGTATCTTAGTGTATGCTATTCAGCTATTCTGGTATGAACTGTCTAATTGATGGTCCTAGACTGTCTAACCGATTGTTGTAGATTAATGGGAGGTGATGGACTGTGGGTTAGTTGTTCTTGGATCATCCAACTAGTTGTTGCAAGTTAGTGAGCTATGTTGGACCATGCAACTGGTGAACTAAAGACCGTCCAAATGGTTACCCTATTTGGGCTGGTCCCACTTGAACCGTCCGACTGGTCTCACTTTAACCGTTTGGGCTGGTTTACACTAAAAAGAGCTGTTACAGAGCATTAAATTAAGAGAGAAGTGGACTAACAGTTGGATTTTCTTAAGAGGATATAAATACAAATTGTTGGGTAGTTAAAGGATAAGAAATAGAGCTAAAAATTTGCAATTATTCCTTTTGTTTACTTACCCTTTGTCTTGTCTACTTAATTTGCTAAATCATTTGTAAAACCCTAGTATAGTGCAAAATGATTTATACTCCCAAGAACTTTGAGAAAGTGTATTTGATATGCCTAAGAGCTCAGTTATCACTAAGACGTACTGAGGCAGATTTGAACTGAAATGGGTTCTTTGAGATATTGAAGAAAATTAAAGGGGAATGGTCCATAACCAAACAAAAGTAGCTACGTAAAGCTGTTCGGAGGATGTGGCTCAGCAACGATCACAACACGACTTGACACCACACTTGATATGACGTATAAGTTGATGTTAAGGTCCACGCACTGCTAATCCTAAGCTATACGACAAGATTAGATAAGAGTATGTGAAATATAGACTTGGAGAGAGTTATCTCACAAAAATAGAATATTCAGTATTAAAATGTAAGTTATTTATGGCTTATAAAAAAAAAAAAGGACTATTTATAGTAAGTCCC
The DNA here is from genome assembly GCA_024138015.1 of Lumnitzera littorea. Taxonomy (NCBI): domain Eukaryota; kingdom Viridiplantae; phylum Streptophyta; class Magnoliopsida; order Myrtales; family Combretaceae; genus Lumnitzera; species Lumnitzera littorea. The sequence goes on along the minus strand of JAMXBB010000008.1, from coordinate 44,692,302 downwards.
TAGGGCAGCATTACAAAAAATGAAATGACAAGAAAGTATATAAAAAAAAGGAGATTCCTAGTACATACTAAAAAGGGTAAAAAGGATAAAAGACCAAAAATGGAAAAGTAGTACAATGTCAAACGGGGTGGATAAGTGATAGTGCAACATTAGTCCTATACGAATATTTTCTAAGCATAGCAGGCGAAAGGAGTCAAAATGTTGCGACAATAAAGGGCCGAGACGAGAGAGATGGCGACATGCTAAGAGAAAACTATTTAGCCATTTAAGTGAGTCTCTTGTCATTTGGTAGGAACTTCTCGATAATGGTTGGTTGGATTACTTGGTACAAGGTCCTCGATAAGGGAATGGTTGGCATCATCACTATTGAGTGTATAGATCAATGCACAATAATTAAGGGAGCTCAAGGAGTTCGGCTACATTCCTTCCGCGTAAACTTTCTCGTCATTAGTAGGTTGCCAAGAGAGAATTCCCCGGGTGAGGGATTGGAGTCCTTGGAGCCATGCGTAACTAATGGGACCATTAGTCAGCAGTTCATTAGTTCCCCAAGGTTGTTGAAGATTTGCCCTCAAATCTTGTCTTCGTCATCTTCGAGCACATACAGAGTTTATCGGTGATGTTGAATGTGGTAAACATGCCGAAACCTTTGGGTAGGTCAATCTCGTAAGCATTATCATTAATACGCCTCAAGATCCTGTAAGGGCTATGCACTCTAGGAGATAATTTGTTCGTCCTCTTACTAGGGTAGCATTCCTTGCTAAGATGGATCTAGACAAGGTCCCTAGGGGCATAAATGATTTGTTTCCACAACTTCCCAATTCCTTCTATCAGGCCATAGTTTTAGCCAATTGCTCAGCAATCCTTTGATGCAACTTGAGAAATTCCTCGGCATACTACAACCGAATTGACTCTCCCCTTGTGTAGGCGGCTTATTGACCAAGTCTATGGTTAGGTTCGAGTCAAATCCATAAACAACCTCAAATGGTGATGTTCTAATAGAGTTGTAAGTGGAGCAATTGTAGGCAAATTCAATAATGGATAGGCATAAATCCTAGTCACGAGAGTTCTTTCCAACAGTAGTACGCAAGAGATTACCAATAGTTCTATTAACTACTTCAGTTTGACCGTCTGTCTAGGGGTGGCAAGAAGTGTTGAATAGGAGCTTAGTGCTAAGTTTCCTCCATAAGGTCTTCTAAAAGAAGCTCGTAAATTTGGAATCATGGTCAAACACAATATTTCTTGGCACTCCATGCAGTCATACAATTTCCTGCAAAAAGAGGTTAACGATGAATAAAGCATCATTAGTTCTGTAGCAGGGGATGATGTGGCTAATCTTGCTAAAACAGATCGACCACCACCATGATCGAATCATGTCTTATCGACATATGGGGAAGGCTGAGCATGAAATCCATGCTTAGATCGATCCATGGCTGCTCGAGAATTGGTAATGGTATGTATTCTCTATAGGGTTCTTTCCTCCCTTTCGCATACTTACATATCTTACACCTCTTAAGTATTCAATGCACATCCCTCATCATCCCAAGCTAATAAAAGTGCTTTGTCAATATCTTAATCATTTCCCCAAAATGGCCAGCCAAACCCTCGATGTGAGCTTCTCAAACCAGTGGCTCCCTTACAGAACCATTCGGCATGCAAATCTACTTTCCTTTCATCAAGAACCCTTTACTCAAGTAGAATCTGTCCACAGCTCCTTCATCACTGCACTTAGCTACTAAAGGCCCAAAAGGTGAGTCATGCTCATATCGATCAGGTAAGGTGCCGAATCCGAGCACTTTAGCTTGTAACATCATAATGAAGGTATGACGACGAGAAAGTGCATCAGCCACTGTATTGGTGCTTCCCTTCTTATACTTGATGACATAGCAAAAGGTCTCTAAGAAATTGACCCACTTTGCGTGATGCTAAGAAAGCTTCAGCTTCCCGCGAAGAACTTGAGAGATTTATGATCTAAATAGATAATGAATTCTCTTAGCAACAGATAATATTGCCAATTCTAAAGTGTACAAACAAAGGCATAGAACTCCTTATCATAGGCTGAGTAATTCAAGATAGCACTTCAAAGTTTCTCACTAAAGTTAGCAATAGGTCGGTGCTCCTACATAAGGACATCACCAATGCCGATACTAGAAGCATCACATTCAACCTAAAAAACCTTCTCGAAATCTAATAGGGCAAGTACTGGAGCAAACGTCAACTTACACTTCACATCTTCAAAACTCTTCTGAGCCTTTTCTGTCCATTTAAACTCAACGTTTTTCTTTGTCAATTCAATCAACAGTGCAATTATGGAGCTAAAGTTTTGGGTAAATCTTTGATAGAATGAGGCTTGGCCATGGAAGCTCCTAACTTTGGCTACACAAGTCGGCATAGGTTACTCATTAATAGCTCTGACCTCTTCCTCATCAACTCGAACTCCACTCCCTGAAATGATATATCTAAGGAATACAACCTTACTTTGACAGAACACGCATTTCTTTAGGTTACCGAATAATTTCTCAGCGTGGAGTATGTTAAACACCAATCTCAAATGTTCGACATGAATGAAAAGGTTGGCACTATAGACCATAATATTATTGAAATAAACTATAACGCATTTTCCTATCAATGTTCTAAGCACATGATTCATGAGCCTCATGAATGTACTTATCGCGTTGGTTAAACTAAACGGCATGACCATCCACTCAGATAGACCATCCGCAGTCTTAAAGGCTATTTTTCATTCATCTCCCGATCTTATTTGTATTTGATGATAGCCACTCTTTAGATCTATCTTTGAAAAGATGCGTACACCATGCAACTCATTAAGCATGTCATCCAACTACGGGATCGAGTATTAATACTTAATAGTAATCTTATTGATGGCACGACTATCGATGTACATCCTCCATGATCCATCTTTCTTTAGTACTAGTATGGCCAAGACGGCACATGGGCTCATGCTCTCACGAACATATCCACAATCTACTAATTCATCAACTTACTTTATCAACTCGACTACCTATTCAGGATTGAGTCTATAGGTGAGTCAATTTGGTAGGGCTGCTCCAAGTTGAAGATCGATGCGATACTCAATTCCTCTCAAGGGAGGTAATCCTTTCGACATCTCGGTAGGGAAGAGGTTAACAAATTCCCGAAGTAACTGCTACACTTCGGTAAGTAAGTTCTCGGCCTCTCTAACCTCTAAGAGTCTCCTAACCAAGAGGAGTACATAGTCCTCGACCTTGACCTCTCATGCAAACTGAGCTTGGGAAATCACCAAGAACTTCCGCTGCAGAGATCTAGCAACCTTTTCCCGGGCTTCTTGCACTTCCTTAGGACTCATAGGTGTCAATATAACTTTCTTCTCGTCTTTTTGAAACATGTAAGTGTTTCTATACTTATCATGTAACACTCTCAAGTCAAATAGCCACAGTCGGCTGGGTAACACGTGAAATGCACATATAGGGAAGACATCACACATCACCTCATCCCTGTACCTATCACCAATAGTAATCGACACTCTTACTTGCTCGGAAACGTGTAATCCTCCTTTCTTGTTCAGCCAGTGAATCTTATTCGGCTTGGGGTGAGGAAAAGTCAATAATTTCATAGTTTTAACTACCCTTTGTACGATGGCATTAGTATAGCTCCCTTTGTCAATGATCACGGCGCATAGCTTGCCATTCACCTAGCAATTCATATGAAAGAGGTTCTCTCTTTACTTATTTTCATTAGCCACAAAAGTACTGAGAGATCGTTGAACAACAAAGCAATACTCGACTTCGCCCTTAAGGGGTATCTCGACCTCTTGATCTCCCTCAAATTCTTCCAGCATCCGATCGGTTGCCACTTCGTCCTCTCCTTCACTCGTACTTTCTACTTTAAACTGATGCTTATCTCCCTTTATAGTCATGACTCGGCGGTTTGAACATTAACTAGCTACGTGTCTATAGCCAAGGCTTTTAAAACATTTAATTTCTTTGGTTTTCCTCCTTGAACTTTAACCTTGGTCTCTTCGAATCTCAAGTTCCTCGGTCTTGCTCTTACCTCGGCCCTCATTTGATCGACTCAGCATGTGACTTCGGCGCTCCATCTCAAAATTGTTCGACACCCTGTCATTCCCTAGTTTACTTAGCAAGCCAGTCCTAATCGGCACCATGGTTCGATTACTCAACATTTGGCTAGCTTGATTCCGCCATTGCCTATCAACTCTCTAGGCTATACGGATGGTTTCATCCAATGTTGTAAGGCTTTGTAATTCCACAACGTAAACAATCTCACTCGAAGTCTCAAGATGAACCGTGCTATAGTTCAAGTCTCAGGCTCGTCAACATTACATTGTATCATGAGCAACTGAAACTCTCGGACATAATTGTTTATGGATCAATTACCTTGCCTCAAGTCTTTGAGTCATTGAAAAGTGTCCTGTTTGTAGTGAGCGAGAATGAACCTATTCCTTAGAACTCTCTTCATCTCATTCCATGTTCGGACCTCTCATCAGGTCCTCAAGCAAACATTCTGTAGCTTTTTCCTCCATATTGCCACATGCCCAGAAAATTCTAATGTGGCCATCCTAATGAGGACAGCATCTTCATAATCATAAAAGTCAAATATCCTTTCGATCTTCTCTTCCCAATCCAGGTAGTCATCAACACTACTAGACCCATTGAAGTTCGAAATATGTACCTTAACATGTTCGACACCTCTTGGCACTTTGAACTCTAGCTCATCAATCCTAACATACTAATCTTCTTCTTCTTTGTACTCTTCCACTTCGTCCAACTCTAACCTTCTCCTTGTAACTCTATCGATACGTCACGGTGGTACGTGGTTCACTAGAAAGGCTTCTGAAGCTCACTCGTTCATCTACCTCATTGACCCATCTCTCATTTCTCAACCCTGCTCAGCAACTCTCTTACATGGTCCATTCTCTAAGACCCTGTTTACTAAGATAACTAAATTGGCCACAATAGCAACAAGATCTTATATCTGCTCATTAGTAGAACATGGTATTTGTTAGGTAACTCGACCATGATCATGAGCATCACTTTCAACATCGTAAATCTCTCTCTATACGCTAGGGTTCGACATTCTTAACACAAAATTTCAGTAACTACACTTCACATAGATAGCTACAAACATACACAGTATCTAGAACAGTAGACTAACTATTACTACATAGCTCTCGGTCTTAACCTTAACCTCAAGCTCTGATACCAGGAATATATAGTGTGCCTAGGAGCTTAGTTATTACTAGGACTTACCGTGGCTGATTTGAACTAAAATGGTTCTTTTGAGATATCGAAGAAAATTAGAGAGGAAATGGTCTACAATCGAACAAAAGTAGCTGACATGAAGCTGCTCGGAGGATGCGACTCATTAACGAACACGACTTAACACCTCACTTGATATGACGCACAAGTTAATGTCAAGGTCCACCCGCCACTAATCCTAAGCTACTCAATAAAATTAGATAAGAGTGTATGAAATATGGACTTGGAGAGGGATATCTCATAGGAATAGAGTATTTAGTATTAAAATGTAAGTTCTTTGCGACTTACAAGAGAAAATGACTATTTATAGTAAATCTCTAGAGCAGCATTATAAATAATGAAATCAAAAGAAAGTATGTACAAAAAAGAGATTCCTAATACATATCAAAAAGGGTAAAAAAGGACAAAAGACCAAAAATGGAAAAGTAGTAAAATGTTAGATAAGGTTGACAGGTGGCAATGCAACATTGGTCTTATATAAATATTCTTTGAGCACAACAGGCAAGAGGGGTCAAAATGTTGCTGCAATAAAGGGCCGAGATGAAGGAGATGGCGATATGCCAAGAGAAAACTATTCGACCGTTTAAGTTAATCTCTCATCACTTGATAGGAACTTCTCAGCAGTAATTAGTCGAATTACTCGACATCGGGTCCTTAGCAAAGGAATGGTCAACATCATCACTACCGAGTGTACAGATCAATGTATGACAATTAAGGGAGCTCAAGGAGTTCAACCACATTCCTTCGACGTAAACTTTCTCATCATTAGTAGGTTCCCGAAAGAGAATTCCTTGGATGAGGGATTGGAGTCCTTGGAGCCACAGGCAAGTAATGGAACCGTTGGTCAATAGTTCATTGGTACTATACTTGAGATTAAGTATGTTTTGAGAGTTATTGTGATTAAGAACCTTGTAAAATTAAGATTAGGTGAGTTATGAGTGTGAAACTTGTATAATCAAGTTTGTGTATGTATAACTCTTAGAGCTTGGATTGAGAAATTAATAAAAGTGATGTGAAGTTCTCAATTAAAGGCATTATGTATTTGTGGAGAGTAGGTGGCGGTTCGAACTCCACGTTAGATTTAGGTTTGATTTTCTATATCCTTATCTCTTTTATTTTTCACACTTATTATTATTTTATTACTATCTTAATTATACTCATTGTTGCTTTATTGTTTTTATATTGCATCCATTTAGTTGCCTAAATCAAGAAATTGGTATTAAATTAAAATTTAGCCATTAAACTCAATTTACCCCTCTTCTTGAGTTCCTAATGTAATATTTCATTTGGTATTAAAGCAAGATCTCTAAATTTATTGCTTAACCGCATTTAGAGTAAAGATCATGGCATTGAACACACTAGGCTTTATGGAAGGGTAAACTATTAATAGATCACCACTCTTAATTAGGAATAATTATCCTTGATCATATTTTTAAAGGTACAAAATAGATTGTTGTGGCAAGTAGTTGATAAAGGACCATTTAAGATAGAAGGTAAGGAAGAAGGGAATTATACCGAAAATGATTGGAAATTACTTAATTTAAATGAAATAGCTATGAATATATTACATTATGCCATCAATGAACATGACTTTAATAGAGTTTGTACATGTAAGAGTGCTAAGGAAATTTAGGAAGAATTAAAAAGCACATATGAAGGAACTAGTCGTGTTAAGAACACAAAGATAAGCTTGCTTTGTGGCCAATTTGAAATTTTTAAAATGGTTCTTAACAAAACAATTGATGAGATGCATAATAGGTTTATTAACATAATCAATCCTCTAAATGTTCTTAGTAAATCATTTACTAATCTTGAAATCAATTCCAAAATCCTTAGGTCTTTACCAAAGGATTAGGAAGCCAAGAGAACCACAATTGAAGAAGGTCATGATCTTAACACAATATCAAAGGAGTATCTTCTCGAAACTCTTAAAACTCATGAGATGATTAAGAAGCAAGGAAAAGAGTCCAAAAAGAAAACAATTGCTTTGAAAGCAATTGAAGAGAGCTCAAGTAGCGATGAAAGTGAGAATAATGATGATGTGGCCACAATCACAAGAAATTTCAAAAAGTTTATGAAGTTCAATAGGAAATTAGCAAAAGACAAGGATGAAAACATATATTGATCAAGAAAGGATAAGAAGAAAATAATCAAGTGCTATAATTGCAAAAAATTGAGTCATATTCAACAATATTGCTTGGACATTAAAAAAGCCGAGAAAGGACCAAGGAAAAAGGCTATGATGGTAACTTAGAGTGATAGCGATTCATGTGACTCGGAGAGAGACAAGTGGTTTTTGGCAATGGAAAATGAGGTGTATTCTATTTCAAATGACTCTTCATTTGATGAGCTTAAAAATATGTATGATGAGTTGCTTAAGGAATTTATTAAGGTTCAAAAGAAAAATAAGATGATGAAATAAATGATTATTGAAATCGGAAGTGAATTTGATGTGTTTAGAAATGAATATAATAAAGTGAATGATGCCAAAGAAAGTTTAGAGGAGAATAATGAGTATTTAAGATTAAAAGTTGATAAATTAAATAAAAACAATAAAGAATTGAATCTTAAGAATGAGGATTTAACTAAGGAAAATGATCAATTAAAAGAGAAGTGTAATTCTCTCGAAGCAAAAGTTGAAAGCATGAAAAGTGAAGATGCTATAGTAAATAAGCTAGGAGAGCTTTAAATTGAAAACGCTATCTTGAAGTCTAGCCTAGATGATTCAAAACAAATTGTAGCTAAGTTCGTGAATGGAGAAAAGAATTTGGATAAGCTGCTTAGCTTTCAAAGGCAAAGATTGAATAAAACCAGAATTAGCTATAATAGGAAATATATTTACAAGTCTTACAAAAGTTACTTTATAATTATTGCGATAGATATGACCATATTACACATATGTGTGCAATACATCACAATACCAATTTAAATCATAAAGGAAAAATGGTTTGGGTTCCAAGAGGACAAGGATATATCATTGCTACTAACCATAAAGGACCCAAACTCACATAGGTGCGAAAGAAGCAATTACACTTTTTTGTAGGAACTTCAAGTGTAAGCAACTCAAGAAACTCAAATGAAAAATGCTAAAAGAAAATTTGGAATGCCTCCAATATGATACTTAATTTAAGAAACTCATTCAAGTAATCTCTATAGGATAACTATTATATTTTATGTATACTTGAAATTCTATATACTTATTAAGCTTTCATGTGTACATTTTTGCTAGATCTTAATCTTCATGTCAAATATGTGTTCACGCATGTTTAAATGTGTTAATATCTCATGCTTAAATTATCACAACTCAACAGGATCGTTGTCATGGTAGGTCGCCATGTATTGCATAAAGATCTATATTCAACCCTTTTGTTGATCATAGGTCTTTCATACGATATACAAGGCTCCTTCTACTATACATTACCACCAAGCCTATAAATATGCAATATCGAGCAATTTAACTAAAATTTACCCTTTTTATATGAAATAATAAAGTGAAAGTGTGGATTCATAGAATTCTATACCAAAAGGAATATTACAATACGAATGCAGTTCTTATAAGAATCTGCATTAAGAATTTATAACTAAAATTTCAAACTAAAAAAGATAAACAAACATCTACAAAATACTATTACAAAATTCTCTCTTTGCTCTCTAAACACACCATCCCGTATTCACACGAGACTCACCTCGAGCATTTCTCGGCCTGGATGGACGAAGAGGTGATCCTGAATTAAAAGAAATCTATCGAGGTATAAGTTTACGCTTAGTGAGATAAATCCCCTCGTCAATACCGCATAACAATTTTGTTTAATGCGCAAATATATGAATGCATGAACAATCAAAATGCCGAACAATATATATAGCGACCTAGGAATTGCATGCAACTCAGAATTACACCCCCTATAGTTAGGGTTAGAGATGATTAACCGATACAAACTACAATCGAGTCTTAGCACCTAGGTTTTTATACCAATCGCACTATTGTACTCAAGTCAAAATGAAATCATATATATATAACATATACCACTTTTATATAGAAAGTACTTTATCTTTTACATGTCAAGCGATGTGGTGGCCTCTGCAATCTACAATCACATACCCTAAACAGAAGCCATAAGACACAGCCTTTTACTAACGGTTAGCGTTCTTTGGCACCTAATAAACCTGTTAGCTTAGGACATTGACTCAATAATATAATGATGGCATAGATAATGCCCAATCCTACAGGAGACTCTCCTCCTGTGAGTCCCTTCCTATCTTTTGCGTGAGATGGCAGTCAATATAGTATGATTCGATTATGATAAATGCATGATTCATTGAATTCCTTATTTGAATATTTACTTAATTCGGTTTTTATGAGGATTAGACAATTTCATTCCATACAACTATACATAGATATTATCACAAACATTCATATTATTATCTTATTAACAAATCATAGCACCCAATCACACTATCATACACATACATTTCCTATAACCCATAGGCATCTAAGTTCATTATATAAGTTTAAGTGCATTTACACTACAAGCAAAACTAAGTATGAAGTCATCAAGAATCACTCACTCAACCATACGGATCAATCATAGTAATCCGGGGGCAAGTCGTCTTGAAAAGCCGGTTTCCTGGACATCGCAAATATGATACTATAAGGATTTAAAATAGATATTAGAAAACTAAACTAAAACCCTTTAAATTATACTTTTAATTAAGTTTCATATTTTTTCGGTTTTACTTAAAAGTTCAATCACGTATAACTTTCTCGTTTTAAATCCGATTTTTATGATCTTATAGTCGATCTTCATCGTTTTCAAGTGTAATTTAACATGGTGAGGTTAGATTTTCGAGATGAGGCATGTAAACCTATCTATAGGTCAGTATAGTAGCAATCCTTATAATTTGGTGTACTTTTGGGCTTTGTTTGATTATTGAGCTTTTTGATATCTTAAGAAATCTTTTGGGCTTAGGATTAGGATTTCATTCTAAGCTTAAAATACTCCTTAAGGTCAAATTTCTAACTTTGATTTACACTCCTAAGGCTGACAACAACTTCTTGAGCTTTTATGTGGGCTTAAGTTGTAAAATAAACTTGTTTTTAATCCAAATCAATGCTAGTCGCTTTGTTAGGCTTAAAGGGTGTTATGTGGGCTTCTTAAGGGTTTCAAAACAACTTCTATTGGTAGGTTATGTTGCTGGTCAAAAAATAGATAAAGGCCCAACTTAGAGTTTAAGGCTCATTTTGAAAGTTTTAGGATTGGTTTTGAGTTTTAGGTTTTATATACTTATCGTACTTGCCTTGATTGGTATTTTCACTTTATTTACTTAGTTTTATCATATTTTTAAGTAGCTTTTAATATGGTTCTAGATCAGGCCGTGGTGAATCCTTAAGGTACTCACTTGGTTTTTTATTTTGTTTTATCATTTCCTTAAGATTAAGGGTTAAATCATGAACCTATGTTACTCATATTCAAATCTTGACTTAACTTCTCTTCCATGGGATGATTATGTAGCTTGTACTCTACATGAAAATAATATATCTCATACTTATCATAACTTCCATGCCATAGTTTATATCTTACAAAGTTGGTTTCCTTATAAAAGCGTTATGTAATAGATTTTTCTTTACTTAAGGCTAGATTTGAGCATGTTTAACTTAATAAAAGTGGCAATAACTTCTAAATGACCCACATATCCTTCATGTCTAATATGATGTCTCCTCATTCATATACATATTTCATGATTTTCTTAACTCAAAATCTTCTATTCTAAGTGTTAAACATGTATCCTTACATAACATCAACTTAGTATGCTCATATTTCAACTTCATGTAAGGGGTTCATAAGCTTACTTCTTAAGGTGGTCTAGCTATTTCATCAACTTGTGATCATGCTAATATCCTCATGAAAACGTGGTCTCTTAACTTGGCATACTAGGTTACTAAAACAAAGAAATAACTTACTCATCCTCAAAAGCAAAAACAAGGTAGTTGTGCACTAAGTATCCACTTATGCTCCTCATTTTTCCTTCTCCTTCTTGTAAGCTCTTTTGGGAACTAGAATCTTGATCTTTAAAGTGGGGTTTTAAAAATATTTTAAGGTTCCTAAAAGTGGCTTTTAAAGTTGACAATTTGAGATACAAAACAAACATTGTGTCGTGAGAAAGGAATCAAAATAAATGGTGACAATGTTAAGATTTTATGGGGTTGTGTTTTTCTATTTAAAGTGAGAGAAAAAGGAAGTGAAAATGAAAGTGAAAGTGAGAGTAAAGAGAGAGAGAGTACCCGGTTTGAATGGGAAAGGAAGTGTGTTTAAGAAGCTTTAATTTGTTGTCTTTTAGCATACATAAATGCTAACTTTTGACAAGACTAGATGATGTAAGTATTAAAGGGTAAATAGTAGATGTGCAAGACAAGTTGATTGCTGGATGAATGACAAAACATGCCCCACCCCCCCTTTTCCTAGCCTCTAACAATCAGCCATGTAGGCCTTCTTTTTGCACATGGTCTTGTCTTGTCTTGTAATAACTTGTCCATATGTAATATAAGTTATGGCAATATAAGGAAAGTGTCTTATTACTAGCTTTTGATATGTTATCAATTGATAAATGATTCCAACTCTCAATTGATAAGTTATTTAAAGTGATTGGTTGGTTCACTTATTCATGTGTACAAATCTTATGCATGAAGATAAGGAGATTGTCTTATATGAAATTCTTTTAAAGTTTGTTTCTTAAATTGATTTGTAAATTATAATTTAATTCTTATAAAATTATGAATTTTTCTAGAGTTGAATAAAATTATTCAAATTAAACTCTTAATTAGTCACTTAAGGTTACAAGTCCTTAATTGTTTTAGTATTTAGGGTTTTAGGTGACTTAAGGTTCGCAGTTCTCATATTCAAGTTTTATCGATAATAAACTTTTGAATTGGAAAACTAAATTCATTTTTAAGCGTAAACTTAAATCCTTAGTTTAGTTGATCTTTGGGAACATTTGGGAAATACTCTTAGTTGATTCACAAGCTTGCTAAAAAGTAAGGGTTACATAAATGGTTGACTTAATATATTTATGAAACTATAAATTTGACCTCTTCTCAACCACATTTGAGCTTTCATGAACATTTGGGAACTCACATAGCGTCTTTGCAATTAATTGCTTTCCAAACCATACTTATACTCTCACCATATTATAATATGCCTTTAAATCTTGCTTGGAATGGTAATTGTAAATATCATACATTTTGTGCACATTTGAAGTTACTCATGTACGTTTAAGATCATATGCACACAATTTTACCATGTGTTGATTTCTACACTCAAAACAGGTTTCCCCAAGTTTAATTTTGTCTATAAATTGTAGTTGAATAATTGATTTGATCTAGTTTTGTTTTTGTGTGATTTTGACTTCATTAGACCCAAATTAGATTCTTATTGATGGTTGGGAAGTCACATAATCATTTTGCTCGTTTACATGTTTTATGTCTTAATCATGCTATCTTTATGCCTATAAATACTATTGAAACTTGCTTAAAATACCAACTTGTTATGAACTTAACTTGGTGTGCATATTTGTTATTAAGCTCAATTTATGCTCAAAGTAGTTGATTTTGATGATCTTGAATAGTGATTTTTGGATAGAATGTCTTTCCCTTTAAATCAAATGGCTTATAAAAACAATATTAGGTCTTAAGAACATGCTCATTGGGCTTCTTGCATAAATTTCATCGTTTGATATGTTTTGTACACAATTGATTTCACATTTACTTGTTGAAGTTCTTTTATGTACATCCTTCTCATTTGATGAATTCCAAGTTGAATAAAAGCTATTACATGCTTATTTAAACTTATAAGTTGTGTTTAAATAATTAGATTTACTTCACTGTGGATTGATGTGTTTTTGGCACCCTTAAACCTCCAAAAACTATGCTAAAGCTAAACATTTAGAACATCCTTTATTAATCTAGCTTAAAATGCAATGTTGTAATTGTCAAACATGCTTCATCTGAGCTCATATAAGCTATTAGGATAAGATTTGTTTGAATGTTGTAAAGAGTCCATGAGCTAAGTGGAAATTTCAAGTGGCTAGTGCAATTTGTATGCAACCATGCGGATAATTCAATCATACTGTCTGGACAGTTGTTGCAAAATTAGCATACCCTAAGACTTAAGCCAAGGTTATGCCGAAATTTTGACTTACTCTTCTCTTCCTCTTCATTGCCTGGAATCTTATCTTTTTTATGAGGCCAAAGGGGGAGAAGAATTCAAGTCACCTAACTATTTTTGTTTAAGTTTAATGAATGTGAGATCATAAAATTGAAGAGATTGGTTAGTTAATAAGTGTCAAATCGAAACATGAAGTTGAAATCGCTATCCTCTAAAATGAAGATTAAACACTTTCAACTTGCTCTTATATTGACTCTCTCATAAACATTCTCAAAGAAAATCATTTATAACTAGTGCTTCATTTAGGGAGAGTATCATATTTAAGGGGGTTTGTTTTGCAAAGTTTTGTCCTCATAAAAAATGGGGAGATTATTGAACTAATAGGTTCTTATGTGTGATTTTGATGAGAACAAAACTATGCAAGTCATGTTAAATTAATCATTGATTATGAACCTCTTTGCAAAGCTTATAAAAACATGGTTAATTTAATAAAGGACTTGAATTATCTTTATAACACTATGTTTTGCATGATATCTTTATAATATAACTTGATTTGATTGAGTTTGAAATGCTCAAAAGAAGTAAAAGGGATCAAAACTGTTTACTATATCTTAGTATGTACTATTAAGCTATTCTGGTATGAACCATTGGCTGATAGTCCTGGATCGTCTAGCTAGTTGCTACAGATCAGTAGCAAGTGATGGACTATACGACAAGTTATCCTTAGACTGTCTAGCTAGTCGCTACAGGTCAATGAGCTATGTTAGACCATACGACTGGTGACTTGAAGACCATCTAAATGGTGACCTTATTTGAATGGACTGTCTGGCTGGTCTCACTTGAACCATCTAGCTAGTCCATATAGAAAAGAGTCGTTACAAAGCATTAAATGAAGAGAGAAGTAAACCAACGGTTGGATTTTCTTAAAAGGCTATAATACAAATTATTTGGTAGTTGAAGGACAAGAAATAGAGCTAGAAATATGCAATTATTTCTTTTGTTCACTTGCCCTTTGTCTTGTGTGCTTAATTTACTAAATCATTTGTAAAACCCTAGTATAGTGCCAAGAACTTTGAGAGAGTACATTATACTTGAGATTGAGTCTGTTTTGAGAGTTATTGTGATTGAGAATCTTATAAAATCAAGATTGGATGAGTTGTGAGTGTGAAACTTGTATAATCAAGTTTATGTATGTACAGCTCTTAAAGCTTAGATTGAGAAATTAATAAAAGTGATGCAAAGTCCTCAATTAGAGGCATTGTATATCCGTAAAGAGTAGGTGGTAGTCCGAACTTCACGTTAAATCCGAGCTTAATTTTCTCTATCCCTATTTCTTTTATTTTCCGTACTTATTATTATTTTATCACTATCTTGATTATACTCATTATTGTTTTATTGTTTCAATAATGCATTCATTTAGTTGCCTAAATCAAGAAATTAGTATTAAATTAAAATTTAGTCATTAAACTCAATTCATCCACAGCCCTGCCTCCCCCCTGGAGTTCTTAGTGTAATATTTCACCTGACTGTACAATAAACTTTATACAATACACTAGACTTCCCCATTTCTAAACCATCCTCCTGGTCATGTTAAGTTAATTAGAATTAGACATGTGATTAAAAGTAAAAGTTTTCATAACTATAACAAAAGGAAACTTTGTACAATTCAAGTCCGATATTATCAAAGGACTTCGATCTCCAGATGTTCAAAGTCCTTTGTAATATTGGCTATTAAAAGATAGAAATAAAAATAAATACAATTAATCAAATATGAGAGTCCTACAACAAAAATATATCTATGATGACTCTCTCAACTCAAAACAAAAGACAAGAACACTCCTAAGGGTTTCTAGAAGTCTGGCGAACCCACCTTAAGCATACCCCTCCCCGGTATGGTAAAGATATCCTATATTTGTAATAAAAATATATAAGGAAGTAAGCCAACTACTTAATGAGAAACATCAACTATGTTAGCAAGCAAGTTATCAATCAATTTAAACAAGTATATGAATACATGAGAAATCAATATGACAAACAAATACATATAGTTGCCTATGTACCTTATGCAACTCAAATTTTTGCTCTTCAAAGTGGAGGTTAGAGAATTTCAATCCAACAAATTCAGGTACTACATTTGAACTTGTCATAGGTGAGGACTCTACATTCTCATGAGATAAGAAAATGATTACTTTTATATAAAGATTTTAAGCTCAAGCGTAGTGTATAAGTAGGGCCCAACAGTCTTGACTTACCTCTAAATAGAGATCTCTAAACAGCAATCTTTAGTATATGATTAGCGTCTCTAGTACTTAGTAAGCTCATGACCAAGATAAGGCCATGTAATATCGGTACACTATACAAATAACTTATATTCATTATAATAACAACCTCGACAAGACCTTTTCTTTACCTCCGTGTGATGTGTTCGCCCAAGTTATAATTTAGGTGATTTTTAGCTCCATACAATTAGATTCATTGTAAGGTGATCGATCACTTGCTTCAGACACTTCAGCAGTTATCTAAATGCACATGATACTAGTGATGAAATATATAATTTATCATTTTCACCTCACTCAATACAATATAATAAAATATACTGGCATCTTCCTAATTTTCCCCCATGCATCAACCTTTTAATTTAATAATTTAGTGCCACTAAATTTGCATACATAAGACATGAAATCATAGTAAACTCACTCAGCTATAGCGGATCATGAATCATAATAATCCATAAGCAAATCGAAATCTTGATCAAAATCACCTGATAAAAAGAAAAATTTTAATTGTGATTTAAATAATAAAATATAAGTGAAGGAAGAAGTTATTTATTTATAATTAATTACTTAAACATTTAAACTTTGTTATATTTTTTATTAGGCCTTTACTTGTGTTTATACACATTTTGTCACAGCTATTAGTTAGAGTTTTATAGGTTCTTACTTTAGAAAGTGATAACTGTGATTGTATTGCTTAAGTCGAAAGGAGTTTGACTATACTTTTGCTAAATAATTGTTTACAAAGACCTTAAGCAAGGGTAAGATCAAGGGCTAGGAGACTTTGCAGCACAACATGAAGAAAAGGGAAAGGGAAAAAGAATTTCATTTTCCTATTCAAACTCCTTAGCAAATGCAATCGCATAGAAGGAAAGATAGGTATACACACACAATTGTTGTAAGCTCTAAAGTTAAGTCAAATGACCGTAAGATTGAACTTAGTACATAAAGTTTAGAACGATCGGTCAAAGGATCCGATTGAACCTAAATTATAAACTATAAATAGAAATATTAGTAAAAATAACCTTGTAAATTTGAATTTAAGAAAATAAGTAATAAAATAGGAGACTATAAAATTTTCAAATTTTAAGTATAATAATTGTTAATTATCAAAAAGTCGAAAAGTGTAATCTAATAACTAATAAATTATTAAAGATAAATTATATGTATACTAAAAATCATAGAATGACCTAAATAATAATTAGGAATATTCACATGTACCCCATATGTATTTATGTGTAGACAAAAATACGCGAAATTACTTAAATTGTCTAAATACTTATTAAATAATTAAAGAAAATTATTAATTAATTAAGAAAAAATATAAAAAAATCAAAAGAATAGGGAATGATGTAGATTTGGTCGTGGTAAGTTAGGAATAGAAGAAAAAAAATTAACCAATTAAAATCAAGCAACACAAAAGGCAAAAATTAAGGGATTTGGGCAATGTCTTGTCCAATTGAATGCATAATAATTACTACAAAGCTCTATAAATAGGAAAAAAATTACAGAGCTCATTTGGACAATTAGAAGTTAGAAAAAATTAGGAGCATTGAAATTGGAAGAGAAAAATTAGGGTTAAGAAAAAAAAAACTGTACAATAGAGACTAGTGAACCAAACCTACACACCACCACCACTTGAAACCAAGCCATCAACACCACCCCACTCTAGACCCACCGTCTAGGCCGGCCAACACACTTGGACCGGTGTTGGAAGCCTAAAAGTCATCGGATCAGGTGAGTTTCTCATTTGCTCCGATTTTATATAATTTCTTAAAATTATTTATTTTGCTCAAAAAATTATGAAATTTATTATTCTGAGGTTTTATTGTATGTAGATTTAAGGGAAAATAGTGATTTAATTTAATCACGTCTAAAAATATAGAGTTCTTAATAAATTAAGCAAAACCGAACATGATTAAAACTAAAAAAACATAAGCTTAGGAGTGTAGTTTGGAGCTCAAATTTTTTATGTAGAATGCTTAAGTGATATAGAACAATGCTATAAAGCCATTTTTTTAAATTTAATTTTTGAAATTTTTAAGTAAATTTTTAGCCCTAAAATGATGGAAAAATTGGGTAATTTTGGGTTAATTAGGTGATTAAATGATTAATTACTGATTTAGATGGTAATTAGATATTTAGGAATGTTAATATCTGATGTGGAAACCTAATCCTAGCCTTTGGAGTGTTAAGTGTAATTACTGAAGGAATTATGTGGCAATTGTAGAAAATTAGGAATATGTAGAATTAGAAATTTAATAAATATGAAAAATTAGATTTATTTAGATAATATAATAATAAAAATCAATATATAATAAATCTGAAACAAAAATTAATTTTAGGTAATTGTATAAAAAGAAGTAAGATTTTCTCATATCGAGAATAAATCTGGTACCCCAATTAAGATTAGCGTGTACCGAACAGTTTAAAACACTAAATTAAAACCCAATATAATATTAAAATACTTGAGCTTAATGTAATTGATTTCACATTAGGATTCCAGCATATTTAAGATTCCAAAATCAAAACTAGAATCTAATTTAGAAACCGAAACCCCAAATAAGGTAGAATGAGTCATTAGTAAATAATAGGTATACATGGAGAAATGAGTTAAATTATAACTTAGAATATGAATTATTAAAGTATAAGTACTAAAAAGACCTATTTGTATTATAGGATACCCAGAGACAAATCGACTTATAATTAAGTGATCGGGTGACTGAGAATTTCAAGTAAGTTGGGTTATTACTTACTGTATTAGAATACTATTTTATGATACTCGGAGACTTAGGATTATGTATGATTGTGATTGTAAGTAGTTTATGCATGTGTTTGAGTATCTGAATTCGGGCTGAAATTTGTAATTTGATTAATTTTATGTTATGACTGGATTGGTGTGAAATTATTTGAACACCCTAAATGGAATTTAATCTTATTTGACCATAATGACCTAAATTGTCATGCATTGCAACCCTTTAAGGGATCATTAGGGTTCTCCAACCAAACACCGACGCCTTCGATAAAGATAGTGCTAGATAACAATTGGTCTTTTTCTCATCCTTAATCAAACTAAGTGATAAGAGAAGAGGTTGCAGTGAAGATGAGAGCATTGGTTCGAAGGATGGTCTTAGGAGGAGCAGTGTCTCCATTGCACAAACCTGGGTTTAGTTGTGAGCTGTTGCATAACATAAAAACTACTCAATCTGAATTAAAGCGAATGAAATTTCTCTTATTTCACAACGGACCAGACTACGTTGTGTGATGACACTTACTTGTTGCATTGCATGAAAATAATTGCTTGATAATCTTGTTTGTATTTGTATACATTCATGAGTCTCCAATTCAACTTACTAAGCTATAGTTGCTTATACCCGTATAAATCCTTTTGCAGGTCATGATTTCTGAATACTTCGAGTGTTATGCCACCTTACAATTGTCCAGAGGTTAGTTCTTTTGAAGCTTGAGGTGTGAGGATCAATTCGCTTAGCAGTGGATGTATAGCTAGAGTGTCCTTTATAGTTTAAGAATGAAAGACTGATAGTCGTTATGAAAATTAGTGAACTATTATGTTTATGTAAAGTTTCTTGGGAAGTTCTACGAAAGTTACATATAATTATGTATGTTGATCCAAAATTTGTGATAATTACTATAACTTTAGCTAAACATGTAATTGGATTGTTTACTTCAAAGTGAGGAGCCGTCGATGCCTTATGTAGATCATGTCTATGGTAGATACTGTGAGGCCAGCTACTATCATAGAATGATTTACACAATGGGACTGTTGTGACTCTGCGACTTCGGGGTATAACAGTTATGCTAGTGTTCAGAAGAGGAAAGAGTATGAAACTAAGGTGGAGAATAGCTTAGTTATTCAACCTACGACTTAGGAGTAACGGTAGAGCATAATTGTCTAGGGGCTAGCATAACACACATGATAACCTTCCTACAGTAGGTACATAACACTGGTAAATGTAGTTAGCTCAGCATTTGTACAATCGACAATAACATAGACACTGACTAACCTTACAACAACAATCAACTCATAAACATGCCTAGGCTTACCCATGTAGTAGCCCCTTTATATCAGCAACACAACTTAAGTAGTTATAGCTCACCAAACAGTTACATGATACTTCAATAAGGTAGACACGACAACAATTGGATAGCTTCCATAAACTGCAATTAGACAATTGAAACTTAGCAACTACACCACAACAATAGGACACATACATATGCTCATGCAACAACAAAGGGGCATGATACGAAATAAAGCATGTTCAAATTCTAGCAACATAACAACCTAATGACACAATCGACCCTATACACATAATAGGGATAATTGGGAGCAAGGGACTAAGTTAACTATACACTACAACACTCCCTCTGATAAGAATCAGGCATCTAGGCCTTTAACTCACTACCGAGCTCGAGGACTAGAGGGATTTACAAGGCAAATCCTCTTACTCTAGCTAACTCATGCCAAAGCTAAGTTACTCCTTACTGCTAATCAACTCTATATGCTAAACCATATGATTGCCCACTTCTTGGAAATTATGTGCTAACTTAAAGAATGTCCTAACAACAGCTAAACCTCACATACCTACTCAATCATGTCCAAGCCAACCACTTGCTTGGCATCACTCTTACTAAGAGGCCAAGGGAGCTCCCTCGGACTAATCCTTAGCCACTCCTACTCGGATGAGTCCATGCTTGCTCAGCTACCCGATCAACTCATATTGTTTTGTCTATATCCTTCAATAGCATCACCAATACATCTCTGCTACATGTACAGGACCATGTGTAGAATATACTACACTAATCATTGTTTTTCTTCAATATTTACTTTTACTCTTTTGTATTTTTTGTACATTACTTTTTTGGGACAATACCCTTTTTGTCTTTTCCATTTTAAGTAAGTTACCCTAAATTCTTGAGTATAAATACCCTATGTACATATAGCCGCAGACACATTAGATTATCATTAATACACTCGATATTTTTCATCTCATAAACACTAATTGTTTACTCTCATTTCACTCTCATCCTAACCCTTGAGTAAGGTTAGATGACGAGTAACCTCACTGGACTGACTTGTGCATCATATCGAGCTATGTCATAAGTCCTCAAAAGTTCCTTCAATTCATCATACCCTTTAGAGCTACTCATGGGTTTTGCTTACTTTTCATTCATTTTAGTTCATTTACAGGTTTCCCATCATCCTTTTTAAGCTTTCAGTAAGCTTAGACCTACCACTATAACCGGCCTTATTTGTTCTTAGCTGTAATACGCATCATCTTAGTATCAAAGGAAAGGTTTCTCCAAGTAAGTTGTGTGGAGATTTAATGGAAGTAGTTGTTTAGTATTACTCTGTTTTACCTTGTTTTGAACAATCGAAAACAGAGTAGGTTCGGTGTTAGCAGGTTGTTCGTCAGTGCTGTTACTGTGTTATAACATAGCCGATCGACAGTGTGGAAAGTGTATTATGTTGTCAAATTTAGAGAAATAGTGTTAATCATAGTTCGAACTTAAAGACTAAAATTGAGTTTATTGAGGAAAATGACGGACCCCAATGTTAATGCTAGTGTTAGGGATGACAACAATAGTGTTATCCACCATGACCGACAATCTCTAAGTACTCTAAGAAGCATGGATAAGAGACTTGATAAGGTAGCTAACCTCCTTATGGATTTAACTCAAGCTATTCATACATTGGCTTATAAACTCGTTGAAGCCACCCATTATACTCCATAAGCTGTCCAACCTGCAAGAGGTTAGAACCCGACTCGACAAGTTTAAGTTGGAGGAGTAGGTAGATGAGTGAGGAGAAGGATTGACTTAGGAGACTTAGGAAAAGAGGATGGGGAAGATTAGTATGAAGAAGAAGAACAAGCTCAAGCATCCCCAAGCATTTGATCATGTGAAGCTTTGAATTCCAAGCTTCAATGGGTTTGGAAGTATAGATAATTACTTAGATTGGGAGGAGAAGGTAAAGTGAGTTTTTTATTATTACCAATATGAAGATTACAACAAAGTGAGAACTGGTGTTATTGAGTTCTCTAGATATACCACTATGTGGTGGATGAATTTCAAGGCCATAAGAAAACGAGAAGGCTATCGAGAGATTAGTTCTTAGCTCAAGATGAATAGAGTGTTACGAAACAGGTTTGTGCCAGATACATATCTACAAGATACTTTTGCTCCACTTCAAGAGCTGAGGCAAGGAGATCAAACTATTGACAAGTATGTCCAAGAGTTCCAAATGCTTATGATTCGTAGTGAGGTAGAGGAACCATTAGTACGAACAGTTTCTAGATTCTTAACTAGACTGAGGAGTGACATATGAGACATTGTGGAACTTCAACAGTTTACCACAATTTATGAAGCTGTGTAGATAACCCAATGAGTAGAGAGGTAGAGAAGGAACTGAATGCCGACCAAACAGTCAACTATTCGACTTGTTTAACCAAGTCAACCAGTTTAGGGAAGCTATTGAGGTCAATTGAGTACCAAGGCAACTAGATGAGCAAATGTCAAGACTGAGCAAAAGGGTTAAATAAAATATGACATATCGACCCTAATGTATGAGAAAGGGCAAGGATTTGGTAAGAAGGCGAGTTAGATCAAGTGCTTCAAGTGCTAAGGGGTTAGACATATGACTACCCAATGTTCGAACCAAAAGACTATGGACATCAAAGGAGACACTCCAAAGCTAAAAGTGGAAAGTACCGATAAGGAACCAGAGGAAGAGTGCATTGCTTAGAAAGAAACTTCTCAGAAGAATGAATTGATGGAGGAGGATGTGTTTGCCAAAGACTTAGATCAGTTGATCCTAATTGTCCGACACATAATGAAAGAACCCTCATACGAGAAAAAGTAGAAGGAGAACTTGTTTCATATCACTTGTAAGGTGAATGACCAACTATGTGCACTAATTGTAAATAGTGGTAGTTACACTAATTGTAGATAGTGGTAGTTGCACTGATGTAGCATCAGCCAATCTAGTCATAAAGTTAAAGTTGGCAACTATCACACATCCAAAGCCGTATAAGTTGCATAACTAAATGAGAAGGGAGCACTACATGTCACTCAGCTAATACTACTGCCGATTACAATTGGAAATTACTCTGACGAGATCTTTTGTGATGTGCTACCATGTGTGCATCATCCGTGTTACTAAGCCGACCATGGCTTTATGATAGAAGAGTTATGCATGATGGATACAGAAACACCTATGTGTTCAAGAAGGATGGAAGGAAGATCACACTAAACCCAATGCTGCCGAGTCAAGTTAACAAACTACAAGAAAAACTTGCTTAAGGATCAAAGAAGACTCTAATGATAGAGCTGAGCTCCAAAAGGCTATTCAAGTTGATATGCTGACCTTCATGTTAGTCGGGCAACTCTTAAAGTTAAGGGAGTGGGCTAAACTACCTATGGAAGTAAAAAAGTTACTAAATGAATATGTCGATCTATTTCCTGAACAGTTACCCAAAGGGTTACCCCCTATTCTAGGTATAGAGCATTACATTAACTTGATACCCAGCACTGCCCTATCAAATAAGCTAGCTTATCGGATGAGTCCCAAATAGGCTTTTGAACTACAATGACAAGTCAACGAGCACGAGCTACTGGATAAAGGGTATGTAAGGGAGAATCTTAACCCTTGTGCTATTTTGGCACTCTTGGTGCCGAAAAAGGATGGTACCTAGCAAATGTGTGTTAACAGTAGAGTCGTGAACAAGATCACAATCAAATACAGGTATCCTATCCCTAGGTTGGAAGATATGTTGGATGAATTGAGTAGAGCTAAGATCTTCAGCAAGATTTATCTAAAATATAGTTACCTTCTAATTCGCATTAAGTTGGGATATGAGTAGAAGACTACATTCAAAACTTAGCATAGACTCTATGAGTGGATGGTTATGCCATTCAACTTATCGAACACCCCGAGTACTTTCATATGACTGATGAACCATGTCCTAAGAAATCTGATAGGAATGTTTGTCATAGTGTACTTCGATGACATGTTAGTGTATAGTACCAACTTGCCAAGTTATTATGAACATCTCCATGCTATATTGGATGTCCTTCATGCCGAGAGGCTATTCAATAATCTTAAGAAATGCTGCTTTTCCTAGGAGGAAGTAGTATTCCTAGGCTATGTAATGAGTAGGGGAGGCTTATGAATAGATAACGAGAAGATCCAGGCAACCGTCGAGTAGCCGATTCCAACTACTTATACTGAGATGAGAAGTTTCCATGGACTAGCATCCTTCTACAAAAGATTTTTAGGGAACTTCAGCAACCTCACTGCACCCTTTATTGAGTTGATGAAGAAGAACTCCGACCTCAAATGGGGAGAAGAGGAGGAGAGAAGTTTTCCTGAAGTGAAGGAAAGATTAACTTTTGCACTTATACTATTTTTGCTTGACTTCAAGAAAGTATTTAAGCTAGAATGTGATGCATTAGGCATTGGGATAGGCATTGTCCTAATGGAGGAAGGTTGACGAATCTCCTAACACAATGAGAAGCTTAAGGGACCTCAATTGAACTACTCAATGTATGACAAAAAACTCTTAATACTCATCCGAGCACTCCAAGTATGGTAACATTATCTATTGTCGAGAGAATTTATCATCTATACTGATCATGAGTTTACGAGGTATCTCTGAAGTCAGACCAGGTTGTTGAGGCAATAAGCAAGGTAGGTTGAATTCCTCAAAGGATTTAATTTTCTCATTAAGTATAAGCAAGAAAAGAGCAACATAGTTATATATGCTCTTTTAAGGAGACATACATTCATGATCGAACTGCAGACCAGATTGTTTGGGTTTACGAATATTAAGGAATAGTACTCTGAGGATCCACACTTTGGATTGATACTTGGGCATTGTGCCGATGGAAGGACAGTGGAAAAATATCATATGAAAGATGGATATTTGTTCCAAAGAGGGAAATTGTTCATTTTGACATGTTCACTAAGACAGTTGTTGATCAGGGAAGCTTACAATAGAGGACCATCCAAATACTTTAGGGTTTGGGGAGAGAAGGATATATGAGTTGTTGAGTGGGCATTTCTTCTAGTCGAAAATAACGTAAGATGTACATCGAGTTGTTCAAGGCTATACCATGTGCAAGAGGACTAAATGCCGAGCTGAGCAAGGGAAAGCAATGCCTTTACTTATCTTGACGAGACCATGTACTGAGTTAAGCATAGACTTTATTCTCATATTACTACAAACTAACCAAAGCAAAGATTCTGTAATAGTTATTGTCAATAGATTCAGTAAGATGACACACTTTGTGCCTTGCTCCAAGACTAACGATGCTTTGACTATTGCTTCTCTTTTCTTGTAGGAAATTGTTCGATTACATGACGTACCGAGAAGCGTAGTATCAAATAGGAACCCAAAGTTCTTAAGCCATTTTTAGAGAACTCTATAGTGATAGATGAGGACCAAACTACTATTCAACACTTTCTATCACCCTCAAATGGATAGCTAAACAAAGTTAGTCAATTATACTTTGGGATTGCTACTCCGAGCTACAGTAGGCAAGAACCTAACTGATTAAGACGTCTATTTGCCAATGATTGAATTTGCTTACAATTGAACAGTACATAACACTACCAAATAAACTCCCTTTGAAGTTGTCTATGGTTTTAATCTCAAGTTGCCCCTATATCACACCCCTGTACCTATATCCAAGCAAGAAGACCTTAATACAAGAGCCCAAGAACAGTCCCTACAACACATCTATAACAAAGTTATTTAGCAAATCAACTAAGTTGCTAGACGAATGCATAAGAAGGCTAAGAGTAAGACGACAAAACAGTTTCAGCTAAGAGACTTAGTATAGCTGCACCAGAGCAAGGAAAAGTTTCCAAGCAAAAGGAGGAACAAGCTATTTGCATAAGCTAAAGGACCCTTCAGAATCCTCCAGAAGATCAACAACAACATTTACAGATTGCAACTTCTCAAATATTATGGGGTTTCGGACACCTTCAACATTATTAACCTTAGTTAATATCACCTCGTCAAAGAATTGAGCAAAGAACAGTCAAATTTGATCCCAAATCCAAATCAATCTAGAAGGAATAATAAGAATTAGGCTGCTAGGCCTTTAACCCGCAGTCGAACCCAATGATTAAAGGGACTTATAAAGTGAATCTTCCTACTCTAGTCGACTCTTATCAAGGCTGAGTTACTCCTTGCTACTAATAAACTCTATATGACAAATCATATGATTGCTCACTTCTCAAAAATTATGTGCCGACTTGAAGAATGCCTTGATAGTAGCCAAACCTCATGCGCCTGCTTGGTCATGTCTAAGTCAACCACTTACTCAACATCACTCTTCTTGAGAGGCTGAGAGAGCTACCCTAAATTAATCCTTAACTACTCATGCTCGGACAAATCCATGCTTACTCAACACCCCTACTTGTCTACCCGATTAGCTTATACTGTTTTGTCTACATCCAACAGCAACACCAATGCATTTCTACCACGTATATAGGATTACATATAGAATCTATTACACTAATCATTGTTTTTCTTGAATATTCACTTTTACCCTTTTATATTCTTTATACATTACTTTTTTGAGACAATACCCTTTTTATCTTTTTCTTTTTAGGTAGATTACCCTAAATTCTTGATATAAATACCCCTTATACATATAGCCACAGACACATCAGATTATCATTAATACATTGGATTTTTTTTTCTCTGATAAACACTGATTGTTTACTTTCATTTCACTCTTATTTTAACCCTTAAGTAAGGTTAGATAGCGAGTAACCTCACTGGACCAACTCGTGTATCATATCGAGTTGTGCCGTGAGTTCTCGTGAGTTTCATCGGTGCATCATATCTTTTGAAGCTATTCATGAGTTTTGCTTACTTTTCATTCATTTTCGTTCATTCGTACATTTCCCATCACCCTTTTCAAGCTTTTAATATGCTTGAACCTACCCTTGGAATCGGCTTTATCTATTCTTGGTTACAGTACGCATTACCCTTTAAGTGTAAAGAAACAGGACAACACATACACTTATAGCAGCAAGGAAATCGATAAATTTATAACAGTAGGTAGTAGGAATGTCACACTTGCAATGGAATACGCATACTAGGAGATAACGGAGTACACTTAGTGCATGAATATAAGTTGTAGCGGCACTTACCAAACTTACTCAGAATTTTAAACACTTATAGTGGTGAACAGTAGTAAGCTAACTTAGATTAAGCTCTACAACAAAATAGTGGTTACTAACTTTAGCTGAGCGTATACGCACAATGGAAAAGACAACACAACATCTATGGTTATTCGGACTTGATTTGATGCTACAAGGACAACAACAAACACATAGTAAAGCTCCAAAACAAGGGGGTTTTAACATAACAAGGTCAAGTCTTATTACTTGAAGTTAGGATTTAAGGTGTCTTGAATTCAAATTTTCATGGACATTGTATTTGTGAACTCGGAAGGTGAAGTGTGTATTAAAGTAAGAGAGTGACTTACTCACACGAAGCTCAGATGGCCTCATTAGGAAGCCCCTAAGGGAACTATAAACTCTTAGTTAACCTTCATATAATGACAACCAAGTATTCCCACTATAAGAAGTCTTATCACTTAGCTAAGTTGGTGAAAGAGGAAGGTTTAAGTGTCCTCACTTGCTATCTATCACTCTTAAGAAAGGCAATGGTGGAAAGGAAGGAAAAAAACTTCTCACTGTTTGTGATCGTAAGGAGTTAGAAGTGGAGTGCTCTTCAAGATCACCAGCTTAAGGAGTTAAGATGTGTTTCTGCCAAGAAGAAGTGTAAATGGAAAGTAAAAGTAATGGTCATTACCAAACTAAGGAAGCTATTGCACATGTAATCCTATTGACTTAGATTTCAAGTTTGCAAATGTTAAGTCCCTTGTTTGGAAAAGGGAAGACTTTACGTAGGGGAATTAGCTCAAGTACATTTGGTCACTGTTTTGGGAAAAGAAATAAAGAAAATTCTCTTTAGGTTGTCCTATTTACTTAGATAGTTCCAATTAGAGCAAGTCCCAAGTATCCTATATTTAGTTAATGTTGTGAATGAGCTAAGGAACAAAATCTTATACAATGGATTCTCACATGTACTAGGAAGGAATGTTTGGCCAAAAACAAGAAAGGAAAAGAATTTGCTAAAGAACACAACTAATGCATTAACGTTTTTGTCCAAGTGTAACACGACTATATACAAAATCTCCATAAGTTAAAATATTTAAGTGTCAAGTGTTTTAAATATTTTGGTGTCTAATATTTTTATCGTGCTTAAAAGTTATTTACATAATTTTAAGGATAACTTGCAAATTGATTTAATTTATCAATTCGAGAAATTTTAGCATTACTAGGACATTTAATCTAATCCTAGCTTTTGGAAAGTTTACAAGGCTTACATGAATGCTATTAGGCTCTTAACTTCCACTTTAACTCGGGTTTAACCATTTAAATTTATTCCCTACACATGGCCTACTTGCTTCTAATGTTCAATATATGGTGGTAACTCTTCTAAATCTTGGATAGTATTATCCTCCCTAATGTGTATCATGTTGATGGTGGACTCTATACGGGTATTAGGCTTTGAATTGTTAATGAAGTCTAGTTGGATCGATTTTACATCTATTATCTCAAACCTTATTTTTCATCTCACAACAATTATCAATAGCATGCCCTTACTAACCTATGTGATACCCACATTGTATATTAAGGTTATATTTTTGTGGCCTATAACCTAGCATTAGAGTCTTAGGATATAATAAACCTTCTTCTCTCATGCAATAGACTTAAGACATAGGAATCAGAAGTTGAGCAAACTTCCTTTTAGGTGTTTTCAAGCCTTGCTTATTTTGCATGCACTCTAGCTTAGTGTTTAGGGCATTAAGCCCATAAATAGCCAAATGAGGTATCGTAGCATTTATACTGGCCTCTAAATCTTGCAAAGCTAGTCTCTTTCTTATCAATATTTTGCTCTTATTGCATCTTCAATGCAACTATCGAATATGACTACTTTAGCAAATGTGGAAGCAATATTGTATGGCCCAAGAGGCAATCGTAATATGGCTCATCTAATATGTGGACAAACATATTGATCATTTCATTTTCCAACAAACGTACTATAACTTGAGCTACTGTAAACCTCTATCTCTAAGCATACTCTTTAATGAACTCAATTGGTTTCATTTTCATATTACTCAGATCTATTAAGGAAGGGGAGACTTCTTCATTGACTTCATAAGGTTGATAGAAGGTTATTCTATTTTTGTCTTTTATTTTACAAGATGAAAGAAATAAAATCAATAATGATCATTAATTATTTTCCTTCTTCAATTTTCTTCTTTTATTCTTTTTCTTTTTTTCATTTTTTTTAAATATAAATAATAGAAACTAAAAGAAAACAAAACCTACCTATTTTGTTTGGTAATGCGCTGTTCAAGGACTCAAGCGAATACATTTCGTAGGTCAAGTACTTAGGTTATCCAAATGCAAATTTGAGTTTGGGTTGCAATGCTGCATCAATTAGATTGTGACATTGACAAAAGCCAATGTCTTTCACCCTAAATAGGGATGATAGCGTCACTAAAGTATATATAGCCTGAATTTCAAATCTTTGATTCATTACGTCCCTGACAAATTGAAGTGAAAGAAATATCTTTTCCTGAGCTAACAACACCCCAAAACAAGAATTTAAAGTTTGTTTCTCCTGATTTTCCCTAAATACAAAGAAATCTTAGAGAGAGAAACTCCCCTATTTTTAATGCTTTTAAAGAGAGAAATTCAAATATTGATTCGATTTCAACTTTTTTTATTCAAAACCATTGTATCCTTGAGTTACTCGAGCACTATTGTTTATAAATGT
Organism: Lumnitzera littorea; assembly: GCA_024138015.1. NCBI lineage: Eukaryota > Viridiplantae > Streptophyta > Magnoliopsida > Myrtales > Combretaceae > Lumnitzera > Lumnitzera littorea. Next base: position 44,662,708 of record JAMXBB010000008.1, on the reverse strand, counting down.
GTATTTTGAATCTATTTTAGAGCTCTAACTAGATATGGCTAGCCATACATAATGTTTTGATTAAAATTTTACTTTATCAAAACAAAGATTTGTTGTTATTAACACAAATCTTTGTGAGATATTGAATTTTTTATAATAATTCTATAGTTTTACATCAAAATCCCCCCCCCCCCCCCCCCAAAAAAAAAACCTAAAAGTTGATGAAATACGTTGTAGACTCATATTCTAGAAGCTTAACCATATCTCCATGTATAAACCATTGAAGCTTTATGGGGAAAAAGATTTCACATAATTGGGTAAACTAATAATGCATGCATTGCTCTCAATAAGATTTGAACCTACAACCTCTTGTGCAAACTCCTACGCCTTGACCACTACGCCCTATTTGATTTCAATCTTAATCGTAAGCTAAATTTATTTAAATCGCTTGAATGTTAGCCTAGACTTTCTTTTTAATTCTAACTTAAAGAATGAATTAATTACCTAACTTACCATCTAAAAACAAAAGCTAATAAATGTGATAACCGAACTACATTAAATATAAACTAACTAGTAGTCCTAATAAACTAACTAAATAGAGTATTTTATTTTTATTTTTCTTATCCACTAAACCTAATAGACTAACCAATAAATAAAACTAATCAATTAAATAACTTTATTATGAACTTGGAAAACTTAGAACCTAAAAAAATGTGATAAAAATGGGGTATCTACAATGTTGTAGTTTAAGTCCACCCTTTTTTATTTCAAATTTGATAAAATGATCATCCGTCATAACATGCTTCATGTGCTCATTGAATTAGATTCTTGACAATGTTTAATGTTGATTTACTATCACTATATGTTATAGTGTCCTCGTATTCTTTATGCAAATCCTACAAAAAGCTCTAGAGCCAAATGACTTCATGAATTCCTTGAGTAATTGCTCCATATTATGCCTCAATACTACTCCTTACGACCATCAACTATCTTTTACTCCTCCAAGTCATAAGTTTTTCCTTAGAGTTTGTTATAGAATCTTACAATCTAAAACATCTCCTCCCTAACTAGCATCAACAAAAACTTCAATTGTTCTATTTATAGTCTTTATAATAAATAGGCCTTTGTCAATGGTTCTCTTGAAATATTTTAGAATATGATTTACTCCATCTATGTGATTTTTACTAGGAGACTACATAGTCTAATTGAGCAGGCTAATAGAGTGGCTAAATTTAGTCAAGTTAAAAGATAAATATATAAATATATTAATTAGCCAGCAAGTCTTTGATATTAAACTTTATCATAGGAGTATCTCCTTCAAGGGCATAGTTGTTCTAGTTTTGATGTAATGGGTTATTCAAATGTTTATATCCTAGATTACGTGCTTCCATTTTGAAGCTCTATGATGTATTTACTCTAGCTAATGGCAATTTCTCTTTTGCTTTTGTCTACTTACATTCCTAGAAAGAAATTCATATCTCTAAACTCCTTAGTGTCAAATTTATCTTTAATGCTTCACTTTAAACTTGCTATCTCATCAACATCATTACCTATAATGATGATATCATCAACATACACTAAAAGAATGGATTTCCATCCACCAATGACTACCTTAAAAAACAAGGTATTGTTAGTTTTACTTTGATTATACTTAAGCCGAACCAAAGTATTTATGAACTTAGAAGACCAAGCCCTTAAGGAATGTTTCAAGTCGTAGAGAGATTTATTTAATTGCAAACCTTGTCGATACTACCTTTGGATGTGAATCTTGGTAGCAATTTCATATAGATCTCCTCATCTAAATCTCTATTTAAGAAGGCATTCTTAACATCTAACTGATGCAATAGCCAATCCAAAATCATTATTGGAGATAAGACAACATTAATAGAGTTTGATTTTGCTACAAGAGAAAAAAATCTCTTCATAGTCTATGCCAAAGCTTTGAGCATATCCTTGAGCAACTAAATAGCTTTTATACCTTTTGACACTTCCATCTTATCTATATTTTATGCCGAACACCCACATACTCCCTACAATTCTCTTCCCTTTAGTTAAATCTACTACACCCCAAGTGTTATTATGATAAAAGACTCTCATCTCTTCCAACATTGCCTCTCTCCATTTTGTTTTTCTCATCACCTCTTAAATGTTTTTAATAACTTTCTCCTCATTTACACGTAGAAGACATTCCTTATACTTAGGTAATAATTTTGACTGAGTCACATAATTTACAATTGGATATCAAATACATGACCACTTTTCCTTTATAGGCAAGGTTAAAACATCCTCTATCTAATCTTCAAAGTTACTTTCAGCTATTAGTTGAACCAAAGTCTTCGAGACTAATAACTAGCTATGTGTTGGATATTTAGGTCTCTTTGTGTATACCTTAATTTTTAACTTATCTAAAACATTTACTAGATCTGAAGGACCATCATCATAATTTAGGTAAGATGAGATTTTTCTGGTGACACTTGACTAGATAGTGTTGATTGAAATTAGATTGTGATGAACTTTTTGGTTGAGATATCTAAGCAACATCAAGAGGATAAGAAGATGGCACTTGAGAACCTAAATCTACTTCTTGAAAGTGTATGATGTGTGTTTGGGTTAAAAATCAAATAATAAGAACAACTTATCTTCACAATAGAAACTTTAGACTCTCCCTACCCTAAGGCACCATAATATGCTTTATTTTCTAGGAAAGCTATGTCAATAGTTACATAAACTTTCTTAGTTAGAGGATGAGAGCACTTATATCCCTTCATAAAGAGGAGTAGCCAATGAAGAAATACTTAAAGGGCTTTAGATTCTAGTTTACTTCTGTTAAAAGATTTGTTAAGTATGTAAATTGTAAAACCAAATGCTTTTAGGGGAAGAGAGTTAAGAACGAGAGCATGTGGATAAGTGTGAAGAAAAACACTTATTGGAGTATGAAAGTTAAGGATTTTTATGGTACCCTATTAATAAGATATGCAGCTATCAATGTTGCTTCCCTAAGACCTAGCAACTTCAAGAAGATATCTATTCTTATGTTCAGCAACCCCACTTTAGTGAGTCATGTAAGTACAACCCCATTTTGATTTATTATCTCATTATCACTCAAATAATGCCCAAACTCATTGGAGAAATATTCTCTTTCATTGTTAGTATGGAGAAGTTTGATATTATCTTAGAATATATTTAAGAGCAATTCATGAAATCGCTTAAAGATATGACATACTTTAGATTTTTCTTTAACAAGAAAGACCCAACAAATATAGGTGTAGTCATCAATAAAAGTTATAAACAATCTATGCCTAGTATAAATTGAATTACAAGAAAACCTTATAGGAACTTTTTGATAGTTTTGCCATAATGCAAGTTTCACAATTGGACTCGTTGATTCTTTTATTTGAATAGGTATATAAAGAAAGCTAACATGACTAAGGCATTTATGCCACAACATAACTGTAGACTCATCCAAAATGGAAAATAAGGACTTTGAATTAAACTTATTTTTAGAACTAGAACCTATTCCAAACACATGGTAAAGACTATTGTGCTTCCTAGCATTATCAATCATTCTTCTCAAAAATCAATCCTATAAAACATAAGTTGAAGAAAACATTACTTAACAATTCAAATCCTCAATAAGCTAACTTATCGATAAAAGATTTTATCGTAGCTCGCAAAAAAATAAAGTATATCTTAATTCCAAACAAGTCATATATGTCGTAACCTTTCCCTTATCTATAACATGGTCACCATTTGCCATGAAAATTTTGCTCAAATTTTCACAACAAGTCAAATACATAAATAAACATTGAGAATTACACATATAATTAGATGCTCAGGTATCTATAATCCAATTATTATGGCCAAAACCTTGAAAATAATTAAAAAAATACCAAATTGGCAATGGTAGTTGATGATTGTTGTTTACTACCCTTACCATCACTTAATTTCATCAAGCTCAATAGTCATTGAAGCACAACGATTAGGTCAACTATAAGAGAAGCCATCGAGGAAATAGAATTTCTATGGAAAAGATCTTTAAGCAAGTAAGATCCAAGTTTAGATCCTAATGCCAATTCTTCAATTTTTTTATGGTGTCACTCATTACGAATCAATCTCAATCAATAAGGATCAAGTGGAGCTCTTGTACCATGAAGAAAAATAAAAAGATTTATTATTAATTGTACATTTGAAGTCACAGCAATTTTTGCATGAGATGACCCATTTAAAGATAACAACATTTATTTGACTAATCACCATAGTAAATGTTATCATTGACAACAATTAACTATTCAAAACATATTTAATTTCCTACACTTACAATTGGATTGAGTGGGATTTCCTTAGAAGGGTGTTACTTAAGTATGGTTGTAATTCAAAGTAGGTGAGTTGGGTCATGCATTGTGTGAGTACAATAGAGTTTAATGTTGCTTTAAGTAGGAAAAAAGTCTACCATGTTCTTCCTTTTAGAGGTTCCCTTGTCTCCTTACGGTGGATGTTTTATCCAAACGGATTGAGAAGCATATTCTTGATGAGACTTGCTAGTTTAAATACTAAGACACATTGTCCTAAATTATCTCATCTTTCTGTTGCAAATAATTCATCGTTTTTTATGGAGGCTAATGTATCTAAAATCAGGACATTAACAAGTATTTTGCAGTGCTATTATGTTGCTTCTAGTCAAGAAATTAACGTTGGCAAGTCTAGTGTTATCTTTAGCAAGAATTCTATGAATGAAATCAAGGTGGAGATTGCCCAAGACTTAGAATTTCTTGTCACCGAAGATCCAAGACCATATTTACCTACTTTGTGGGAACGTTCTAAGTATGAGGCTTTATCTGTTAAAGATAAAATAATCAAGAAGCTTAAGGGATGGAAGGGTTGTCTACAAAGGGAAGAGGGTAGAGAGATTCTAATTAAATCTGTAGCAACAGCCATATCTACATAAACTATGTCAGTTTTGCACTTTCCCGTTAGATGGTATTCGTGAATGGTTTGATAGACCACTTTTGGTGGAAATAGAAGAAGGATGAAAACAAGATTCATTAGAATACCTGAGAGCATTTAACTAAACCAAAAGATAAAGGTGGTATGGGACTTCAAATTGGCACTACTAGCCAAGCTTGCTTGGCGGTTGAAATCTAATCCCACAACTCCTTGGGTGGGGGTGGGGGTGGAGGTGGACAGCCTCTTGGAATTGGAGGAGCCTCTGAGAAGGGGAAAAAAATGTTCTGTTTAAGGGGTCTTTGTAAATGGTGAGAAAGGGCGATCAGATTGACACGTGGAAAGACAAGTAATCCCTCTTATGAATGGACATAAGCTCAGTTAAAGCAAATGACATAAAGAGACATTTGAAGGTCAGTGACCTTATTGACTATAAAACATGCTCATGGAAGCTTGGATCAATATGACGTTTTTTTCGAGAGGATGAAGTGGAGTACATAAGGGCAATGACGCTAAACGAAGTTACTCAAAGCAACTTCATCGCATGGCCCTTCAATCGACAAGGTACCTGCACTATAAAACTGACCTATTATTATCTAAAAGAAAAACAAAATACTCAGTTTATTCTGTCTTCCTCTAAAGAATTTCAAGTAAGAACAAAAGAGATTTGTGGGGGAATAGACACGTTACCTAAAATCAACCATTTCTTGTGGAGAGTTATTTCAAACTCGCGACCGCCTTTCTAGACGCCATGTTCCCGTGTTGCCTTTCTTTCCATTTTGTGGAGACGTGGAAACAGTGGAACATGCATTGTTTACTTGCCATTAGGCCAAAGCAGTTTGGGGGTTTTTTTTTTTTTTCTTAATTGGTTTGAAGAAGTTGTCGATGACTTTTAAGGGGCGGAATTGCTGGCGTCGCAGGCAGAAATGGAGAGTGTAGGCTATTGCTTGGAATATTTGGAAGGTCCATTGTAGTGCTATATGCTATGGAGAGAAGCTAAGTCCAGAATTTGCAATTTTCAGACCTAAGGTTTTCTTGACCAATTGGAACCAAAAGGAAGAGACTAGGAAGACGTTAGAAGAAAGGAATAGGGCTGATGCAGTGGACTACACAGACGAAATTTGGAGATGTTCAAGAGGCGAGTATCTCAAGTCAAATGTGGATGGAAAGAGGGGTCTTGGCAGTAATCGTGGGGCTACAGGTGTGGTCATCGGAGATTACCCTGATAACATGATTTATGGTGTTTCAAAAGCTATCGGACGTTATAATATTGAAGAGGCTGAGTCGTTCTCGCTTTTTACAAGGCGTACGAGTGGTATGTGCAACGAATGATCGACCTGTTTCTTTTGAATCGGATTGCTTAAACTTAATTGGGGAAAATAATGGACCTATAACTGATTTTGACTAGGCCACCTCCTCGTATGTATAGGACGTGCCTATTAATTGCCCTAATTAAGTTTAAGCTATCATCTTATGTACAGGACGTGCCTATTAGTTGCACTAATTAAGTTTTAAGCTGATAGTGTTGATCATTGAATGCCTCAAGGATGATAAGTTCTACATCATGTAAAATCCAAAGGAACATGTATTCGTGCAGGAAGTGCGTTCTTCTTTTGTTTGGTATCCAATGACTTCTGTATGCAATCATTACTCTAGCCAAAAGAGAGAAAATATAAAATAAAGTAAATAAGTTGTTTTAAGTACCTTTCCTGTCATTATATTCTGTATTTCAAAAGATCCCAGTTGAATCAAGTCTGCAGATCATTTCCACAAGCAGAGATCTCTGGCAAATTTCAACAGATCAACCAGCTAAGTCAACGCACCTAGCAACAAAAACCCCAGTACAGGTCAATACAGGACACTTTGCACTGTTCCATCTACCTAGTTGAGCAACTTCCCTTCTAATTCAGAAACCGGAGCTTGTTCCTGTTGATAATTATCTGTATAACTGCAACTGTAATTGTGATTGGGACATTACAAGCCATTTTCAGACAAGAACTTTTAAAAAGTCAATCCATGTGTTCTTGCGAAAGAAATAATCTGTGAAGTAAAAGATTTAACATGATTGAACTCCTAACTGCATAAATTACCTATGATTCTGCTTCAACCATGAAGTAAAACAAGAATACCTTCAGGTCAATGAACTTTGACTTCTTGGCCTGCTACCAACCACGTTATATGGCACAATATAGCCCATTAGCGACAATCCATTAGTAGTATATAGAGCAAAATCTGTCAAGGATAATAAGACATGCATATCTCCAAATTTCAGCGATCAGAGTCTTCACAATAAATTTGGGTAGGAAAATATGTTACATTCTTGAAGACACACTGCATCACGAGTAAACTCTGCTATTATATATGTACATTGAACATTGACAAAAACAATGAGATAAAGAGCGAAAGGCAATGAATATATCCTATTCAGCATTTTGACTAGTTGAGATATCTCTTTCGATTTTCTCCAGACACTGTTGTCTGTTCAATCAGACAGGAACTTCATATCTGTGTATTTTTTATCCGAAGTGCAGAAAGGCTTTCTGTAGACTGCTCTTCAAGCTAAGTCAGCAAATTGGATTCGGAATGCATCAGTCATTTGATTCACCATTTCATATTTTTCACAAGCAGTTCTCTTCACAAGCTGTTTTGAATAAATATAGATAAATCCTTCTAATGATTTTCTAATTCTACCCCATCCAGAGCTTCAACACCTTATCCTTTCCTCCGGAGGCTACCTTCTCACCATCAGGACTCCAATCAACAGCAAAAACCTGTTGAAATATTCGAACCACAAAATAGGATCCTGTTCAGGATTAATTTCAACTAGCATTTGTTGAGTATCTGACTTAAAGATGTCAATACACACACCTCATCTGCATGACCCGGAAGGTCTTGTTTTAACTTCTTTGTGCGGATATCCCAAATCTTAATTGGACACGAGGTTCAGACAGATCAACATTAGCAGACATAATTATCCAATCAAACAATGACATGCTGAAACATGACTATCCACAAAGCCTTAAAATTCTTCCAAGACTAAGCATTTGGCAAAGAGGGGGAATAAATCTAAAAAGACAAACATATACCCTAAGAAAGATATTAAAGATAGATTTTTAATTCTACCAATGTATAGGTTTTGGCCTAAAAACAATACACAAATTTCAAGTAGGACAATACACGAGGTGTATCTCATGCAGAAAAACTGTAATTCTTGATGTAACGCTTATATTGAAAGTTTACTTGATTATCATGGAGTCCACAGCAACTGCATTTAAGTGAACAGAAAGAAGACCTGACAACTAACCTTCAGAGTGGAGTCTTTACTCCCACTCAAAAGAAGCCGGCTGTCAGCAGACCAGCTGTGCAACAATAGGCAGGACACTAATCAGTCTGCTTTCTTATATAGATTTACTTTATAGGCAATTTAATAATTTTGCTGCAAGAAAGATAAAAATCAGCCACCACAACAATGGGGAGGGGATAGCACAGCAACCCTATACAATTGCAGGAGTTTATGAAAACACCCTAAATAAACAGGAATAAGCCAATCTTTTATATATATTTCCTTCCTCCTTTTTGATAGATTTTGATTAAAATAACAAACTATAATAATTGTCTTGGGAAAAAAGTAACTAAGATATGAGAATATAACCCACCTGATTTGATATACAGGTCCAACATGACCTCTAAATGCAGCAACAAATTTCCCAGTGACACCGTTCCATAGCTTAACAGACTTGTCAAAAGAGGCACTTGCCACCCAGTGCCCATCAGGTGAAAAACAGACATGGTTCACAAGCTGTAAAAAAGAGACAATTTCCGGTTTTTAATAGAACGGCCCTGCTTATGCCACAGTTGCTAAGCATGAGGGACTGTTTTTGCTACGTCAGGCAAGAAAAATAACATTCTTTTTGTAGTGCTAATTTTTTAATGCTCAAATGCTTTCTTTTTCCATGGATCAAAACAAATAGTATTAGTGATGAACACATAACAACATAGTGTGATCCAATCCTTAAAAGAAGTTTTAAGTTCCACTGCAAAGGGATATCAGCAGAATTTTTGTTGGGAAATTAGACATTCGCAACATTACATGCAGAAAGGAACTACTTCAAAAGTACAACCACCAGTTACAACTATCATGGGAAGAAGAGAAATTGGTCAAACTATTCCAATGGAATTGCGACACCATGCCCTCAAAAGGTTTCAGACAAACTTCCTAGCTTCAAACTTGACTTCACTGGCACAATTACAAGAAAATATAACCACAAAATGACCTTTAAGATGATAATAACTCAAAGAATAAAAGGAGGTTGGTGCAGCAAAGCCACAGTAATGAGTATATCAAGAAGCCAAAGCTAATTACACTGGCATGAGTCAGATTCTCACAACATAAGAATACTATTAATGACCACCAAAAAAGATAAAGCAAAAACCATTTTCATGAACAACAACACATGATCATGAATCAGTTTGCTACTTCTTACCAGTGCCTTATCCATCACGTATACTCTAATCAAAAGGGGGTGCATTCCAAAATAATTTATAATGCATATTAATAGTGATTACTAAAAGAGAAAGGGACTAACAGTGCATGAGTAATGTAGAAAACAGGCAAGAATGGCTGTCCATCCATCTGCCCAAATCTAAGAACATCCATACACAGGTAAAACCAGACACCAAAGAATTGTATTGTAATATATTGCACTGGAAAGTTAAGATGAAACCTAAATTCACATCATCCATACCTGTTGGTGACCTGTCATGCGAGTAATGGGCTGTTTCTTGACTGAAGGCTCCCAGAGGAACATGGTAAAATCATCAGATCCCGATACTAACCGTTCAGGGGCTGAGCCTTTCATTTTCTGGTACCTCGCCAGAGCAACCTAATGTGCATGAATTTCATTTAAGAACTTAATATAGAAGAAGCAAATAAACAAAGCAAGGACTAGTAAACATATAGCCAAACTTTCAGAATCGAGACATTCATGTGGAAAGCTCCAATTCTCAATTTCTCTTTTCATATTAAAACAGAGGTCCACTTGATCTCTAATACTACATTCATTCACTGCCCAGCCTTAGAATACTACTTGTCTTCTACAACCGATAGACAAAGTCCAGCCTTAGAATACTACTTGTCTTCTACAACCGATAGACAAAGTCCAGCCTTAGAATACTACTTGTCTTCTACAACTGATAGGCAAAGTCCAGCATGTTCAAGCAGACAAGATTTTCATGTTCAACTTATCCATAGATATGTCCTTGTTTACTAATGTACTGTGCTCAACACCCTACTTACTTTTTGCATTTGCAAATCGGTAGCTCTAAGTCACTTCATTTGAACATAGAAAAGAAGAGACATTAACTAAGAATCAGCACCATGCCTAAAGTCCTAAGAACAAGAACAATGATTAGTAGAGAAGAAGGCAACAACCAGATATTTTCTACAAGATATTCTCAACATCCAACTTACTTTTTCCATTTACAAATAAGTAGCGTTAAGTCACTTCATTTGAAAATAGAAAAGAAGGTTACTAACTAAGAAATCAGCACAATGCCTAAAATTCTAAGAAAAAGGATTAGTACAGAAGGCAACAGCCAGATATTTTCTACAAGATGAGGAATAGGGTGGTTTTTGTGACATCACCCACCACTTACACAAACAATGAAGATAATCATGGAGATTGCTAATACTACACAGAAGACTGCCATCTGGCTAACAAACTTCTCTAACAGAACTGTGAGGGGAAAATAACAACAAAGCCATTGGTATGCAATGAAGAAAGCTGTAGGAGCTAACCTGCTTCATTTCTTCAGGAGATGAATACTGCTTTCCAGTATGATCAAAAGCTCCAGTACGAAGAACATACTCGGTGCTCAATGCAAGAGAGTTCACCCAGTGTCCATGACCCTTTAAGAAAATTGGATATGAGTGTAGAAATCAATTATGAAAGCAGGACATAAGCTAAAGTGTACATAATATGTGATAGCAAAGAAAAATGGAGCTCAATTAGCATGATGGTTTATATGTATCACTTTCTATACAAGGCTGTCAATTGGTTGCAGAAGGAAGCAACCATGGCTCTATTACATAAATTAGAACCAAGAAAGATATCCATGTTACCTTCAATTCACGAATTAGCTTCCCCTGAGATGTCTCCCACATTTTAATAGTACAGTCTTGGGAGCTGCAATATTTGGTAGAGAGGGCAACAAACAGGGAAAAAATCATTTAGTAAAAGCTGCATACTGATTCATGTTCTGCTGAAACGTTATAACCGATTGCATCCACAAATTTCAATAAGTAATACAGAAACAACAACATGAAAGCTACTCTCTAATAGTGCTTCATGCCACTTAACTTTGCAGACATATCTCTACTAGAGCCACACTAGTTGATTTTATTAATGGTGCAGATCACCTAACAAGGAGAATTAAATTTTGCTTGGTTAGACAATATGCCAAGGGTTCACACGGTCACACCTTGTTTTGCTAAATAGGCTGTGCAACAAAAGTCATTCACCATGAATCTGAAAACAGAATTCTACTAAACCATGATCTCTTGTTTCAGAAAAAAGTCCGATCCTCTAACCACAAGAAGCTTTCAGCTTCTGAACAAGTAATCATAACTAAACTAGCAATATTAACTAAAACATGCATACCCTGTGTAAATGATTCCATCACCTCCCCATTTTACACAAGTCACAGCAAGAGTGTGCCCACTAAGACATATAACACACTTTCTCAAAGTAATGTCCCATATGCGTGCATCGCCATCTTTGCTAGAACTGACAAAGCGACGACATGGAGAGTTAAGGTGCACTGGTTCCCATGAAATACCTGTAATCCATTTCTTGTGGCCCTAAAATAAGGCAGGTCAAAAGCATTAACAGAACGAAAAATTTTAGGTTGATACTTGATTATATAAATAGCATATAATTAGGTGCCTATTCATGAAGTATTACATGGATTCACAAAAGCAACAGACACAAAAACACTAGCAAATCATGGTTCTCAAATATAGAGATTCATTGGAGCCAAAACATGAAAAAACAATGGCTTAACAGTGGAGCATTACTGAGAGAATAATATGATGATGCTGAAAACCACTTTAGTAAACCCTTCTCATCCTGGCTTCAATAATTGCTAATAAATTATGATATGCCAAAATAATGATCGACAACTTTTTCAACTCCTTCCTTTTAATCCAACAAAAAGTACTAAATAACCAGCATATCTTTCAATAACATAATACTCCAATGCCACATTCCTTTGGTGATTGCCTTGACTTCCAAAATCAAAGCTAGTATTTTTTTTTTTTTTTTTTGCATGCAAACTATGCTGCTCTGATCCGTTGAATGAGTGACTAACAATTTCTTTTCCCCATATTACCAAAAGGAGTAACCATTTTCAGAGCTTATTAGATGAGAAAGCAAAGCCTTCATCCAGTAAAACTGAATCTGTATGAAAATAATGTTGACCTGATCAGAGGCAGTCCTTTTGCAGAAAGTATGACCAATCGTCACTCACAAAATCACTTACTTGTGAATAATAGTACAACAAGATTAACAGAACCAAGTCATTAGATCCTTGTATTAAAACATGGTTGGAGTAACACAATATTCAAAGAAAGGGAACATTAAGTGAAAGTAGATATCATAGTAAGGACCATACCATAAGCGGATTGCCTGATGGTTTCCCTGTCAACGGATCCCAACATTGAAGTTCCCCAGCCTTGCTTCCACTTACAAGATGTCTACCATCGGGTGACCATGCAATGCAAAGAACCCAATTCTTGTGCCCTAGACATAAGTGGAAAAAAATAAGAAAAGGAAATTAGTTAAAAAGATTCCACCCCCATAACTTCCCAATAAATATATTTTCTTTTCCTTTCAAGAAACTTTATCTTAAATTGTGGTCAAAGGACAAAGCTACATCTATATTAACACCTACGTATCTACCCCTCAATCTATAAATATAGCTACATACAGATATAGTATTTATTGATTAAGTGATTTTCTATTATATCATATTTGTCATGTGAATATGAATCGGAATGGAATCATGATTATGTTTTCATTCATTTTCTCATGTTTGGAAGTATAATTTGAAAGCAAATTGCGATTCCATAAAATCATAGATTCCGCCTTTAAGGGGGATTCGATTCCGTCTTTGAAATGGTAGAATCACGATTTTATTCTACTCTCATTAATCATGTTGATTTAAAATTACTTATTTATCTTTCAAATAAATTATAATATACAATAATTAAGAATATTTTTTACAATTAATACTATTTACAAATTTAATATTATTCCATTCCATTCAATAGGCATTTCTAAACATAAAAAATGATTTATCATTCCAGTCCTCATTCTATTCCATTTGAACCTATTCTATTCCAGACCATTCCCATATACCAACTGTAACACTAACTCTTACTCAAGGAATTGTTGGACTAAGTTTGAGAGGTTGACATTGTCAACTCAATGTAGCAAATATGACTCAATCAACAATCATTTTAAGTCTGAAACTTCATCTTCTTAAATCAGGTCATTGAAGAATTCTCTCTACAAGATTCCCATTTCCAATGGCCTCCAAGTAAAGAATGCTACCCATTGGCAAATCATGACAATGGCATTTCTAGCACCAACTCCAAGTAGGTTCAAAGAATAGTATGTGAATGAATGCTTTAACTTCTTATTGAAGAAAGAGTTGGAGTTTGGATATTCAACCTGTACAGGTAAACATTGGAGTTTGAGTGTTAAGATCCCAAAGACGAACAGTGGTATCACCTGAACCACTAGCTAACTGTTTCCCATCCGGACTAAAGGCAACTGAAAGAACAGCCTCCGCATGGCCTGCATCAACAAGAGGAGTGGGGCTAAAGAAAATGGCAAGAAATGTAATCAGAATGTACTAGTTTAGAGATACTAGCACTAGCACTCCTTTCACATAATATTAGCCACTAAAACTAGCACACGTAGAACATAAATTCATAAATGAGAAGAATTTAAAGCATCAAACATGTATCAGACAACATATAACAAATGGATGAAAAGCAGCAGCATAGAGAGGGTACTAATTTAAGAACAGAACTCCAAGTAAGAAATCTGGAGAAAAAGCATTTTTAGCTGCTATGGGCCATTAGCATGTTGCATAGAGGCAATGAGAAAAAAATCATGAGTCTCACCAGCAATTGTGGCTGAACAACGATTTACAGGGCGAATTCGGAAAACAGCTTGTGGTTGATAAACTATAGACAGTACCTTCTCCACAGAAACTGCACCACATGCCCACATCAACAGAAAGTTAGCAAAACCTTTTCAATTTATCAAAGAAAAGTTAGCAAAACCATGGCCTTTCTATAATCAAATGCAACATATATAGGAGAATCAACAGAAATGTGGGTTCTCAATATATTTAAATCTTTGACTAACCTTTGTTTTTCTGTAAGTAGACTTCAAGAGGCACAACAAGCTCCTGGTCTGATATATAAAAGGCATATGGCAATTTCTCCTCCTAGTAATACCAATAGCACAAAGCTTGAGAGTGAGTTACAATGATCTTTTCCATAGGTGACAGGTCAAAGAAAAAAATTCCTTTTCAGTCCTCTTTTTTGTCATATGGAAAAAACTCCAAACTTTTTTTGGATAATTTTCAGATTTTTTTTCTTTTGAAATTCATTAAATTAATTAATATATAGACATATAAGAAAAGGTGAAACACCAAAAGGCTAAGATACAAAGTCATCTTAAACAGTGACAGCCAACACCAAAACAAAGCCAAAAGAGAAAGTTTCCTAGGCAAAGGGATACAGAAAAAATCAAAACAAAGCCAACAGCCTAAGGAATAGGTCCTAGACCAATTATTCTTTTTCTTCTTGGCAGGCAATACTCCAAAGGTCAACTCACAAGAGGAGAGGCATGGTGTCAGCCTACCATGTCAGCTGAATGGAGAACCACACGAAGAGAACATATAAGAGAGAGAGAGAGAGAGAGAAACAGTGGCAGTGAGCCAACCAACAAAAGACACACCTGATGTCAGCTATGGAGGCGACTGGCAAGGAAGAGGCAGGCAAGGGTTGCGGCTGGCTAGTGACATACCCTAGTAGGAACGGGCTTGATCGACAGCACTAGTGGTAATTACTGGTTAGGCTGTACCAGTTTGGGACCCCTTTTACCATGGCGAGGTTACAATAGCAGTTACGGAGCCTGCCCAGTTGCATTTTGATTGTTTGCATTGTTCCTAGTCATGCATTTTGCATTACTAAGAATTTAAACAATATAGTACCAAATGCACTACAATCAAACCGTCGAATTTCTTTAATTTATAACCGCCATAAAACTTAGACCTTTCTATTTTGAGTTTGCCAATTGATTCCTATACCTCTTTCTATCCATTTAGATCAAAATTCAATTCATTAAATTATAAATCATGTCATTTAGAACATAATATAGCAACATACATCGAAATTGATCACCAAGAGCTATAATGCAATATTAAGACAACTTTTCCGCAAGAAAATTTAAAAAGAAGAAGAAGAAGAAGAAGAAGAAGGAGTCTCAAATTTTTCATGTCATGTAAGTATTTATTCTAAAACACAACTGCTTCTGTGTAATCCAGTTGCCATGCAAGCAGAAAATCAAGAATCAATTACTCTTTCCTTATTTTAGCGTAACTTCTGAAAAATCATCAGTACCGATATATTCATAAATGATTGGTATACTAAAGCACGTCTTGGTGAACACGCACTTACATTGTTGAGGAGTTTATTGACCATCTGTTGAAGATGTTGCGGACCAATGTTTTGAGGAAGATACAATGGAGCACCTAATGGTGTTCCTTCGGGATCAGTTAATTGGCACATCACGTTGTTTATGTCTCTCTGCTCCGTCTCCATCTCCATGGCTAGGCGTTCAATAGTGAATGTTTTGTTGCGTGCTAAGTATACAAGAAGGAGGAGGAGGAGGAGAAGAAGAGGAATAATTAGGGTTTAGTTTTCGGGGTTTTAGGCCCGTATAAACTTTAAAAATAACGTGACTTAAAAAATAATTTCCCGACGGGTGACATCAAAAAATACTCCTAAAAAACCTGCGCCCAATTCTACATGCCACATCAACAAATTAAATAATTTTAATATAAAAAAACGCATCACTTTTAACTTTTGGTTTCTTCATAAAAATTTCTTAACATTTATCTAAAAGTTTTTATGGCCTGATACAATTATTCTACCAATCAAAACTAACAAAAGGGAAAAAAAATAATAAAATAAATTCACTATCTACGTTACTATGCTCAACAATATGGCTTGATTAAGTTATACACTCAAATGGTGAACTAAGTTTGCTTCTTCTCAAAATATGTGGTAAGTGTCGAGCGACAGAGATGGTCTAACGAGTTATATGAAAATTTTAGGTGGTGTGGAGTAGAGAAATATGACGTTAGCATGTTACTTGTTTAATTTTAAATATAATTAACACATCGCCGTACATAATCCGTAATACGTGATTAAAAATTAAAGTAAAAAACACACACACATTAAAAATGCTTTAAAACATTTTAAAGTTTTGTAATCAAAGTACAAGTTTTTCAATTTGAACAATTTATTTTTAGAATTCTTTAAAGATTTTTAATCAAATAAAATATTTTAAACAATTTATAGTATAATTATTAATGAAAAGTAAACGAATAAATATGATGGAAACATGAAAAGTATCTATATGATGAAAGAAAAATATTAAAATTATAAATGAAAACTATATTTACAAAAATAAAAAGGAAGAGAAAGAGAGAGAGAGATGCAAAAGTTGGATTTAAGAATTGTAAGAGAGAAAGAGACAAATCGTGTAGTTATGTTAATAAAAAGAGAGTAAAAGGAGAAAGAGAAATATAATAAAATTTTATACTAAAATTTGTAAAATAAAATAATTAGTTAGATGATAATTATTTTCTTTTTTTCTCTTAAATGATATAGATAAAAATATAGAAAATAATAAAAATACATAAATTTTTTTAAAATAAAGAATATGAAATGATCACTTCGCTCTAATATTTTTCATACATTTGGGGAAAAGCATGCCTTAGTTTATAAGCAACTATATTAAACTTGTTTTTGCATCTATGATTATTATAAGCCATTTTTAGACCTACATAAAAGGTGGTTTTCATGAAATGGCTAATTTCATAATTGAAACCGACCATATGGTTCAAAACTGTGCATAGGATCTACCAGTTTGGTGGGTCTAAGACAGTTAAAAGGTCAAGAATTGCTAAAACTGATAGTTTTTTACCTTTTTTTTTTTAAAAAAAAAAAAGATTTTAACATACATGACTGATATCAACTTCCATCTAAACTATTAAATGGCCAGTCCAGAGAGAGAGAAAGAGAGAGAGAGAGAATATGATTTGAATTTTAAAGTTGAATAGCCACTAAAGGCTGTTGTAGACAATAGGCATATTGTTTACGTAGAGAGAGAGAGAGAGAGAGTGAGAGATTTGAATTTTAAAGTTGAATGGCCGCCAAAGTCCTTGCAACATGATGGCATAAAAACAGGATTAATCAGGATCAAATCCCTTTTCCTCTAAGTTATACTATATAGCTGACCAAAAAAAAAAAAAAACGTTAAATGATTAGTAAAGCACACACATGATACAGTCTAGAAAATTAAAGGGAGAAATAAAATGATATTAATAGTATACTGCATACATAGTCCATGAGTGAAATGATATTGATAGCTCAGAACTTACAAGACTTTATTTTGAAAAACATATGTTACAAGCTAGAGATTAAGAAAAATGTTCTCCTATAAATTGGGAGAGTTTACACAATATCACACATATACTTATCAAGCACTTGCATTCATATTTACTAGTCCACTTCTCTTTACTAATTGCTTAAGTTTGGCACTTGTTGTATCATACTTATAAGAAGAAATGCTCACAAGTAATAAATACCTTAATGACTTTAATGTGTTACATTAAGGGGAAAGTATGATGAAATCCACACGACTATACTTAAACACATACAAGTGTAAGGGATCAATTGTTTAGGCAATTATTTCAAAGTTAGGATTTTTTCTTCAAATTTTTCACAAAATTAAGTGAGCACTTATATATTTATATAACTTGTCACTAGATTGATGATGAATAGAAAGTACAAAAGAAGGTTCGTTGCTTTTTGATAATGCATCCGCAAACATTACATCCATCTTTTTTATATTTTCTATTCATTGTCAATCCTGTAACAAGTTATATCCATATATGAGTGCTCATGTATTTTCTTCCATGCATTTTTCCTTTCAATTTTTTTTTACTACCACTAATATAAAATTGAAAATGAAAGGAATAGTGAAGTGTTTTCTTTCATGCATTTTCTTCTTAGCATACTAGATAGAGGAAAAAAAATATAATTATATTTTAAACAAAAAAAATAAAACAATTGACTCCTTAACCCAAAAAGAAAAAAGAAAAAAAAAATATTCGCGATTCTTAAGAACACCCAATTAAACTTACGATTATATAGAACTACCTCGTGAACTAGCTCCCCAAGGTTGATTATGGTTTTAAGTTTTAAAAATAGGAATCCACCTAAGGGAACTAGTTCATAAAGTGATCCTTAACCAGGCATAGGTTTAGCCATATCATATATTGGATTTTCTACCTTAATTGAGTATTCTAAAAGTGAACCTCAATTTTTTATTCTCTTTTTCCTTTGAAAGAAGACAATGAATAGAAAGTCTAGAAAAATTCCCATAAGATCTATTACACATGAATTTATATTTATATGCATGTTGAGGTAGTTGGTTGGCTATCCTAGGTTATAAGTAATATGTCATAAATTTTTCCTTTCCCTTTGTCTTTTGTAATCAATTTTACATCTCTTTGATTAGGTAACATGTTAATCAATTTTTTACTAGAAAAACATGTTAATCAATTTTACCCATTTCCCATCACTTTTTAATTTTATGTTTTTCTTAAATTATCTTTTACATTGTTTATTTTCAGTATTTTTTTTATAATTTTTTAAATTAGATAAATGTCATATCAACATCCATCATGGGTTAAAATTTCTATGTAACTTGCTACATTAGCTTTCCAAAAGCGTAAGTGTTAACTTTTTGAAAAGGCTAGATTCATGTAAGTTCTAAAATTGTAATTGATAGTCATGTAATTTGCACTTATCATTATTAGCATGTTATTTGTGTAATATCTATCTAGCCAGCAAGGCATGGTGGCTTGTGTGCCAAAAGTAGACAAAGCAATACAAAATAAAATTTATAATACACTTAATAACCAAAATCAAACTTCATACTAAATGTTGATAGGGAAAAAAAAAATTTGTACCATGACCTTTTCTCAAAACCAAACAAACACATTAAGCCATTTAAAGTGCAATGCAACAAGTATCATATGCACAACATTGTATAGTCAACTGTTGAACTATAGAAATTGACCCTATTATAATGTTTCATTGAATTTACTAACAATAAAATATCTCTTACCAAATCAAATAGCCACCACTTAAAAGCATTATGTCTAAGGAGACCCCTCCCAAAAACTATATGGGGTATATCTTGCACTTATACGCCGCTACAAGTATCTAAGAAGAGACTTAAAATTAAAAGGAAAAACAAATCTAACCTATCCTTTTTGTTTCTTAGACCAAAGACTCGCTTGTTCAGTACTGTTAACCATTATAAGAGGACATCATTCCCTCGAGACTTCTAATACCTTCATTGGTTGAATCTCACACAAGTTAAGTTGTGGTTGTATTAGCTACAAGCAAAATAAGACATCCTAGCAAAGGCCGTATATATTAGTAAAAGAAAGGGGGACTTTCATGGCTCGATGGCTCTTTGACTAGTGTTTGTCCCCTTTGTTACCTTTTTCATATTATCCTTGTGATAGGTTCTAACTTATATTGCAAGCTTTTCCTATAGTTTAGTTTAACAAGGTCAAAAGAAAGAATACACATTTATTCCTCACTTCACTTAACAAGCAATGTTTGTTGAGCATAATTTATATATAAATGCAGGAGATGTGATGTATGAACCAATTATAAGGGCCAAGTATGGATTAGTTTGATTTAATGGGGTGACTAAACAATGCAACATTCTACTACATAGATATAAGATTTTAAACAATTCAAATTAACTAAGCAAACCTAATTGTTACATCCAAGAATGGGCACATTTGCTTCACGTACACAACCAAATATAATTATAAGTACAAGTAGTATAACGACTTAGAATTTCTTGGCCATTATTGTTACTTCTATACATTAGCACATAGAAGTTAAGGAGGGGCTTAACTCTACTATTATGAACTAAGTAACCTAAGGTTTGTTACTCGGGATGATAAAAATGGAGACCATTTTACCATTTATAGTCAGCTCATTTGGCTCTTGCAAAAGTTAGATACTTTTAGAAGTCCTTGGATGTTTATTGAATTGTTTGGTTGTAAGCAACATGGGAACTAATGATAGACCTAAAATCCTCAACTCAAGGTTAAGGGGAATCATATCTTAAACCTTACATTAATTGCCAGAAGATATGCGATGTTTGTATTCATGTGATTACTTATGCAAAGCACAAGCTTGAAAACTTATTTGTACTTGCTTTCTTTGAGAGTGTATTCCAACTCAAGGTTAAGGGGAATCATATCTTAAACCTTACATTAATTGCCAGAAGATATGCGATGTTTGTATTCATGTGATTACTTATGCATAGCATAAGCTTGAAAACTTATTTGTACTTGCTTTCTTTGAGAGTGTATTCCACTTTACGGAGTGGTAATTTCTCACTTTATTATAGATGTATTCACATTAGAGGTCTAAGAATCTATAGTGTTGCAAAGAGGCTCTTATTTATAAATTATTCAATCCTTCTTCTAAGATTAAGCTTAGAATTTTGGATTGAGAAAAAAATTATGATATTATCTTTATTCATAAGAACTTATTACCTTATCTTTCTTTATATTAGTTGGATTTGTACTTAGTTAAGATTTGTATACCTTATTTTAGAGACTCAATGTGGCATGGACTGCAGCCAAGAATTGATAAGGCTAGCCATTGGGGTGGGTCCGATCTTACTGAAGGAACAAAAATGGAATGGGTTTAGTGAGTGTTTTAGTAAATCCATGAGCCACCTAATCAGATATGATGCACTAGCTAAATTTTACATGGCTTAAGACTTGCTATATGTGATGCACCAATCCGAGTGATAGAGTTTCCCACTACAATCTTTGCTAAAGGGATTGATAAAAGCCAGTAAAAGAGAGCTTTCTAAGAGAAAAAACTCATAAAAGGGAGGGGAGTGTTTCATTAATGTTCTATCTCTGTATTATTACAAATGTTGCTATTTATAATACGTCCTAAGTCTTAGTGGCAAAACTGTAAATAATGTAAAAGGCCTTAAACTTTAAAGAATTTGGCCTATAAATAAAATAAAGATAAACATGTATAAAATTATAAAACTGTGCATTTTACAAGAGAAAGTCGGCATGCGGTCATTCGACATGCCTTAGAAATAGTCTCTCATTGCTTGGCCAAGAAGCTAGGGAGATCGGCTCATAATTGCCAAGTTTTGAAGTTAGTTAGCGCTAGTCTCTTCGGGCCTTATCAAGTGGATCCAACTTTCGACAACATGATCTCTTAACATATTGGCAAGCGTGAAGTTGAGTAAGTAATTAGTCAGGCATGAGTGAAGATCGATCCTTCTGTTTCTCAGCACTCTTTCTATAAGAAATAGTATCATCCAACTCAGCAAATAGAATGAGTTAGCAAGTAGATAAGATCAGCTTTAGTAGTCAAGTTGGGTTAGTACCCAGAATCCTATCATTCCCTCTCCCTTAGAGAAGTTTCAACTCGAAACTTAGTTATTGGTAGCTCCAAATCCTACCGGGATCAAATATCAACTTGCAAAAACTAGAGAAAGTGATATAGAGATAGCACAGGTCTATGATCAATGCTGGCACCATCTTCGGCTCCTTCTACTTGTCATGAACTCGATTGACCAAATTCTTCTTTAAGGATCTGTCCTTCCATTCATTATGTATCTAATCAACTCTATCTAAGTAGCCTCAACAACTATCAATCAACGAGATTAATACAATTTTTGGCTAAAACATCATGTGATGAACCTAGGGAGTTTGAACATGTAAAATCTCAAACTTCTCTTCTGACTCAAGAATTGTTAATGCTTAACGTGCTTTCAATGTTAGTCTCACAAGTTCATGCTCGACAACCTTCGCCCCTTCCACTTCCTCACAACTCAATTCTTTCTCCTCCCATCTAGGGTTGTGCTCATCAGTTTGGATGGTCGATAATGGGAGCACATCGAGAATATTGGGGTTTAACTTCAATTTGACTTGGTCCTCTTCCCCTCTACTAGTGCCTTCTCCAGCAACTTTCACCTCCTTAACTCCTCCTTCAATACTCTCTAATTCGATATTCTTCTATTGTCTTATTTCATCCTTGAACACTTCAAGCTGTTTCTTAATCTTCTTTAGCTGATCTTACACTTCTGGGAAGTTAGCTTCATAGGTAGGTTTTCTCTCATACAATCCGTCATGATGATCTAAGGGTATGAATTTTCTTCACATCAAATGTCTTATCTCATCCCACATAATGATCTCAATGTATGTTTCCCCTATCAATTCTTTGATTTATCGTTCTCTTCCACCAAGTAGCTGCAAAACTAATCATCGAATTCTTTATAGCATAGGCTCTCTTATGCTTGAGATAAGAATAATTTTCAAAAATCTGATTAACTCGAAATTCCCAATTCAAATATTCTTCTAGAGTTCCATATCTATCAAATTCTGGAATTCGTAACATCACGTCTTCATAATAATATTTATAATTGTATCTAACTTCATATGCCATGGTGAGGATATTCGATTCAATAGCGTGATACTTGAGCTTATATGAGAGAGAGTTTCTCGACAGCTAATGGACAACAATACAACCAAAAGGTACTAGTACTCAGATCACAAGTATAAACAATTCGGCAATGATCAACTTGGTTTGTACTTTAATTTAGTAGCTCAGACTCCTTCACTCAATTAAGCTTGACACGTCACAGGAGCTTAACAACTTCAGTACAGCTCGGTAAGTGTTTGAATAAGATAGTCTAGTTTGGAAATCAGTCCTGCTATTAGAATCACTCGGTTTGGCATAATAAGTAGTATGGCACAACTTCAATCCAGCAATTTAGCTCGAAAGCTCAGTAAAGTTCAAATTCAACACAGCAACTATTCTTGGCGAATCAGCTTAGACATATACAATCTCACTAGACACTTGGTCTTTCAATTTGGCAAACACAACAGTACTTTCTTGGCTACTATCGCAATACTAAAACAGGGTAACACATTGAACAACTTGAAGAAATCATATCTCGGCAAACCTTTTCACTAACCCCGCCTGAAGAAAACCAATTAGAAAAGTTCCTAACGTATAGAATTGAAACCAAACTAATACCTAGTAAACAAATCCTTGATATCACAAACAAACCTAATAAGCAAGCATTTCCTCAAACACAAAGTAGAATAGATATAGTACCTAAAACTCTCAGCCTTATCTGGAACCTTAAGCTCTAATGCCAAGATGATACGGATCGCGGCCAAGAATTAATAAGGCTGGCTGTCAGGGTGGGTCCGATCTTACCGAAGGAATGAAAATGGAATGAATTTAGTAAGGGTTTTAGCAAATCCATGAGCCACCTAACCAGATATGAAGCACCAGCTAGATTCTATACGACTTAAGACTTACTGGATATGATGTATCGGTTCGAGTGATAAGGTTGCCCGCCATAATCTTTGTTAAAGGGATTGATAAGAGCCGGTAAAAGAGAGCTTTCTAAGAGAAAAGACTCAAAAAGGGGCCAGGGGTGGTGGGGTGGTTTCATTAATGTTCTGTCTCTATATTATTACAAATGTTGCTATTTATAGTACATCCTAAACCCTAGTGGCAAAACTATAAATAATGTATAAGGCCTTAAGCTCGCCTAAAGAATCGAGCTTATAAAAAAAATAAAGACAAACATTTACAAAAATATAAAACTGTGCATTTTACAAGGAGAAGTCAGCATGCGGTTATTTGACATGCCTTGGAAGTAGTCTTGCATTGCTTAGCCGAGACATCAAGGAGGTTGACTCATAATTGTCAAGTTTTGAAGTTAGTCAGAACTAATCTCTTCGGGCTTTACTAAGTGGATCCAACTCTTGGCAACGTGATCTCTTAGCATATCGGCAAGCGTAAAGCCGAGTAAGTAATTAGTTAGGCATAGGTGAGGATCGATCCTTCTATTTCTCGGCACTCTTTCTACGAGAAATAGTATCATTTGACTCGACAAATAGAATGAGTCAGTAAGTAAATGAGCTCGGCTTTGGCAATTGGGTTGAGTCGATATCCTGAATCCTATCACAATGTATGTGGACATTTATGATAGTATTTTTAATTGATTTGATTATGTTAATAATGTTCTCTTAGACACTCTGTGAATGGTTAATAGTATATAGAATAAGTAAAGTTCTCCACCCCGGTAGTATCCATGATGTTAGAACCTCCCTTAAATTTTTCTAAAGCTGTTAATGTTGAAAGAATTTGTTTAATTTGATGCCTTTTAGAAAATTCAATAGCCTCATGACTTTAGGACGTCCCTTGAATTTCATTGAAGCTATCAATGCTTGATGTTAATCGGGATAGCCTATGTAATAAGACTCTTGTAACATCGAGGCTTCATCTATCTTATTATAGCACCAAAGGAGGTCCAAGGTGTGCAATTTCTTAACTCATTTATCAAGTGAAGTTACTATGTATGACCAACATATTTACATTAAAGTTCTTCCCAATACTCTCTAAAAGCTTCCATAACTTCAATTAGAGCTTTACTATTTTCATGAGATCTAACGACAGGAATTGGTTAATTAGGTCAAGTCTACTAGGTTCAACACATGCAAGTCAAGATATGTTTACATAATAGCCTACAAAAAAGCATAAGTCAAGTTTACACAATTACTAAAAACAAGTTCTTTCACATAATAAACTTGCTTGGCAATGAACTTTCTTATAAAATTGTTGCTAGAAACTAAAAGCCACTTATTGAACTTTCGAAATTTCTAACTTCTTTGAAGAAGGAATAATTAGAGTAGGATCAATACTTTGATAGCCATTAACATATAAACCCCTTGAGCTCGATCTTAGTGAGTCAACTAAAGCTTCCATATTTCTTAATATGAGAAGTAAGCCCTAGCTTAGATTTACTAACTCAAGTACAAGGGTAGAAGAGATTAATGCATATTGATACATGTGTTTTAAGAATTACTGGACTTGCGTTTAGTTGTTACCCATACAAGATGGATTTGCTTGCACGTATGGCTTAGTGTTCATTTGATTTTTTTAAAAATAAATGTGGCTTCTTCATGTCAATATACGTAAGCTAATGGATCTTTTTGTCTCATCAATGCCTTATACAAAACCTTCTTGGTTAAAATCTTATTCCTAGGCATCCATATGATTAATAGTAGCTTTAAGCAATTTTCTTTCTCATAAGGCATCCTAAATGGCTTTTCCTTAGACACACTATCCTTATGCTCAATTTTGCAGTCTCCTCATGACAAGAGAAAACAATTTTTGCATTATTAACAACTAAAGCTAGAGGAGGATGATCCTTCTAAATCATACTCTTCAACATTATGATCAAGATAAGGTGATATGTCTAAAAGTTCGATGAATAAAGTTGATTTGCAGATGACTAAGCTATTGTAGCAAGTTGGTTGACCAATCTTAAATTGAAATTCCTAGTCAACTATTGAGCATCTTGATTTGCAAGATGTATTTGTAGCAACATTAGTTATAATAACAAGTTGATTAGAGACAAATTGATGCATCTTTGAGGTCACACATACAGAGACTGCACCATAATGAACAAGAATGAAAGAAAACAAAAGGTTTTAGCAGGGTCCAAATAGCTACTAGCTGAATATGATGCACTAAGTAATCTTACCTAGCTTAATCTTCACTTCATATAACACACAAGTAAGGATTAAGATTGCTCGTCACTAATTCTTGCTAAAAGAGCTAGATAAGAGTTAAAGGGAAAAGAGAGAAGATACAATTAAGTGTTCGCAAAGGGATAATATATGTATTCAGTAATGAAGTATGATATTAACACACAAAGAAGTAAGGTATTTATATTACCTCAACTAAGGCTATAATAGTGAAGGTAAAGAAAAAATGGATAATGTACAAAACGATTCCTTAAGCATACTAAAAAGGGTAAAAATGATAAATGATATGCTGTATAAAAAGGACAAGGAATCCTTCTAGAATGTTGTGCAAAAGACATGTGTCAAGTAATGACTGGTGGTCTGCAACACGGCTAGTTTTGTTGAAATAAGTCTTGGAGTAGCTTAGCATTCACAAAATTTAGCTTAGAAGAGGTTGGGGAAGAGTTAGGAGTTAAGCTAACCTAACGTCAGTTAGACTAGAGCTTAAACACTTGAAGATACTTAGATCCTGTTCAAGTTGGGTAGCTTGGCAGCTTGGCTCGAGCAGATGGCTAATGCTTGATAGCTTGGAAGTTGAGCTAATCTCAACTAGAGTTCAACACTCAATACGACAGAAATGTAGGAGTCCAAGGTCAATGAAGGCATCTTCATCCTTGAATGGTTCTTGAGCTAGTATATGTTGGGTAAGTCATTGCAGTTCTTTAGCTTGACTTTAGGTGATTAGTTTGTGAAGTTGATTCCTATCATCTACTTAAGGGTCAGAAAGATTTGTCCTCAAATCTAAAGGGAGGTCCTTATGGTTGTTCATCCTTTACTTCTATGGTGACTTCTAGTGGTTAATGGGGAATTAAATCGTATACATTGAAGGTAGGAGAGATACAATAGTTCTCAAGTAGCTCAATTTAGTAAGCATTATGGTTAATCTTCTTTAGGACCTTAAATGGACCATCAACTCATAGAAATAGTGTACTTTGTCTCAAGTATGAAAATATTTCCCAGCTTGGGTAGATCCATACTAGGTTTTCTAGCTTGAAGGAAACAGTTGAGAAACTATGACTTCCTATCCCTTGTTGCCTTTCATTAAACTTGGCAATCTTCCTTGCCATAGATTGGTGTAGCTCTTGTAATCTTTATGCTCGGTCAACTCTAAACTAGCTCTCTTCAGCGTCTGTAGGGGTACCAATCATATCTAATGGAATAGTGGGGTTAAGGCTATAGATGAACTCAAAAGGAGTCTTCTTAGTGGTACTGTAGATAGTTTGGTTATAAGCAAACTTTACGACTAGTAGGTAGAACTCCCAATCTCTCGAATTCTTTCCTACAACAACTCGGAGTAGAGTGCCTAATGTCATGTTCACCACTTCAGTCTAGCTATTAATCTAAGGGTGGTTACTAGAGCAAAACATAAGTTTAATCCTAAATCTTCTCCAAAGTATCTTCCAAAAATAGCTTAGAAATTTTGTATCTTGATATAAAATAATGGTCTTGGAAACTCCATGCAGGTAAACAACTTCTTATAAAAACAAATCAACAACATATAAAACATTACTAGTTTAGTGGCACGAAATGAAGTATGCCATTTTGTTGAAGCGATTCACTACTATAAAGATCAAATTTCTCCCTCTAGATGCTTAGGGTAACCCTAGGATAAAGTCTATGTTAAGCTTGGCCCAAGGCGAGATCAGTGTTGGTAAGGGCATATATCCTCCATGCAACTCCTTATTTCCTTTCACTTTTTTTTACGCTTTACAACTACCGACAACCTTATGGATATCCCTAGCCAAACTAGGCCAATAAAAGTTTCTTTTTTTTTTCAATAGGTCAACTATTTTAGTTTCTCCAAAATAACTAGATAATCCACTACTATGAGCTTCCCTAACCAATAGCTTATAGAACAGTTTAGTATGCACAACCTCTTTTCTTTGAACAGATAGTCATCCTTTAGGTAATATCCTCCAACAGCAACTCCTTCTCTACACTTCTTAAGAATAGGACCAAAAGGTGGATTCTTATCATATTGTTCAACAATAAGAGAAAAACCTAGTAATTTAGTTTGTAGGGTGGTCAACAGGGTTTGCTGACATGTAAGGCATCTATGACCACATTAGCATTACCCTTCTTATACTTGATTATGTATGAGAAACCATCCATAAATTCTAACCACTTTGCTTTCCCCTTCGAAAATCTGTTCTAACTCCAAGATTCTTCAAGAACTCATGATCTATATAAATCAACTCTCGAGGTAGTAGATAATTTTTCCATACAATAAGAGCTCAGAAAAGAGAGCATAGCTCTTTCTCGCACGTAAAATATTTCAACGCAGCACCACTGATTTGCTTAAACTATATATAAAAATATCAGAAATATTCTAGCAAGTATACTGGGTCAGAATCAAGTAATAAAGAGTGAGTAAGGTAATCGATCCCTCAAGGACTAAGAAAGTACTAATCCTACGATAGTTCTTATCAATATTCAGGTAATTAAGATTGAATTGTGAATTAACTAATCTAATAATTACCTTAAAATTGTCAAAAAGAAAATTACAATAATATATCTAAAACAAATCAATCAATTAAGAATGTTAGAAAAATAGAATCCACCTTAGTTGTGTAAATCAAATTGTCATCATTTTATATAGATTAATAGCTATACAGTCATTCAAGTGAAATTATCATGCCTTAAAACATAAGGATTTAGACCTCTAATTAATCAATTAATTTTCACATCTCTAAATAATAGTAGACTCTAAATTATAATCATACATCTCTTAATACTATGATCATCTAATGTCCTAAATCAATTATCCTTAATGTCTTAGTGAATAACTAACTCGAAACATTGCTTTAATCCTTGGATAATTTCTAATTAATGCCACTCGTGCATTAGCTAATCAATTTAATCAAGAATTTCTAACAAACCATATATCAACTCCCATATCAATAGTGTTTCTAATAATTGTAACCAATAGATAATTATAATTGAAATCATAAAAATTTCAATCATGAACCATCCATACATCTATTAACTCTTTAACATAAATACAATTATCATCTCATCTATCTAGGGTTTCATTGATTTCCCACAAATTAAACTTAGCCAACCACAGAAATTAAAACAAAAGTACATATAACAATAGAATTTGCAAAGAAGTTTATGATTAAAAATAGGAATAAATCACAGAATTGCATAAATAAAAATAGGATAGAAATCACCAATTCTGTAATTATGTTGAATTAAAACTTCAATTGCAAACTCCAAGGATGATCTCCACAGCAAAAGCAAAGGCTTCTCAACGATCTACGAATTTCAAAATAAAAACTCTTCAAAAATAACTCCTAACTGCTTGTAAGACTCTCTAACTCTAAAGAAAATGTAAAAGTTTGCCTAAAATATCAATCACATGGCTATTTATAGAGAAAACAAGAGTTGGCTTTCAAATGGATGTCATCTTCCTAACGGCCGACCATGAAGGTCGGTGGTGTAGAAATCAAGGCTAGTAGTGTAGAGCTCTAAAGCCATCAATGTAGAGTGCAAGCCGACCTAAGGTCAACTGCCTTCAATTCCAAAGTGCTGTAGATCGATTCGGGCTTCGTTTGTTTGCATAAAACTCCTCCAAATTGACCATATTTCCACTTTGAATCCTATAAGACCTAAAATATCCAAATGAAAATACTTAAATACCATTTCTTAATGATTTCTATAAAATCAATAATAATTTAATATAATTCATACATTGAAATATGAGTAAAATATGCCTTTATCAACCATTGAGCTTCTCACTATAATAAGCAACAGGTCGGTACTCTTGCATTAATATGATGCCAATACCAATACCTAATGTATTATACTTTAGTTCAAAACGTTTGTTGAAGTTAGGTAGAGCTAAAATAAGAGTAGAAGTAAGCTTCTCCTTGATTTTCGTAAAGTTCTATTCAACTCAGTGACTCTAATAACATTCTTCACTCTTCTTGGTGAGCTCGATCAATGGGGCAACAATTGTACTGGAGTTCTTAATAAACCTTCTATAGAATAAAACTAAACCATGAAAGCATTATACTTAAGTAATGCTCTTCTGTGCCATCCACTCGAAGATAGCTTAGATTTTCTCCTCATCAACTTAAATTCCATCTCCAAATACTACATAACCAAGGAAGACAACTTCACCTTGGTAAAATGTGCATTTCTTCAAGTTTCCACATTGTCTCTCAACACGAAGAATATAAAAAATAGCTTAAAGATGTTGTAAATGGTTGGCCAAATCGACATTATACACCAATATGTCATCAAAGTACACAACTACATATCGTCCGATCAAAGGGCACATCACATGGTTTATGAGCCTCATAAATATGCTCGGTACGTTAGTAAGTCCAAGTGGCATAACTAACCACTCATAGAGACCATGCCTTATCTTAAATATAGTTTTCCACTAGTCACCAGGTTTCATGTAAATTTAATGATTGCCACTTCGCAAATGAATCTTTGAAAATATTTGAGTACTATATAGCTCGTTTAGCATGTCATCGAGCCTAAGTATGGGATATCTGTCCTTAATAGTTATGTGGTTAATACTCAGTTGTCGATGCACATGCACCTTAAACTATCTTTCTTTAGGACAAGAAGCATTGGCACAACATAAGGGCTTATGCTTTCTCTTATGTATCCATGCTCTATCATCTTGTTTACTTGTCTCTTCAACTCAACGGCCTACTTAAGGTTCATTTTGTAAGTAGGTTAGTTTAGTAGAGCAGCACTTAACTTAGTTATAAATCAATACAATGTTCAATGTCTCATACTGAAGGTAGTCCCTTAAGTAACTCTCCTAAAAATAGGTTAAAAAACTCTTCTACAAATTTCCGAACCTATTTGGGTACATCTTCTAAATTCCTTAACTCTTATAGTCTCTTCATCAATAAAAACATATGCTCATCAACCTTCTCAACAGCTAAAATTAACTCAGTTAAGTTGATTATGTGTTTCATTTACCTAGCTTGGTGTCATAGTGATAGGAATTTTCCCTTAGGACCAATTACTCAGAGCCAAGCTAAAGGATTCCAAGTACTCACGCAGAGAATACTAGCTTGAAACTAAAGCCAAGACAGGGATTCGTATGCCAAATTAATCTCCTACTGACCTATCTATCACATGTGTTAAACATGCTCTTACCCAAAAGCGAAGTCTTATTCCAAAAGACAACTTAAGACTAGCCAAACCGAGCTCCCTAACTAACCACAAGTGTCTAACTCCAATTCAGTTGATTTCTTTACGAGACTAATTGGCTCCCAACCTGATTTAGATCAGGTCGACCCTTGACTGCAAACGTTATTCTGCTTCTGCTTACCTTATGTTATATTTTTCCCATCTAGCCACCAAGTGACACATGTCTTCTAATACAATGTTCTAGAATGATTCCTTTTTTTTCGTACTAAATATTCTTTGTCTCTTTTACCCCTTTTAGTATGTTTTGTGTAACCTAATTATAAAATACCATTTAGTCTTTTCTTACATGTAAAGTAACCTTAATTGATGGGTATATAAACTCCCATTTTCTTGTATACAAACAATCAACTAATCAATACAAAATTACTCACGTTAAGCAACCTTAGTATTCTCATTATCATTCAACTCTTATATATTCTATTTAGTAAGGAGTAGTAGCAAGTAACCCTTCAGTTTGAACCAGTGTGTCATATTCGGTAGATTGTAGGCCGACTAAGATCGAGTGGTACGTCATATCCATTCAGTAGCTGCTCGGACTTTGCTAACTTTTTCCTTGTTGTTTTTGGTTTACTTCGTTGTAGTGCTTCTCCATATGTTTGACCTCAGAGACGCATCAGCTTTGTTGGTATCAAAGCACGGTTCCGTGAGGGAGTGTATGAAGTTGTAGTAAAGTTTTAGCTCATTTTACCGTTGGTGGCTACTGTGTTCCTTCCGTAGCTACTGCTGTATTCCCTCTGTAGCTACCGCTAGTGGCTACTATTCGAGTGATTGTTTGGAATTGAAGTTGTTAGTGAGTTATTAATCTATTTGAGAAGTATTATATCATGTCAAATTCGAGTGTTTAGGGAGTTATTAGTGACCAAAGTAGTGGTGCTTAATCTAGTCATGGTCATAATGGTAGCAACACCCCAGGGTTAATTGATAACAAACTTGACAGATTGAGCAACCTTGTTAAGAGTCTAATAACAGCAATGCAAATCAATAGACAACAACCCTGTGGTGTATAGCACCATAACCCACAAGAAAATGCCTTTGAGAGATACTATAGCTAAGATAATCGAATCAATCACCCAGTTTGACCGCGACGAGTTGGAGGAGTAGCAAATTGAGCTGCTAAATGAAGACTAGAGTTGGAAGAGATTAAGGAAGATGATGAAGAGTTTGGGGAGGAAGAAGAAGAAGTTAACTATTACCAAGCACAGATATGAGGACGCTACGTCCCTTGAGGGTTAGATAATATCAAGGTTCAAATCCCACCCTTTAGTAAAAGTAGAGGTGTAGATGAATACTTGGAGTGGGAAGAGAAGGTGGAAATAGTGTTTGAATGTTATGGGTCTACAGATGCTGTCAAGATTCGACTTACTACACTAAAGTTTACTAAGTATGCCATTATTTGGTGGAAGAATTTGAATAGCCAGAACAAGAGATGGAAGACGAGGTGTTAGAACCTGGGATGAGATGAAAAGGTTGTTAAGAGGTAGATTTGTACCCATGACCTACTTACAAGATACATTTGCAAAGTTACAGGAGCTTCGCTAAGGAAGCCGATTTGTTGATGACTACATCAGAGAGTTCCATATGCTTATGATCCAGGCTGATGTAGAAGAACCCGAGGCTCGCACTGTGTCAAGGTTCATCTCTAGACTTTGATATGAAATTCACCAAATTGTAGAGGTACAAAGGTTTTATACCTTAGAAGAGGCGATAAAGATAACGCAAAGGGTCGAAAAATAGAGTAGAAGTGTTCAAAGCCTACTTGGGCAAACCCTCTCTTAACCCCTAGTTTTGCGCTGACCTGTTCAAGCCGAGCTGAGGAGGCCATACAAGGTTGAGGATAGGAATGACCAATTTAATGATAGCCAAGCTGGTCAAACAAGTTGAGCCGAGGTTAGGCCAACCCTAAGGATATATAAGAAACGACAAACCTTCGGACGAAAGACAAGTGAGGTGAAATGCTTTAAATGCTTAAGTTTTGAACATATGGCTACTGAATGTTCGAACCAACATATCATGGTGCTCTAAGTAGATGTATTGGACAGCACCAACGAGAGCGAGCTTAAGAAAGAAGAAAAAGTTGGAAAACTCAAAGCCGAAGAGGAAGAGGAGACCTATATTTATGCCGACCAAGGAGAAGTGATGACCATAGTCTTAAGACGAGTATTGAGTTCCTTACCAAACTCTAAGGAGAACTAGAGGGAGAATCTATTCCATACAAAGTGTACCATCAAAGGCCAATTGTGTACGATCATTATGGATGGGGGAAGTTCTACTAATGTCATTGCATAGTCCTTTATGCAGAGGTTAAGTTTGCTAACCTTAAAGCATCCCCAACCTTATAAGCTACATTAGCTTCATGATAAGGGTGCTTAGCACATGACTGAACAACTGACTGTACCATTTAGTGTTGGGTGTATGTATAGGGACAAAGTAGTGTATGATGTCATTCCCATGGGAGCTTCACATCTACTGCTTAGACAACCTTGGTTATTCGACCGATGTCTTACTCACAACAGATATAAGAACCCTTATGCCTTTATTAAGGATGGAAGAAGATTGTGTTGCAAGCCTTGACCCCATCCCAAGTAAATGAAACCCATAATCATCTCACCCGAGCTAATAAAAAGAATGCCTTAGTGATGAGCCTAAGTGTCATGAACTGAGGACGGCCTAATCGTAGCAAACACCGTGTATTATACGAAGAACCCCTAATTGGTTACCCTTCCAATCATGAACTCTTCACACAATATACAAAGCTCTACAACCACTAGTTTCCAAAGAACATACAAATCCATATGATATCATTACACAAACATATTTATATAAAATTTAAATTACAACATTTACAATACACGGTAATTTATTACATCTAGGTTTATATTACTACTAAAACAAAAGCACATAAGTAAGAGTTTACATAATCTGCTCTCTCTCAATACATAGGATGGCTCGCTCTTGCCCAAGTCCACAAGCTAACTTGTAGCATCCCCCAACCAGCTTCTATGAACAAGTTATCCTGCAGCAAAAGTCTAAGGGGGTATAAGCCTAAGCTTAGTGAGTAAAACCCTCAGCCACACCACAAGCAAGTTATAAATACATCATATTCACACATATGAATGAATGATCAAATAGAATGCTAAACAATATGTATAGTTAACTAGTCCATATAGGTAACTCAGATTTAATGCCCTCTGAAGTCAGGGTTGGAGTATACACAGCACCAATTAGATCCGGGTATTATACTAGAACTTACTTTATTACAAAACTCCACGTTTCATACTTAAATCAAATAAGTCTTTTATTTTCATAAAAACCAAGTTCTAGTACAATCGTGAGTGGGCCTCCGCAGTCAACACTCACTCCAAAACGGAGGCCTTTAGACTCGACCCTTAGCTAGGCGGTTGGCGCCTTCAACGCCTAATATTTCCACGGGTCAGGATAAGGTCATTTTGTACAAGTGCACCGTACAAAACCAATAAATTAATAATAACAACCCCTGAATGGCCTCTCTTTCCCTCTGTATGATGTGACAGCTGGAATTGTGTCTATGCAATGCATGTACCAGTTTCTTCTTATGAGCCGAGTATAATTAAGTCCAATTATGATGTGACCATTCAATAGTACACACAATCATTTTCTATACTACCATGCAACAAACAAAGTATTATCTGTACTTAAGGTAAATTCACAACTCAATACGTAATAGCATACACAAGCATTTCCTGACCTCACACAACAATCAATTAACAATAATATTTAGGTCCACTGTCTACAATCACATACAAGCATGAAATCATAGGGTAAATACTCACTCGGCCATAACGACTCGCTGTAGTCGTAGTAATCAATCGGAAGATCCTCTCCCACCTCGGGATCACCTGATCATTATGATATAATAACGCTAGTAAGTAATTGAATTAACTAATAATTCTAAATATCTATTTACTTAATTTTACTTAAATTACTATCAACTTTTATCCAGTTAGACTTTATTATTAATCGTATGTAATTTTTTCATTCTATTTTTTATATTTATGAATTTATGGTCGTTTTTCATCATTTTCGGATGCACGTTCACACAATGATGTCTGTTTTGGACGTTAAGACCCATATTTTATGACATGGACTAAATTTATGGAAATTTTTAACTATTGAAGCTTAATTATTCTTATTACTTCTATTTATATCCTATGTTTGTACTTTATGATTTGGTTAACCCTTAAATTCTTGTACATAGAGAATTTTACCTTGCTATTACTAATTCACGTACTTAATTAAGTTTAATGTAATTTAGGAAGTGTATTAAGGTTTACTAATTTATATACCTAATTCTTATGTACTCTTCTTATTTCTTATTTTATAAACTTATACTTATATCATCGCTTATGTTATCATTTGCTTATGTAATGGCTTACATCATCTTTTAATTGCATCATTACTTACATCACTTACCTCATACTTTTGTTAGACTTAAGTGTCTTATGTATACTTTATTTATACTAACTATATACTTATACCATTACTTTACTTGTATGTATACTAGTATACTCATACATATACTTATACTTATACCGTATTTATACTTATACATATACCCATATATATATAGGGTCATATACGTATTTTTATACAAATTTCGTATATCTAAATTTCCTCTTAAGAAGGCTTCTTTAATTTCATTCTTTTTGTGTTTTAAGAGTGTATTTAGCATGATATAGGTATATATAGTTAGTATATGTCTTAGTTTAGGTTATGTACATAATGAATACTTATGTACAAAAGTCTTTATACTTGTATTTCTCTAATATACCCTTATGTACATATACTTAAAGACATATACACATGTATCTCCTTCCACTTCACCATGATTTCTACTCTTCTACATATAAAGATTAAAATTTTATGCCTCCTTCAACATATATATACATAATACATAACTACTCATCTAATCTACCTCTTCACCTAACTAGTAAATAATATAAAGCAATACATAATAACATACCTTAGTTTGTTCTTGAAATATGGAGGTAAATTTGGTAAGTGAAAGGGAAAGGGAAGGTCATGGCAAAGGGGTGGGGTAAGGGTTTGATTTTTTTTTTTTTTTTTTTTTTGTGTTATGTTTGAAAAGAAGAAGATGGTGGGGTTTAGAAGAAAAAGAAGTGGACGGCAATTAAAGGGAAGAAAGGAAAGAAAAAGCTAAAAGAAAAGAAATCATTAGATAACTTAGATATTTTCTAAAGTATAAGTGTCTTTTGTTGACTTTAGTCAACATGTGTTAACTTAGTCAACCTTTTGACCTTGGTCAACATGTATTGACTTAGTTAACATGTGTTAACTTGGTTAACTTTCTAAAAGCATATGCCATTTAGTGTGCATATGTAGTAATTAAGGAAAATTAAGAGAAAAATTAAGGAAATGAGACATTAGGTAAATTAATTAGTAAAAATAGATGATGAGATCTTACTTCAGGTATTTATATCCTATATACATCATTTGGTAGGCTACGTAGTATAACTAGTATAAAAAGTATCAATTAGGGTATTAAGGTTTATTACATTTAACCTAAGCATCAACTACACCCCTAACTCTATGTATTACTATCCTAATTATATACTTAGAAGATAAATGTGATCTATGATGCAATATCTTTGTTTCTAAAGAATTACTTAAGGATTCTAAATATATTTGCATAATTGAAAGTTATCTCTAATCTTTCACTAATGATTTTGGCAAAATATGAAGATTAGATTATCAATTAGGGTTTTAGGGTATATCATAATGAATTAGTGCTCGTATATCTTTAAGGTTATAGTTTTAGGGTTTTTATCACTTTCAAATGAAATCCTTAATGTTTACATACATTTAGGGTAGAAAAATTTTATACGCGATTGATTAGGTATTTTAGGGTTTTCACTTTCATTAGCCTTGTCAACTTTTAGATTATCTAACATACTCGAGTTTACTTCAAAGGCTAGATTGAAAATTTTAGGGGTTTACACCAAGAGAGCGCTGAGCTGCTAAAAAGGTTGAAGAACCTATGTTCCTATTAATTAGAAGATTGTTGGAAATGAGAGATTTGAAGGATATCCCTGATGAAATCTAAAGCTTACTAAATGAGTTTTCTAATCTCTTCCCTGAAGAACTACCTGCAGTCCATGGTATTGAGCATTGTCTTGATCTGCAACCAGGCGCTACCTTAGCAAATCGACCTGCATATAGGATGAACCTTAAATAGCTGAAAAGATAGGTAAACAAACTCATAGAGCGAGGATATGTGAGGGAGAGCATGAGCCTTTATGTTATACCAGCTTTACTCATCCTTAAGAAAGATGGTTCATGGCACATGTGTATTGACAGTCGAGCAATCAACCAAATTACTGTTAAGTATAGATACCTAATACCGAGGCTTGATGACATGTTAGATGAGCTTCATGGCGCTAAGATATTTTTGAAGATTGATTTGTGAAGTGGCTACCACTAAATTCGCATAAGGCTAGGTGATGAATGAAAGACTACCTTCAAGACTAGGCATGGACTCTATGAATGGTCAGTTATGCTGTTTGGACTTACTAATGCACCGAGCACATTCATGACATTAATGAACCATGTAATGCGCCCTCTAATTGGAAAATGTGTGGTTATGTACTTTGATGATATATTGGTATACAGTATCAATGGATTGACTGTATACAACATCTTCGCAAAGTATTTGATATTTTGTGAACTAAGAAGCTGTATGGAATGTGAAGAAATGTACATTCTGCCAGAAAAAGGTGATCTTCTTAGGGTTTGTAGTGTCAGGGGAAGGACTCCAAGTAGGTGAGGAGAAGATCCAAGCTATTCTTAAGTAGCCAACACCAAAGAATATCACTAAGGTTTGAAGCTTCATAACCTAGCCTCTTTCTATAGGCGATTCATAAAAAACTTCAGTACCATAGCTATCCCCTTGACCGAGCTAACAAAGAAGAATGAAGGGTTCAAGTGAAACGATCTAATTGAGCAAAGCTTTAGGGAAATCAAGGAGAAGCTCACCTTAGTGCCTGTCCTTTCACTGTCAAATTTTGACAAACATTTCAAATTGGAATGTAATGCATTGAGAGTAAGAATTGGTGCTATCTTGATGCAAGAGCGGTAACCCGTCACCTACCATATCAAAAAGTTTAGTGATCCTACCCTAAACTATTTTGTGTACAAGAAAAAGTTATACTCTCTTTACCGAGCCCTTACTGTTTCACAACATTATTTGCTGCTACAAAATTTTGTTATTTATACGAACCATAAGTCTCTAAAACATCTAAGGAGTCAAAACAACCTTTTGAAGAGGAAAGCTAAGTGGTTGGAATTTATGGAAGGGTTCTCATACGTCATCTGGCATAAGAAGGGAAGTGCAAATGTGGTTGTTGACACTTTGTCATAATGATAAACCTTACTAATCACTTTGTAGACTAAATTATTGGGATTCTCACTCATTATAGAGGAGTATGCTCGTGATCTTCATTTCGGCCCTATCATAGAACAGTATAGAGATAGAATTACTATCAAGGGATATTATCTTAAGGAATGCTATCTGTTCAAGGACCAAAGGCTGTAGTGGTAGGTTATCAGTTCACTTTAGGGAGACCAAGACAGCCAATTCTGTTGAGGGAGAACTTTTATTAGCTAAGTTAGGCCAAGGATGTCCATAAGGTAATTATTAGCTGTAAAGCATGTAAGCAAGCTAAGGGGAAGAGAGAACCCCATGGAGAATACATGCTACTGCCAACACCAACCTTGCCTTGGGCCGACTTCAACATACACTTTATCCTAGGATTACCTCAGACATCCAAAGGCAAAGATTTTATCTTTGTTGTAGTAGACTGCTTAAGTAAGATGGCATACTTCATTCTGTACCAACGAACTAACAATGCTTTATATATTGCTGATTTGTTTTTGTAGGAGGTTGTTCGACTACATAGGGTACCAAAGACTATTGTCTCAAATCAGGACACAAAATTTTTGAGCTATTTTTAGAAGACTCTTTAGAGAAGACTTGGAACTAAACTTGTATTCAACTCTAGTAGCCACCTTCAAACTGATGACCAAACTGAAGTGGTAAACAGGATGCTAGGTAACTTGCTCAAAGCTATCGTAGAAAAGAACTTAAGGGATTGAGATCTGTGCCTATTAGTTATGGAGTTTGCTTACAACTAAACTATCCATAGCATTACTAGAAAGACCCTATTCGAGGTCGTTTATGGCCTTAACCCTACTATTCCCTTAAATACGATCAACACTCTAACAGCTATTAAAGAGAGTCAATCCGAAGTTGACCGAGCTTAAGAATTGCTTGAACTACACCAGTCTATAACCAAGAAGATTGCCAAATTCGATTAGAGACAGCATGAAATTGATAGCCAAGGCCGCCAAACTGTTTACTTCTACCTAGGAGACTTAGTATGGATACACCTCAACTAAGAACGATTCCTACACTTGAGACAGAACAAACTAACTCCATAAGTGGATGGTTAATTCAAAATCCTGAAGAAGATCAACCGCAACGCTTACCAAATCAAGTTACTTAATGGCTACGCTATTTCTTTCACCTTAAATGTATCTGATCTAATCCCTCACTAGCCAGCAGAAGAAGACCTCGCATACACCCTAGAAGAAGAAGTAGAAACCAATCTAGATTTGAGGGCAAATCTTTTCGACCCCCAGGCAGATGATAGGAATCTACCCCTCAGACCAATCACTTGCAGCTAAGCTAGAGGACTCCAAGGACTTGCATGGAGAATACTAGCTCGAAACCAAAGTCGAGATGGGGATTCCTGTACTGAACTAATCTCCTATCGACCTATCTATTAGATCCTCACATGTATCAGACATGCTCCTACCCAACAGTGAAGTCTTATTCCATAAGACAACTTAGGACTAGCTGAGCTGAGCTCTCTAACCAACCATAGGTATCTGACTCCAATTTAGTTGACTTCTTTACGGAACTGATTGGCTCTCAACTTGATCTAGATCAGATTGGCCCTTAACTATAAATGTTATTTTGCTTTTGCCTACCTTGTATTATATTTCTCCTATCCAGCCATCAAGTGACACGTATCTTTTGACACAATATTCCAAAATGATTCTTTCTTTTTTGTACTAAATATTCTTTGTCTCTCTTACCCTTTTTAGCATGTTTTATGTAACCTAATTGTAGAATACCATTTAATCTTTTCATACATGTAAAGTAACCCTAATAGATAGATATATAAACCTCCACTATCTTGTATACAAACAATTAACTAATCAATACAAAATTACTTACGTTAAGAAACCTTAGTGTTCTCATTATCATTCAACTCTTAGTTATTCCCTTTAATAAGGAGTAGTAGCAAGTAACCCTTCAATTCAGACCAATGTGTCATATCCGACGGATTGTAGGCCAAGTAGGATCAAGTGATGCGTCATATCCATTTGATAGCTACTTAGGCTTTGCTAATTTTTTCCCTGTTGTTTTTTATTTGCTTCATTGTGGTGCTTTTCTATGTATCTGACCTCAAAGACACATCACATATTCCATCCTTTGAAAAGACATAAGTATTCTTATATTTGTCGTCAACAACACATAGGTCGAACAACCATGGTATCCCTAACAACAAGTGTAAAGCTCCCATGGGGATAACATCACACACCACTTCATCCTTATACACATTCCCAATACAGAACGGTACAACTACTTACTCCGTAACATGCAGAATACCCTTGTTGTGTAGCTAGTGTCACTTGTATGGTTAAGGGTGCTTAAAGGTTGGGAAACCTAACCTCTATACAAGAGTTTAAGTGACAACATTGGTACAACTCTCTCCATCCATAATGATGGGGCACAGTCACCTAGTGTGGTACAAATTCTCTCTTTGATCCTCTTCGAAGCTTGGTACGCATCTCAACACTAGTGTCATCACTTCTCCCTCGTTAGCACACAGGTCTCTTCCTCATCTTTGGCTTCAATTTGGCCAACAATTTTCTCTTCCTCCACAAGCTCACTCTCATCGATGTTATCTACTACATTACCCTGGAGGACCATAGCTCATCGGTTAAGACATTCAGTAGCCATGTGTCCATAAACCAAGCACTTCAAGCACTTCACTTCACTTATCTTCCATCCTAAGGTTTGTCCTTTCACATATGTCCTCAAGGTTGACTTATCATCAGCTCGACTCTTCAGGCCAACTTGATCATTGTCAAGTTAGTCATTCTTCTCCAGTTGGACCGTTCTTCTCAGCTTGGCATTTGCAGGTTAGCGTGAAGCAAGAGTTCATGAAAAACTCAACCCTAATGTGCTCAGATTATGCCTCCTCACTTCTACAATGTTGTGGATCTCATATTTAAGTCTAGAGATAAATCATGATATCGTACGAGCTTTGACCTCATCTATGTTTGCTTGGATCATTAACATTTATAATTTTCTAACATAATCATCAATAGTTTGGCTTCCTTGGTGAGACTCTTGTAACTTAATGAATGTGTCTTATAAATATGTCTCAGGTACGAATCTTCCCCTCAACAACCACTTCATCTCCTCCTACGTCCACACACCTTATCTTCCACTAATAGCATTCAAATTCTTCCACTACATGATAGCATATTTAGAAAATTCAAGTGTAACAAGTCAAACCTTGATTCCTTCGGTATACCTAATGCGTCTCCAGGGTTGGATACACAGAGGGGCATAA
Organism: Lumnitzera littorea; assembly: GCA_024138015.1. Taxonomy (NCBI): domain Eukaryota; kingdom Viridiplantae; phylum Streptophyta; class Magnoliopsida; order Myrtales; family Combretaceae; genus Lumnitzera; species Lumnitzera littorea. The sequence continues at coordinate 44,620,856 of JAMXBB010000008.1, read as the reverse complement.
CAATGAAGAGAACCAAAAGGAATAAAGGAAAAGCTAGCAAAGTCTGGGCAGTTATCGAATGGATATGATGCACCACTCGGTCCTACTTGGCCTATAATTCACCAAATATGATACACTAATCTAAATTGAAGGGTTATTCACCATTACTCCTTGCTAAAGGGATTAGATAAGAGTTAAAGAATAATGAGAATACTAAGGTTGCTCAAAGGAGACGTAAATAATTTTTGTATTGATGAATGATCGTCTGTATATAAGCAAGTGGGGGTTTATATACTTGTTCATTAAGGTTGCTTTACATGTATGAAAAGATAAAAGGGTATTCTTACAATTAGGTTACATAAGATATTCCAAAAAGGGTAAAAGAGAGAAAGAATATTCAGTACGAAAAAAGAAAGAATCATTCTGCAATATTATATCAAAAGATATGTGTTGTTTGGTGGCTGGACATTAAAAATATGATACAAAGTAGGCAAAAGCAGAAAACGTTACAGTCAGGAGTTAACCTAATCTAGATCAAGTTAGGAGCCAATCAGTTTTGTAAAAAAGTCAGCTGAATTAGAGTCAAATGTTTATGGTTAGTTTGGGAGCTCGGTTCGGCTAGTCCTAGGCTGCCTTTTGGAGTAAAGCATTGTTGCTGGGCAAGAGTAAATCTAACACATGTAAGGATCTAATAGCCAGGTCGACAGGAGATCAATTCAGAATAGAAATCCTTATCTCGAATATGGCTTTAAGCTATTGTTCTCCACTTGAGTCCTTAGAATCCTCTAGCTCGGCTACGTATGATTGGTTTAACGGGTTGACTCCTATCAATACCCATAATAGTCAAACACCCTCTCAAGCTTCTCTTCACACTCCAAATATTCATCTACATCTGTACTGACAATAAAGGTTAGGATCTGGACCTTAATATTATCAAGTCCTCGATGAGCTCAATGCCCTTTCCCTTCTATCCTATAGTACTCCCTTTCTTCTTCTTCCTCTCCATCAACATCTACATCTACATCTACATCTACCTCTTCATCATCTTCCTTAATTTCCTCCAAATCAAGTCTTTATCGAGCAGGTCGGTCTACTGCTCCTCTAGCTTGGTGAAGTCAAGCTAAGAGATAACTTAGCCAACATGGTGATATCTTCATTCTTGCATATCCTTTATTCGGTTACAACTGGGCTTTCCTTATGGTGGTAGCCTATTGCCTTGCATAGTTGTAACAAGACTCTCAACAAGGTTAGTGAGTTTATTAAGTTTATCATCAACTTACTCTAAGGTGTTACTATCATGTTAGCCATGACCAATACGAGTGCCACTGTCCTCGATAGGAATTAGGCTATTTGGCCTTTAACCTATAGCTAAGCTCGAGGATTGGAAGGGCTAGCAAGGTAGATCCTCCTACTCCAACTAAAGCCAAGTATCTCTTTGTTAAGTCATTCTCTATGCCAAGCCAAATGACTACCCATCTCTTTGAAGTATGCTAAATTGTAGATTGCTAAGATAACAGCCAGACCGTTCTGAGTACTTACTCATGTCTAAGTCGACCAACTACTTGGCCTTACCCTTGTCGAGGTGCCAAGAGAAAGACCCCGAATTGATCCTTAGTCACCCCTACTCAGACTAGCAATCTAATCATACTCTTTTGCCCGCATCGGCCAATGGCCTTACTAATGTATCGCCACCACGTGTACAAGGCCATGTGTAGAATCTACCATATTAATCATTACTTTTATTGAATATTCATTTTTACTCTTTTGTATTCTTGTACATTACACTTTTAGGGTAATACCTTTTTGTCTTTTTCTTTTTAGGCAAATTGCCCTAATTATTAGGTATAAATACCCCTTGTATTTGTAGCTGTAAGCAGATTGAACATTAATACACTTAACATTTTCCTCTCGTAATCATTACTTTGTTTACATTCATCTCACTCTTATCCTAACCCTTAAGTAATGCTAGGTGGCAAGTAACCTCCTTAGACCATCTCGTGTGTCATATTAAGTTGTGTCGTGAGTTCTCAAAAGTTCTATTGGTGTGTCATATCCATTGGAGCTATTCATAGGTTTTGCTTACTTTTTTAATTCGCTTTGGTTCTTTCATACATTCCCCATCATTTCCTTTTTAAGCTTTTAGTAAGCTAAAACTCATTCAGCGATCAGCTTATTTGTTCTTGGTCACAGTTTGCATCATTTGTATGTCATATCCATTGGAGTTATTCATTAGTTTTGCTTACTTTTCATTCACCTTAGTTTTTTCGCATATTCCCCATCATTTCCTTTTCAAGCTTTTAGCAAGCTAGAACCCATTCCACGACCAGCCTTGTCTATTCTTGATTACAGTTCACATCAGTCCTAGTAACCAATAGTCCCATGAACACTAGAATCCGACATAATGGAATGCTTTCTTGACAACTTTGACGACACAATACTTAGCAAAACCCTTTTACTAACTACCTAGAATCTCCCTAACACACTCTAACCACTCCAATACCTAGTACGTACAATGTATTATAGGAATGAAACTTGCTCTGCTTTGAAGTAGAGAAACAGAATATAATAGAGTAATAATAACAACTACACTTACTTTACACAACCGCTACTTTGTAGCTCACTTTCTTCAAAAGCCACATCAACACTCATAGCTTCAAGACACTCCACAAGAACACATTGCAGAAGCTACAAAAGAACACGATAGCCATTAATAGTAAACATGAACAAAACTCCATTGCGCTTCACATACTCTCTTGCAAAATCGTCCTCTGATACTAGCAAAGTTAATGCATCTATGGGGTCGTGCATATGGAGGCTACATCATAATGAGGAATGAAAGAAAATAAAAGGGTTTAGCAAGGTCCAAATAGCTACTAGGTAGATATGATGCACCAACTAATCATACCCAATTAATCTTCAGTTGATATGACACACAAGTAAGGATTAAGGTCGCTTACTACTAACTTTTGCTAAAGGAGCTAAACAAGAGCTAAAGGGAAAAGAGAGAAGACATAACTAAGTGTTCTCAAAGGGATAATATCTGTACTCAATAATGAAGTAGGATATCTGCATATAAAGAAGTGAATTATTTATATGACCTCAACTAAGGTTACAATAATGAAGGAAAAGACAAAATGGATAATGTACAAAAAGATTCCCAAAACATATTAAAAAGTGTAAAAATGACAAATGATATTCTATACAGAAAGGAAAAAGAATCCTTCTAGAATGTTGTGCAAAAGATACGTGTCAGGTAGTGACTGGTAGTCTACAACACAGTTAGTCTTACTAAAAAAAGTCTTAGGGTAACTTTACATTCATAGAATTTAACTTAGAAGACGTTAGGGAAAAGGTAAGAGTCCAAGTCAACCTAATCTAGGTCAGGTCAGATCTCGCACACTTAAAGATATCCAGATCCTCTTCAAGTTAGGCAACTCAGCAACTCGATTCGAGTAGATGCCTAATACTTAATAGCTTGGAAGTTAGGCTGATCTCAATTGGAGTTAGACACTTAAGTTAGTAGAAATGTAGGAGTTGAGGTCAATGAAGGAATCTTCATCCTTAAATGGTTCTTAAGCTAAAATAAGTTAAGTAAGTCCTTACAGTCCTCTAACTTGACTTCGAGTGACTAGTATGTGGAATTGATTCTTATCACAAATTAAGTTTTCAAAGAAGTAGGATTAGTTGTTTTTAAGCTTAGCTTGCTTCTCAATGTATTATAATAGGCTAAAGTCATCAAGAATCTATCCCTATTAACCATAAATCTCACTTTAGGAGCAACTACTCAAATTACTTCAATAACATGAATAGTATAGTACCCTGTATGAATGAAGTCCCATATAGATGTAGAGTAGTAGTATGGGTTAAGGTAGAGAATGTCAAGATAACACTAGCTAAATTCCTTTAAGCTAAGTGATTGAAAAAGGCTCATTAATGTTTATTACTTGACTAATGGCTACTTTTATCTTAGGGCATTACAAATGATATCAAAACCAATCCCCTACAAGTGGGTAGATGATTTAAGGAGCAAACCAATACGGAAGTTAATAAGCTTGTTTTGACTAGATTTAGAGAAGAGGTCTGAGGAGGGCGAGAAGTGACATCATGTTGTGACTCGTAGCATGCTTTCAAGATGACTTCTAGGCTAAGGGTGGCGTTAATGAATCAAATCATACACCAAAAATGGGGAAGAACTATGCTTAATTGTAAGGCCTCTTGAAGAGAGCATTACATGTTTTGATTAGGGGGAGATTATAGTACCTTGTGTGAATAAAGTCCTATATAGATTGTGGGAGAGGTTGTGTAGTAGTAGTATACAAGGGCTAAGGTAAAGAGTGCTAATATAACATTATCTAGAAACTTTTGAGCTAAGTGGTTAAAAAAGATTTCTTAATGTTTGTTACATAATTATTGGCTACTTTCTAGCCTTAGGTGTTACAAGTACTATTATAGGTAACTAAAGCATAAGTCGTTTGTTCATAAAATCTCTATTTAATAGAATTGGTTTTATGGCTTCTTGGTAGATCATGTTAGTTCAACATTTATGCCCACAAAGTGCTATATTTTGACTCTTTTAATTGTTCGAAAAAATGATGCTAGATGACACAAGCACTAGTCAATGGGGAATTGTAAAGCCAACATGTAAATCTATCAACTTTTAAGAGTGTGATTTTTTTCCCTAATGGAAAGTCACAAAAAGGTTCTTTTAAAACTAATCTTTAATGGAAAATTGCTACTTCAAGCATGGGAAAGGTAAGACTAACTTTAATCGGAGTAGTCAAATTGAAAGAAAAGAATTTCAATTTGGTGATTAGAGTAATCATGACACTTAGGAAGAAAAATCCCACCATCACTCCTACCTTTTCCTTCACTAATGGCCATGATGACATCATACTTTGTCACATCATCTCCATATCGAAAAAAGATGAGATGGATCTAACCAAAACCTCATAAGTCATAATGGGCCTTGATTAGATTAAGATGATCATATAAGAGGATTTTTAATTTCTAATTTTCCTACTATTAAAACTTCTTTAACTTTTTTTTTTTTATATTATGAATTTTCTCTATTTTTTTAATTAATTATGCTATCATGGTAATGCTACTTTAAAACATTTGCCATGTAGCAATCTAATAATGTAGAAAATGTATGGTATAAGTAACGACCTCTAGGAAGATCACCTAAGCTAGCCTTCAAGACCTATAAAGTTTAGCTCATTGAATTCTATCCCTTCAGTTGGCCAAGGATAAGTATTAGTACCAGGTTAGCCCTTAGTTGAACTCTTTCCCTATTGAGTCTTTTTATACTTTGGTCTGAACTATTGATGTCCATATTATCGACTTTTGAGCTACCCATCCACTAGCTGACCTCATGAGCACTAACCTAATTGAATACTAACTTGTTAACCGACATGTAACTTAATAGGCCCCTAGGCACCTCTAACCTACCTACCATTGGCCACCTGACTCTTGGCCTGCCCAGGTTCGCCCTATCTCAACTACACTCTTAGAAGTTGAATCCCAACCTTCCCTTAATAGCTAAGCTTGATCTTTGTCTTTCTTTAACCCGAACCTATGTTAGAGTACGGTCCCAATAATTCCCAATGACGTATTATACTTACTGACAAATTGTGCAATTATTTCTTCCGCACCCTTTTAGGCATATAATAGGTAGTTACATTTGTAACTACCCTTATAGTCTTTTCCTTTTCATTTTTTTATCTTAAGAGGCTTATTATAAATAGCCTCCCATTATGTACGTTGTCATTATTATCTATCATCAAGAATATTCAACATCTTCCTTAAGCTTGTGAGCATTTCCCCAAGTTTCCAATGCACACTTACCTAGCTTAAATTAGTAGCTATGGTCAGTGACGAGCCTCTTTCCTCATTTATGAGTCATATCAAGTAGGGATCGAGTTGTGTTAGATCCTTTAATGAATCATATCCTTAGGATTGCTCCATATTAGTTACTATTCTTACATTACTTCCATTACATTTCCTTCATTCCATGAAGAATGCACCATATAAACATGGCATCAAAGCTCGAAGTTGCAACAAAGAGTATGAGTGCTTTATGTTTGTCAAATCTCAAAGTGTTGTGAGTAGGGTTGCAAGAACGAGGTAGTAAGTGGAAGTATTGCATGAGAAGTGGTGTTATGTAGTCATGTCTTAGTGTTGTGAGTCTATGTAGTGCCCTATTGTGCTCCTTTTTTTTTTTTAATTTCAGGAACAAAATAGTTAGTAACATATGGTAGATTGAGGTTTGAGTGTGTTGCTTTTAGGTACGATTATTTCAAACTATTTATTGGTTTGGGCTTAGATTTCTATAGGAAAGAATTAGTAGTAATGGATGCTGTGAAGAGTAAAGCCTAAGGATTGAAGTTGAGTGCTTGCAAAGTGTAGTTTTAACCAAAGAGTTAGCAATGTCAAACCCAAGTGTACATAGAGGAATTATAGACATCAAACGTGATGCTCATGGCCAATTTAGTCAAGGACAACAAACCCCATAATCTATAGTTGAACAAATCTAAAACTTAATCATCATAGAAGCCAATCTAGTTGTCACTGTCCAACACTTAATAAACACCCGACCCCTATACAGTATACCATTAAATGGCCAAGCTAGTCGTATCTAGCAAGGAGTACAAGTTGTCAATCTCTAAGCTTGTAATGAAGCAAGTGCTTCCTCAGCTTGAGATAGAAGGGCACAACAAAGAATTGAGTTGAATGATGTTGTAGAAGAAAAGGAAGAAGACAAGAATTTTTATGGGTTCCACGAGAGGGATGCCTAACCTTCGAAGGGCATGGTATATGTCAAGGTGTAAATTTCAAGCTTTATAGGTGCAGGTAGTACGAATGAATATCTTGATTAGGAAGAGAAGATAGAGAAGATGTTTGACTGTTATGATTATGAGGATCCAATGAAGATATGGTTAGCTACCCTTAAGTTCACAAGCTATAGGGCAATGTAGTGGAGAAAGCTATAGACCATATGTCAGCAAAATCATTGTGAAATTGAAACCCAAAATGAAATGAAATGCATACTAGAAAGTTACTTCGTACCCAACCACTACAAGTAGGATACATTTAAATGTCTTTAAGAACTTACGTAGGGGGGTAAGAGTGTAGATGAATATGTTTGTGAGTTCTAGATACTATTGATTCGATGTGATGTTGACAAACTTGATGCCAAGACTATTGCTAGATTTATTTCTACTTAAAGTATGAAATTAAACTCATTGTTGAAGTTTAAAGAATTGACTCTATGGATGAAGCCATTAGGGTCACATAGAAGGTAGAAAGGTAGCGGCGTACTTAGCCAAATTGAGCTCTAACTGGCTAACCTACACCACGAAGCCAACCTAAATATAACTGAGATATGGACTAACATGGTTCAAATCAAAACTGACCTAATGATAGTTGAGGGAAGGCTAAGGCCCTTAAGGTTGAGGTGAAGAAGGATATGGGTTAGAGCTTTTATCAGAAGATTGAGGAGATAAAGTGCTTCAAGTATCTCGACTTTTGGTATATGGCCAATCAATATCTAAGCCAATGAGTTATGACCATTAAAGGTAAGAATTGCAGTTTAAGGTAGAAGTGTTAACGAAGGGGAAGAGGACGGAGTGGTAGAACGTTTGTTAGATGGGTTCTAACCTAAGCATAGGTAGTATTTTAGCATAATTGTTAGGTTTGTGCTCAATACCATAGTATCAAGAGAAAATGTAGTAAAGAGCCTCTTCTACACCAACTGTAAGATAAAAGGTAGTTTATGTACCTTAATTATCAATGCGGGCAGTGGTACTAATTTGTTCCTTAGAGTGTAGTAGATGCCTTGAAATTACCAAGCACTTCACATCCCTAATCTTATAAGATCTACTGGTTAAGTGAGAAGGGTAGATTGAATGTGACCATGAAAGTTAGAGTGACGATCCATTAGGAGAGGTATAGAGATAAGGTGTTGTGCAACGTTCTTCTAATGTGTGCATCACATTTCTACTAGGCTAACCATGGCTCTTTGACTTGAGAATGTTGCACAACAAATGTTAGAACACTTATATGTTCTAGAAGGACGGCAAGAGGGTCGTACTCTCCCTAATGAGTCTGAAAGAGGTTTAAGAAGCCCATATACAAATCTCTAAGACCCTTAAGAAGAAGTCTTTAGTAATCTCCTAAGCTAAATTTGTTAAGACTACCAAGACAGAAGAACATGTGCTCTTGTTGGTGAAGAGATTGTTAGGACTAAAAGAGGTTGTAACTTTGCCTAATGAAGTCCATAAGTTATTGAAGGAGTTTAAGGACTTGTTTCCCTAAGAGTTACTAAGAAGACTACTTCGTAAAGGATTAAACATTGCATAGATCTCCAATTGGGAGCCGCCTTACCTAACGACCTACTTATAGACTCAACTTAGGTAGGCAGTCGAGTTAAAAAAGCAAGTAGACAAGCTCGTCTATAGAGGCTATGTACTGGAAAGCATGAGTCCTTATTTTGTACCCAACATCCTAGTCCCCAAAAAGGACAGATCTTAACGCATGTCCATCAATAGCTAAGCCATCAATATGATTACAATTAAGTATTAGTACCTATACCTCAGTTATACGATATGTTGGAAGAACTTCATAGTATGGGGATCTTCTCTAAGGTAGACTTGAAGAGCGACTATTCTAAATCTGTATATGGCTAAGTAATAAATTGATGCATCCTTAGGGTCGTACACATAGAGAAGCACCACAACAAAAAGGAACGAAAGAAAACAAAAGGAAAATTAGCAAATCTGGGCAACTACCAATTGGATATGACACACCAATTGATCATACTCAGCTTATAATTCACCACATTTAACTCATCGATCCGAACTATTGGGTCACTCACCACTGCTCCTTGATGAAAGGAATAGATAAGAGTTAAGAGGAAAATGAGAATAGTAAGGTTGCTCATGAAAGAAAACTTGTAATATTCTAATGTAATGAGTTATTTTGCATATAAGTAAATGGGGTTTATCTACTAGCCTCACTAGGGTTACAAGGTATACATAGAAAAGACAAAAAGAGTAATTTACAATTGGAATATATGAAATATACTAAAAAAGGTAAAAGAGACAAAGAATATTCTATACAAAAAAGGTAAGGAATCCTTCTAGAATGTCTGGATCATATTGGTTAGCTCGAAAGCTGTCTAAACCATGGCATGAGCTTGGCAATAGTTATGGCTGCTCGACTGGTCAACATGTACGCTAAGCAGGTCAACATGATTTCTTGGCAGCTCGAGAACTATTCTAGAACTTATAAGAACTTAATCCTTAGGTCGACAAAGTGTAAAAGATGGAGATTAGAATAGGAATCCTTATCTTGAATGGGGTTTCGAGCTTGTATTCATCATGTAAGTCCTTACAGTCCTCTAGGCCAGCTATGCACAACTGGTTCAAAGAGTTGATTCCTATCATCTACCTGAAGGTTGAAAATATTTGTCCATAAATCCAAGGTGACTTCATGCTCTTAATCTATCCTGGCATTTGTTGGGCCTTCTTCTAGTCAGTAAGGAATCAGGTTAGATACATTGAAGGTGGAGGAAATACAATAGTTATCAGGCAATTGAATTTAGTTGGCATTGCTGTTAATCTTCTTTAGGACTTTAAATGGAACATCAACTCGTGGAGATAACTTACTCTATCTTTGGTGTAGAAATCAATCTTAGTTGGGGCAAATTTATACTAAGTCATCTAGTTTGAAGGAAATAGTTCTACAACAACGATTACCGATCTCTTGTTGTCTTTGGTTGAACTTAGCAATCTTCCTTGCCATGGACTAATGCAATTCTTGGGCTCGGGTAACTCCATGTTGACTTTCTTCAATAGCTACAGGGGTACCGATCAGATCTAGAAGATTAATGGGATTTAGGCTATAGATGACCTTGAATTGAGTCTTCCTAGTGGTGTTATGGATAGTTTAGTTGTATGCAAACTCCACAACTAGTAAACACATATCCAATCTTTTAAGTTCTTTCCCACAATAGCTCAGAGTAGATTTCCCAGCATTCTATTCACCACTTCAGTCTAGTCATCAATCTAAAGGTAGCTATCGAAGTTGAACATAAGTTTAGTTTCAAGTCTTTTCCAAAGAGTCTTCTAAAAATAGCTTAAGAATTTTGTATCTCGATCTGAAACAATGGTCTTTGACACTTCATGTTGTCGAACAACTTCCTACAAAAACAAGTTAGCAATATATAAGGCATCATTAATTCAACGGTACAAGATGAAGTGTGCCATTTTACTGAATGATTGTAGTGGATAAGTTCAATAAAATGGCACATTTTGTACCTTACACTAAAACTAATGATGCTTTGACTATTGCATCTTTATTTTTGTAGGAAGTAGTTTGCTTGCATGGAGTATTAAGGAGTGTGGTGTCAAACTAAGACCCAAAATTTCTAAGCCATTTCTGGAGAACCCTTTGACTTTAGATGGGAGCCAAACTACTGCTCAATACCTCTTACCATCCCTAAACTAACAATTAGACTGAGGTAGTCAACCTTACCCTAAGATCACTACTCCGAGTTGTAGTAGGGAAGAACTTAACCGACTAGGATGTTTGCCTACCTGTAGTCGAATTTCCTTACAACAGGACAGTATACGTCACCACTAGGCATGCCCCATTTGAAGTTGTCTATGGTTTTAACCTTAAACTACCCCTTAATTACATTTCGATGCTGCCCAATGACTTAGAAGGTCTAGAAGCAAGAACCTAAGCCCAGTCCATCTAGCAAATCTATCACCAAGTCACCTAACAGATTGATCGAGCCACCATAAAACTAAGGGAGAAAAGCAAAAGACCAAGTAGTTTCAACTTGGAGACTAAGTATGATTACATCTACGTAAGGAAAGATTCTCGAATAAGAGGAAGAACAAACTATCTGCCTAAGCTAAAGGACCATTCAGAATACTTTAGAAGATTAATGACAATGCATACCAATTTGAGCTTCTAAAAGACTTTGGAGTATCAAACGTGTTTAATGTTGCTGACCTCAGCTCTTACCTATCTAAGGGAAGCTTGGACGAAGACTAATCGGATTTAGTCCCAAGTCCCAATCAGCCTGGCAAAGATGATATGAATTAGACTACCAAACCCATGACCTATGATTGAGCCCAAGGGCTGGAAAGCATGGTCAGATGAATTCTTTCCTTAAGACTCACCACCAAGGAGTTTAAGCTACTGCAATCTGCTAACCTGCTACCCTAGCCGAACCAAACCCTCTCATACTCATCATTCGTCTCTAGTTGTCGACTTAAACTGCACTTAAACGTTGGCTCAGCTCATCCCACCATTAACTCAACCAACTTAAATTCAAGCCAAATCGAAAGTGTCCAAGGTGAATTCACCACATAAGAATTATCCAATTGGCTAGACATAGCCGAGTTACTACCCCTGCTCAGTACCTTGACATGGTAGAAACCAAGCTGATCATGTAGAATTGTCTTTTCTACCACAAATCCATTTACCTACAATAAGCCACATGTCTAAGCAACCATGTGACATAATCCTCCATACAATATGCTCATTTTGTTGTATTTTCAATTGTACCCTTATTATTCCTTGTACATTACTTTTTTTAGATTGATCACCTCTAATTAGAGCTCCTAAGTCTTAAAATTTATAAACCTATATTACATCCTTAACTCGGTTCAACAGGCAAGTGTACCTATCATTTACTAGCATGGATGAATATAAGGTTGCTTCCACTGGGAACAAAGACAAACAATAGTACTAAATAATCTTCCTATTATCTAGTAACTCAATTTCTTAAGTGATTAAGTACTAAAACATCTAATCTACTAACCCAACTACATTAACCCACAAACAATTTCATCTAACACAATGACTAGAAAAAATGATTAATAATTCCACACTTAATATATAGACTTACTTCATCACATAGCATGATGTTACCCTTGATTTAATCCTAATGATTATTATCTACAAGGAATTATTAGTTTGTAAGCATTCTTCTCAAAATTACTGACTCCTAACCCTAATTTTTTCTATTAAAATCTCTTCTAAATTAATAGTCAATTAAGATCGCATTAACATCATGATAATTTGTCAATTTCCCTAAGAATACAGTAACTTTCCTAATAATATCTCTACTATTAAGAGTAAGTGTTCCAACTAATTAGATCTATTTAATAAAATTGTTTCTCAATATATTCTATCGAAATCTATCCTATCTATCCTAAGTTAATATTGTGCACTACAATATACTTAGATTTATTAAATTTAATTCATTGGAAATAACAAAAATCGGGAAATCACTAATTCATGCACTTATTCATACTAAGTTGATGTAGTAAGTCCTAGATTACTACTCATACATGATGAAATAATAACACATATCAACAAAACTCATAAATAATAAAAAAAAAAATACAACCTAAGATTAGTAGAAGAATAAAACCTCTTTTCAGATCCACTATAGAAATCTTTACAATGCATGAACAACAAATTCCCATCATCTATCTCAAGTAATTCTTTGAAAAGTACGGTATAATACTTAGAGAATAAACTAAAAATGTAAAAAAATACGATGGGCACAACTTGGGTGAACAAATGTATTTGTGGTTAATGTCTAAAGCAAAAAGGTCTAAGATGTCTAATCTAATAAATTTGATATGATTTGATGTCATGTGATGTGATGTTTGAAAATTATAGGTGTGTTTATATTTTTCTTGTCAAAAGGTCCAAAATACACCATTTCAAGTTACCTCTTGATATTTAAACCCATTAAACGCACCAGTTCATATGAAAAAGTTGAATAGGATTAATCATGTCTACTCCCATCACAGTTGTGATTTGCAGCATGATCGTCTTGAGAAAAGAATCATCTTTACCTAATCGGTCATGATATATGACGTTATTGTCTTGTTGCAAACATTCCACCTCCTCACACCCTTGATAGAAGGAGCGACTACACTTTTGATATGTTATTATGGCTGTGATTAGCATGTAGATAACAACTTCACAATTAGTCACGCCTATGATTGAAGGCGTAACCAACACTAGGTTTTCAAATCTTTTTTTTATAGTACCCTCTATCATGGGCATGATAGATTTAAATCTCATTGTTCTTGTAAAATTTTGTCTCCTTACTCTTGAATCATTTAAAATTGATATGTTATATAATTAAGTACCAAGAACTTGAGAAATAAACACAATTATGATCAATTTATTGATAATAAACTTAAAAGGTGTAGAGTAATTTATGCCTATCAAAGATAATACCCTTTTAGTCTTTTCCATTTTTAGGTAGTTTACCCTAGTTTTGTGGGTATAAATTCCTACTGTACGTATAGCCATAAGGATTATCAACATCAAGATCTTAAATATACTTCTTTGTGAACATTTCTCTCATTAACTTATTTACTTACCTTACTCTTATCCTAACTCTTAAGTAATGCTAGGTAGCAAGTAATCTCATCGAACTACCTTGTACATCATATCAAGTTGTGCCCTGAGTCCTCGAAAGTTCCATTAGTGCATAATATCCTATGGAATTGTTCTTAGGTTTGCTTGTGTTTTACTTTTCCTATTGTTTTCACATCTTTCCATCACCTTTTTAAGCTTTCTACTAGCTCAAACCTCCCCTAATGATCAGCCTTATTTGTTCTCAGCTACAATTCCACACTAGAGTACAACTCTTTTTTCATATACAGAATAGTTCAATGCAACACCACTAAACTTCTCATTGTAGTAGGCAACCAATTGTCATTCTTACATTAAAATAGCACCAATTCTAATGCCTAACACATCACAATCCAACTCAAATGGCTTATCAAATTTTGGTAAGGAAAGGAAAGCGGTAGTAATGAACTTCTCCTTGACTTCTCTAAAGCTCCGTTCAGCTTAGTCATTCTATTAGAATCCTTTACTCTTCTTTGTTAGGTCGATTAAAGGAGTTGCAATTGTAGTTAAGTTTTTAATGAATTTTCTATAAAAAGAAGCAAGGCCATAAAAACTTCGTACTTCAGTGACATTCTTCAAGATTGGCCATTCCAAGAAAGCTCAAACCTTTTTCTCATCTGCTTAGATTCCTTCTTTAGATACTACATACCCAAGAAAGACAACTTCACTTTGACGAAACAGACATTTCTTCAAGTTCCCATGCAATTTCTTAGCTCATAAAATTTCAAAGACGGCTTGGAGATGCTAAACATCATTGTTCAAGTTAGTACTATATACTAATATGTTATCGAGTATACGACTATACATCTTCTGATTAGTAGACACATCATATAGTTCATAAACACATAAATGTGCTCAACGCATTGCTAACTCCGAATGTCATAACCAACCATTCACAGAGACCATTCCTTGTCTTAAAAGTATTCTTTCACTCATTACCAGGTCTCATGCGAATTTGGTGGTGATCACTTCACAGATCAATCTTCGTAAATATTTGAGCACCATGTAGCTCATCTAACATGTCATCGAGCCTCAATATTAAGTATTTGTACTTGACAGTAATTCGGTTGATTTTTCAATTGTCAATGCACATCCACCATGAACCATCCTTCTTCGAGACAAGTAGGGCAAGTACAATATAAGGACTCATGCTCTCCCTTACATAGCCTCACTTTATCAACTCATCCACTTGCCTTTTCAACTCAATAGCCTGCTTAGGATTCATTTTGTAAGTAAGTCAATTTAGTAGGGTTGCACCTAACTATAGATCAATATAGTGTTCTATGCCTCAAATTAGAGACAGTCCCTTAGGTAACCTTTCAGGGAACAAGTCAAAAAATTCATTAATCAATCTTCATATCTCATTAGGAACATCTTCAAGATCTCTTAACTCCAACAATCTTCTAATCAATAGAAACATAGGCTCATCGACCTTCTCAGCAACTTGGAGCTCTCTTCAGCTCATCACTAAGGATTTTTTCTTGCTAACTTGGGTGAGCTAATTACGGGTCTCATTTACCTAGGTTGGTGTCATAGGCTATAGCATAATCTTCTTTCCATCCATGACAAAGGCATAGGTTTTCTTATATCTGTCGTAAGTAACACATTAGTCGAACAACCAAGGTCATCCAAGTAACAAATGTGAAGCCCCCATAGGGATAACATCACATACAACTTCGTCTCTATATACATTCCCATCACTGAAAGGTATGATTACTTGTTCGGTGACGTATAAAACACCCTTATCATGAAGCCAATATAGCTCATAAGGTAAGGGTTACTTAGAGGTTAACAATCTTAACCTTTGCACAAGGGATGGTGCAACAACATTAATACAGCTCCCTCCATCCACAATGATGGTACACAACTGTCCTTTAATGGTACACTTGATGTGAAACAAAATTTCTCTTTGATCTTCCTCGAAGCTCAGCAAGGAGCTCAATACTCATCTTAGTACTAAGGTCATCACTTCTCCCTAGTCGGCATAGACATAGGTCTCCTCTTTCTCCTCAGCTTCAACTTTCTTATCATTCTTCTCTTCTTCTAGCTCGCTCTCATTAGTGCTATCCACTACATCTCCTTAGAGTACTATGGCACGTCAATTTAAACATTCAGCAACCATTTGTCCAAAACCTAAGCATTTGAAACACTTTACCTCACTTATCTTTTGTCCAAAGGTTTGTCCTTTCTCTTATGTCCTTGGGATCAGCCTTTCCTCAGCTCGGCTTTGCTAGCCTACTTGACTATCATTGGGTCAATCATATTTTTCCTTGGCTCGACATGAGCAAGTTGGCATGAAACAGGAGCTTAAGAGAAACTTGACCTAGGTTGACTTGGAGTATTTTTTCTCTACTTTTCAACACTCTATGCTACTTTAATGGCCTTCGCCAATGTATGGAACCTCTATACTTTTACAATATTATGAATCTTATATTTGAGTCTATAGATGAAACAAGATATAGTACAGGCTTTGGGCTCTTCTACATTTGCTGAAATCATCAACATCCAGAATTCCTTTACATAGTCATCAACAAATTGGTTTTCTTGATGAAGCTCTTATAACTTGGCAAAAGTGTTTTGCAGGTAAGTCTCGAGTACAAATCCTCCCCTCAACAATCTCTTTATCTCTTCCCAAGTTCTTATACCTCATCTTCCATCTCTCACTCTAGCTACATTCAAGTTCTTCCACTACACGATAACATATCCAATAAACCTCAATGCAGCAAGTCACACTTTAACAGCATCAGTGTACCCATTTTTCTTCTTACTCTAGATATTCATCTACATCTCCACTACTACTAAAGGATGAGATTTAGACCTTAACATTGTCTAGACCTCCAGGAGCTTGGCATCCTCATCCTTATACTTGGTAATATTCAACCTCTTCTTCCTCTTCGTTGATCTCCACATCTTCCTCTATCTCCTCCAACTCCAACCTTTGTCTAGTAGCTCAATCTACAACTCCTCCAACTTGATGGGGTTGAACTGGCTGAGTAACTTAGCCACCTTCAACCACCTTGCCTATATCATTTCTTAAGAACATTCTCAAGTGGGCTATTAATAGGAATCAACCCTTTGGACCAATCGCAAGAAGTCAAACTAGAGGACTTCAAGGGTTCGTACGAAAAATACTAACTCTAAGCCATAACCGAAATGGGGATTCCTATCTTGATTTAACCTCCAATTAACCTCTTTGTCAGATCCTCACGTATGTCTAACATGCTCTTACCTAACTATAAGTCCTAATCCAGAAGGTAACCTAGGAAAGATTAGCTAAGCCGAGCTCTCTAATCGACCACTGGCACTTGACTCCAATTCAACCGACTTCCTAACCAGACTGATTAACCCTTTACTACCAGCACTTTCTGTTTTTCCACCTATTTATATTATATTCTTTACGTCCAGCCATCAAGCGATATGTGTCTCTTAACAAAACGTTCCAAAATGATTTTTTCTTTTCCGTACTGAATATTCTTTATCCTTTTTATCCCTTTTTAGTATGATTCATGTAACCTAATTGTAAAATACCATTTTGTCTTTTCATACATGTAGAATAACCCTAGTGAGAAAGTATATAAACCCCTATTTTCCTTATATGCAAAGGCATCCAACTTTTGAACACAGAATTACTCACTTAAGCAACCTTAATGTTCTCGTTATCATTTAACTCTTATATATTCCCTTTAACAAAGAGTAGTGGCGATTAACCCTTCAATTCAAATCGGTGCGTCACATCCGGCGAGTTTTAGGCCATGTTAGATCTTATTAGTGTGTCATATCTAACTAGACAACTCATAGACCATTTTATTTTCTTTTCTTGTTCATTGTGGTGCCTCTCCGTATGTCTAACCCTAGAGACACATCAACTTCGCTAGTATTAGAGCACAATTCTACGAAGGAGTGTATGAAGTTACAATGAAGTTTTTGTTTACCTTACTATTTTCAATTGCTATGTTCTTTTCATAGCTACTGTAGTATGTTAGTATGATAGCAAGTGTGGTTTATTGTTACTCTGTTTACTTTGTTTTTCATCACGAAAACAGAGAAAATTTGTTTCTATTATGTTTAGTGACTATTGGGTAATAAGGTTGTTAGTAAGTTGTTAATATATTCGAAAAGATATTATACTATGTCAAATTCAAGCGTTCAGGGAGTTATTGGTTACCAAAGTAATAGTGCTCAACTTGGTCGTGGTCATAATGGTAGTAACACCCTAGGGTCTATTGACAATAGACTTGATAAGCTCATAAACCTTATTAAGAGTCTAGTCACGACAATGCAAGTAAATAAGTAATAACCCCTAGGTGTACAACCACCAAACCTACAAGAAAATGCCCCCGAGAGACCTTATAGCCAAGGTAACCGAACCTATCACCCAATTCGACCACAGCAAACTAGAGGAGTAATGGGCCAAGCTGCTAAACAAAGATTAGAGTTGGAGGAGATTGAGGAAGAAGGTGAGGAGCTAGATGTTGAAGAATTTAGGGAGGTAGAAGAGGAAGCTGACTATTATCCATTACAAAGATGAGGACACTAAGCTTTTCGAAGGCTAGATAATGTCAAGGTTTAAATCCCGCTCTTCAGTAGAAGCGGAGATGCCAATGAATACTTGGAGTGGGAAGAGAAGGTTGAGAAGGTGTTTGACTGTTATAGATATGTAAATGTTGTCAAGGTCCAACTTGCTACACTAGAGTTTATTGGGTATACGACAATATGGTAGAAAAATCTAAATGCAGCCTGAGTAAGGGATAGAAGGCGATGTATTAGGACTTAGGATAAGATGAAAAGGTTATTAAAAGGTAAATTTGTGCCCAAGACATACTTACAAGATATGTTTGTGAAATTGCAAGAGCTTCGCTAAAGAGGCTGATCTGTTGATGACTATGTTAGAGAATTCCAAATGTTGATGATCTGAGCCATTGTGGAAGAACTAGAGGCCCATACAGTATCAAGGTTCATTTCTAGACTCAAGTATGAGATTCGCAATATTGTGGAAGTACAGAGGTTTTATACCTTAGAAAAAGCGATCAAGATCATATAGAGGGTCAAAAAGCAAAGGAGAAATGTTCCAAGCCGACTTAGGTAAACATTCTCTCAAGCTCCCGTATAATGCCAACCTGTTCAAGCCAACCCGAGGAGGCCATACCGAGTCGAGGAAAGGAATGAACGACTTGATGAACACTGAGCAGACCAGTATAGCCGAATAAGACACTTGAGCCAACTCAAGGCTAGGCCAACCTTGAGAACCTATGAGAAAGGCCGGCCATCCGAATGGAAGACCAGTAAGGTAAAGTGTTTTAAATGCTTAAGCTTTGGACACATGGCTACAAAATGTCCGAGGAGACGTAGTGGATAGTACCAATGAAAGTAAGCTCAATGAATAAGATGTTAAGAAGCCCGAGGTTGCAAAAGAGGAGGAGACTTGTGTCTATGCCGACCAGTGAGAAGTAATGACCCTAATCCTAAGACGAGTCCTAAGTTCCTTACTGAACTCTAAGGAAGACCGGAGGGAAATCTATTCCATACTAAGTGTACCATCAAAGGCCAATTATACACGATCATAGTGGACAGAGGAAGATGTACAAATGTTGTTACACAATCCCTTGTACAGAGGTTAGGTCTACCGACCTCAAAGCATCCCCAACTTTACAACCTACATTGACTTCATGATAAGGGTGCTTTACACATAACTGAACAAGTGACTATACCATTTAGTGTTAGGAACGTGTATAGAGACAAACTAGTGTGCGATGTCATCCCTATGGGAGCTTCACATCTACTACTAGGACAACCTTAGTTGTTCGACCAATATGTTACACACAACGAGTATAAGAAAACCTATGCCTTTGTTAAGGATGGGAGGAGGATAGTATTGCAACCACTAACCCAATTCTAAGTAAATGAAAACTCATAATCAGCTCACTCGAGCTAGTAAGAAGAAAGCCCTAGTGATGAGTTGTAGAGAGCTCCGATCTACTAAGAAGGTTGATAAACCGATGTTCTTATTGGTTAGAAGATTAATGGAAATGAAGAAATTGCCAGATGTCCCAGTAGAAATCTAAAGCTTTCTAAATGAGTTTTCTAACCTATTTTTGAAAGAACTACCTAAAGGACTGCCACCAATCCAAGGCATAGAGTACTGTATTAATCTGCAGCTAGGTTCCACCCTGCCAAACCAACCTGCATACAAGATGAACCCTGAGCAAGCTGCCATGCTGAAGAGACAGGTGGACAAACTCATTAAGTGAGGATACGTGAAGGAGACCATGAGCCCTTGTACTATACTAGCTCTGCTCATTCTGAAGAAAGATGGTTCATCATACATGTGCATCGATAGTCGAACAATCAACTGAATTATTGTTAAGTATAAATACAAATACCCAATACTATGGCTTGATGACATGTTAGATGAGCTTAATGGCGTGAAGGTATTTTCAAGGATAGATCTACAGAGTAGCTACCACCAAATTCGCAAGAGGCCGGGCGATGAATGGAAGATTGCCTTCAAGATTAGGCATAGACTCTATGAATGGTTGGTTATGCCATTCAAACTTACTAATGCACTAAGCACATTCATGAGGTTCATGAGCCATGTGATGCGCTCTCTTCTTAGAAGATGTGTGGTCATATACTTTGATGACATATTGGTGTATAGTGCTGACCTGAACAACCATGTTCAACATCTTCGCGAAGTATTTAGCATTCTATAAGATGAGAAGTCATATGGGAATGTAAAGAAATGCATGTTTTGCTAGAAAGAGGTGATGCTCCTAGGGTTTATAGTGTTAAGGGAAGGAATCCGAGCAGATGAGGAGAAGATTCGAGCTGTTTTGGAATGGCCGATGCTGAAGAATGTCACTGAAGTCCGAAGTTTCCATGGCCTAGCTTCTTTCTATAAGCGATTTATTAAAGACTTCAACACAATAGCCGCCCTATTGACCAAGCTAAAAAAAAAAAGAATGAAAGGTTTAGGTAAAGTAATCGAGCTGAGCGAAGCTTCAGGGAGATCAAGAAGAAGCTCACCCCGACACCTATCCGTACACTACCAGATTTTGACAAGCCCTTCAAATTGGAGTGCAATGCATAGGGAGTTGGAATTGGTGCTATCTTGATGCAAGAACGATGGCCCGTCACTTACTACAATGAGAAACTAAGTGGCCCCGCCCTGAACTATTCTATATACAAGAAGGAGTTGTACTCCTATTTCCGAGCCCTTACCGTTTGGCAACACTACCTGTTACTATGAGAATTTGTTATTTACACTAACTACGAATCCTTGAAGCATCTTGGGAGTCAGAATAAGCTTTCAAAGAGATAAACTAAGTGGTTAAAGTTCATGGAAGGTTTCTCATACATCATTTGTCACAAGAAGGGAAGTGTAAATGTAGTCGCTGACACTCTATCACGATGGCAAACCTTGTTGACCACTTTGTAAACAAAACTATTGGGATTCTCACTCATCACTGAGCAGTATGCTAATGACCCTCACTTTGGTTCCGTTGTTGAATAGTATTGTGAAGGACTAGTTATCAAAGGATATTATCTTAAGGATGGTTATCTGTTCAAGGACCGTAGGCCATGCATTCCAAACTTCTCTACACGTGAGTTAATGGTCCAGGAAGCTCACAACGGTGGACTTTCAAGCCACTTCAAGGAGGACAAGATAGCCAATCTATTAAAGGAGAATTTTTACTGGCCAAGTTTAGCCAAGGATGTCCATAAGGTAATCGATTGTTGTCAAGTGTACAAGCATGCTAAGGAGAAGAGAGAACCCTATAGAGAATACATGCTTCTACCAATGCCAATCATACCATGGGTCGACCTTTACAAGGAATTTGTCCTAGGGTTGTCCCGAACATCTAGAGGAAAAGCTTCTATCTTTGTTGTAGTGGACTTCTTCAGTAAGATAGCATACTTCATTCTTTGCTATCGAACTAACGATGCTTCATACATCACTGATTTGTTTTTGTAGGAGATTGTCCAACTACATGGAGTATCGAAGACTATTGTCTTAGAGTAAGATACAAAATTCTTGAGTTATTTTTGGAAAACTCTTTGGAGAAGACTAGAAACTAAACTTATATTCAGCTCTAGCAGCTACCCTCAAACTAATGGCCAAACTAAAGTGGTGAATAGGATACTAGGCAATATACTCAAAGCTATTATAGAGAAGAACATAAGGGATTAGGATTTGTGCCTACTAATTGTTGAGTTCACATAAACCCGAACTGTCCATAGCACTATAGGGAAGACCCCATTTAAGGTCATCTATGGCTTTAACCTAACAATTTCCCTGGACATGATCAGCACCCCAACAGCTTCTGAAGAGAGTTAATTTGAAGTTAACTAAGCTTGAGAATTACATGAACTACACTAGTCTGTGATAGGAATCAGGCTGCTGAACCCCTGACTCACTGTCAAGCCTGAGGACTAGAGGGACTGGCACGATGAACCCTTCTATTTCAACTAATCCTTACCGAAGCCAAGTACTTTCTTACCAAGTCACCCTTCATGCCGAGCCGTATGACTACTCATCTTTCTATAGCGTATCGAATTAATGACTATTCTCTCGCACCTGAGTCGACCAATTACTCAGCATCTTCCTTACTAAGAAGCCAAGAAAGACAGACTTCAAACTAACAAAGCCATCCCTGCTCAAACAAGCCAGCTATCGGTACCTTTTGTCTACATCTTCTAACAACCTTGCTAATGTAACATCGGTACTTCTACAGTATCATGCGTAGAATCTGTTGTATCAATGATTGTTTTTCTTGTATATTCATTTTTACCCTTTTGTATCTTGATCTTTACTTCCTTAGTAAATGCCCTTTTTGTCTTTTCCTTTTTAGGCAAGTTGCCTTAACTTATGGGTATAAATACCCTTGTACTTATAACTGTGAGAAGATAGATAATTCCGAATACACTATTAAGTACTTCCTTCCTTACATAAACATTATTTACTCTCAACATCACTCTTATCTTAACCCTTGAGCAAGGCTAGGTGGCAAATAACCCCACCAAACCGATTCGTGCATCATATAGAATTGTGCCGTAAGTACTCGGAAGTTCCATTGGTGTGTTATATCCTCCAAAGCTATTCATAGGTTTTGCTTAACCTTCATTCATTCATTTTTGCACTTTCTTCCATTAGTTCTTTTTGAGCTTTCTACAAACTCAGACCCATCCAGTGACCGGTCTTATCTATTATTGGTCACAGTCCACAACAAGTCTGTAACTAAGAAGATCACCAAATTCAATCAGAGACAGCAAGAGATTGGTAGCCGAGGCTGCCAAACTGTTTATTTCTAGCTAGGAGACTTAGTATGGATTCACCTCAGCCAAGAGAGATTCCCATACTTAAGACAAAGCAAACTATCTCCTCGAGCTGACAACCCATTCAAAGTCTTGAAGAAGAACAACCGCAATGCCTACCAAATTGAGTTGCATGATGATTGTAGTATCTTCTCTACCTTCAATATATTTGACCCAATTCCCCACCAACCAACAAAAGAAGACCCTATAAGCGCCCCAAAAGAATGAGCAGAAACCACTTTAGATTTGAGGACAAATCTTTCCAACCCTCAGGTAGATGATAGGAATAAACCCCTTAAACTGATCACAAGAAGCCAAGCTAGAGGACTTCAAGGCTTCGCATGGAAAATACTAACTCTAAGCCATAGCTAAGATGGGGATTCCTATCTCGATTCAACCTCTAGTCAGTCAGATCCTCACGTATGTCTAACATGCTCCTGCCTAACTGTGAGTCTTGATCCAGAAGGTAACCTAAGAAAGACTAGACTAATCGCCAATTCAACCAACTTCCTAACCAGACTGATTAGCCCCTGACTACCAACACTTTCTGTTTTTCTACCTATTTGTATCATACTCCTAACATCCAACCATCAAGTAACACGTATCTCCTAATATAACGTTTTAAAATGATTCTTTTTTTTTTCCATACTGAATATTCTTTGTCCTTTTTACCTACTTTTAGCATGATTCATGCAACCTAATTATAAAATACTCTTTTGTCTTTTCATATATGTAAAATAACCCTAGTGGGCAATTATATAAACCCCCACTTTCCTTGTATGCGAAGGCATCCAACTTTTGAATATAGAATTACTCACTCGAGCAGCCTTAGTGTTTTCATTATCATTTAACTCTTATCTATTCCCTTTAGTAAGGAGTAGTGGTGAGTGACCCTTCAATTCGGACTAGTATGTCACATCCGATGAGTTTTAGGCAGTATTGAATCTTGTTGGTGCATAATATGCAACTAGATAGCTCATAGATTTGCTAAAACCCTCATTTTGTTTTATTTTCTTTTCTTGTTCATTGTGGTGCCTCTCCATGTGTCCGACCCTAGAGACACATTAGCTATGATGTGGTATACTTCATGGTTACTGTTTGTTGATATGTATCACAATAACCAAACTCAATAAGATTAGTGAGTCTATCAAGCTTAGCATTGACTAACTTAAAAGTGTTACTACCATTTTGACCTTAACTAGCATGAACACCACTACTTTGGTTACTAATAACACCTTGAACACTTGAATCCGACATAATGTAATACTTCTTTACCAAATCAACAACACAATACATAATAAACACTTCTTCTTACTACTCAAAACCTTACTAAGATACTCTAACAACTTCAACAACCAATATTCACTCGAATACAACAAAAAGGGGCTTGCTTTGTTTTTTTAGTGAAAAATAGAGTATAACAGAGTAGCACTAGAAACTACACTTACCAATCCACGAAACTCTACTTTACAACTCACAACTTTGAAACTTACTTCGCTCAAACACACTGCAGTAGCTACAGAAGGAATACGTTAGCCATTAACAGCAAACACGAACCAAAACTTTATTGCAACTTCACATACTCCCACTCGGAACGGTGCTTTGATACCAGCAAAGCTTATGCATCTCCAAGGTCATATACATAGAGAAGTACTACAACGAAAAGAAATGAAAGAAAACAAAAAGGGGAATTAGCAATTCGAGCCTGTACCAATCAAATATAATACACCAATTGATCTTACTCGACCTACAACTTGCCAATCCGAACTATAGGGTCACTCACCACTACTTTTTCTTAAAGAGAATAGATAAGAGTTAAAGGGAAAATGAGAACACTAGGGTTACTCATGAAAGGGAACTTGTGATAACCTAATGTAATGAGTTGTTTTGCATATACGTAAATGGGGTTTATATACTAGCCCCACTAAGGTTACAAAACATACATGGAAAAGATAAAAAGTGTAATTTACAATTAAAATATATGAAATATACTACAACGGGTAAAAAAGGTAAAGAATATTCGATACGAAAAAAGTAAGGAATCCTTCTAGAATGTCATGTTAGAAGACATGTGTCACATGGTGGATAGCGATCTGGAATGCAACTAGTCTTGCTGAGGTGTACCTTGAGGTGGCTTGGCTTTAATAATATAATTTAGATGAGGATAAAAGAAATAGTTAGCCATCAGATCAAACTTGATCTGGTTCAAGTGGGAACTCGGGTGCTGGAGAACATTTTGATCCTCTACAGGTAGAGTATCTAGGCAGCTCAGCTTAGATGGAGGTCTGATGCTAGTTAGGTTGAGAGATATCTGGATCATGGCACGAGCTCGACAGTAGTTATGGCTACTCGATTGGTTAGCATGTACACTAAGTAGGTCAGCATGATTGCTTGGTAGCTTAGGAACTGTGCTAGAACTTATGAGAGCTCAGTGCTCAAGTTAGCAGTAGTGTAAAAGATGGAGATCAAAATAGGAATCCTTGTCCTAAATGGGGTTTCGAGTTAGTATTCTCTATGTAAGCCCTTGTAGTCCTCTAGCTTGGCTGAGCGTGATTGGTTCGAGGAGTTGATTCCTATCGTAAATGGAAGACAACCTCCAAGATAAAAGACAATCTCTATAAATGGTTAGTTATGCCATTTGGCCTCTATAATGGATTGAGCACTTTTATGTGACTTTATGAACCATGTGCCATGGTCCTTGATTGGGAAATATATTGTATTTTATTTTGATGATATTCTTATGCATAACACTAACCTTCATTCTTATGTCAAGCATTTCCATACAATGTTTGACATCCTCTAAGTTGAAATACTGTACGAGAATCTAAAGAAATGCATATGTTACCAAAATGAAGCAATGTTTCTCAAGAATGTTGTGTCGGACAATGGTATTTGAGTTGATGAGGAGAAAGAGAAGGTTGTTCTCAATTGGCCTAGTTTAGCATGTGCTACAAATGTATGGAACTTTCATGGTTTAGCTTCATTCTATAGAAGGTTCATCCGCAACTTTAGCTCGATAGCCACACCTTTGATTAAACTGACCATGCAGAATTTAGAGTTTAAGTGGATACAGAAGCCTAAAGGAGTTTTGAGGAAATCAATTCTAGGTTAACCTCAGCCCCCATACTAGTACCACCAAATTTTGATAAAGTATTTGAACTTGAAAGTGACATGTTGCGTCTGGGCATTTGAGCCATCTTGATGCAAGATCAGTGACCAATAGCCCATTTTAGTGAAAAGCTCAATGGGGTCATCTTGAATTATTCTGCATAAGACAAAGAATATTGCTCCCTTGTGCAAGCTCTCTAAGTTTGCCAACACTATCTATTGCCTTGTGAGTTTATCATCTACATTGACCATGAGTCCTTGAAGTATCTCTTTAGTTAATAGAAGTTATCTCAATGTCATGTTAAGTGGATTAAGTTCCTTGAAACCTTTTCTTATATGACTAAGTACAAAAAAGGTAGTTCCAACATTTCAACCGGTGCTCTATCTTGTCGATACGTACTTATCATGACACACAAGCACAGATACTTGGGTTGGTACATTTTCAGAGCAATACGAATAAGATTCCTTCTTTAGGCTCGTGGTTACCAAATGCGAGATGGGAATAGCTATGGATAGATTCTACTTAAGCTAAAGATTCTTGCTTAAAGGAAGATGAATGTATGTTCCAAACAGCTCATCTAGAGAACTATTAGTTCGAGAGGCTCATGTTGGAGGCGTAACTAGCCATTTCGTGGAAAAGAGAACATAAGAGCTATTAAAGGAGCAATTCTACTAGCCAGGGATAATGAAAGACATCTAAAAAGTGTTATAGAGGTATAAGGTATGCAAGCATACCAAAGGTTGGAAGGAGCCTTATGAAGAATGCACACCCTTGCCTATACCTAAACAAACTTAGACTAACCTGAGCATAGTCTTCATGCTCAGACTACCCAAAATAGCTTAAAGCACTACTCTACGATGGTGGTACTTGATTGGTTCAATAAAATGAACCACTTCATCTCTTGCCATAAAATTGATGACGCTTTATCTATTGCTAATCTCTTTTTACCTTTTTACAAGAAATAGTATGTCTTCATGGAGTTCTTTGGAGCATAGTGTCAAATCAAGGATGCTAAGTTCACAAGTTTCTTTTGCAAAATATTATGGAAGAAGTTTAACACCAAGTTAATGTTTAGCACTTCCTTCCATCGCTTAGACCAATGACTAAATCAAGGTGGTCAATAGGATGATAGGAAGTTTTCTCTGAGCTATTGTAGGAAGGAACTCGAATGAATGGGATTTTTGTTTGCCAATTATTGAGTTTTCTTACAATCGCTAAACCCATAGCTCAATAAGTAAGTCCCCATTTGAGGTTATTTACAAACTCAACCTAAAATTACCTATGGATATGATCACTGTTTTGTGCTCAAATAAGGATAGCTAACAAGGAGCACAATGTATAGAAGAGTTCTAGAAGTTGCATAAAAAGGTTGCTAAACATTTGGCAAAAATTTTAGCTCAATAATAAGAGCACATAAATGAAGGTCAAAAGTCGATCATCTATAATCTAGGAGATCTAGTCTAAGTCCATCTCAATAAAGAGTAGCTGCTAAGCTAAAGAGTCAATAAGCTTTCACTACAAGCTGACGGCTCTCTTAAAGTTCTAAAATGGATTAATGACAATGCATATGAACTTGAGTTACTCGATGGATATAAAGTGCTGCCAACCTTCAAAATTGCTTACCTCACACCTTACGTGTTAGAAGAAGGAAATGGATAAGATTTGAGGGCAAATTTTCAACACTCTTAAGGAGCTAATAGAGCATTAACCTCTACATTGCTCACACGAGCTAAGCTCTAAGGCCTACAAAGCTTATCTCTTCAGTTTCTATCCCTTCAGCCAGCAAAAGACAAGTCTCGATACCAGGTTGGCCCCTAGCTAAACTCCTTCCCTTTTGAGTCATGTGCACTTTAGTCCATGTGCTAACGTCTGTATCACCAACCTCCAAGTTGCCCATCCATCAGCCAACCTCCTGAACACCAACCTACTAAATACTAACTTGTTAGTAAACCCCTAATTTGATAGGCCCCTAATACCAACCTCCATCCTAACTACCAATAGTCACCTAACTCTCAACCTATCCAGGTCTATCCTATCTCAATGACATACTCAAAAGTAGAAGGCCAACCTTTCCTTAGCAACTAAGCTTGATCTTCAACTCTCTCCAACCTAAAACCATGTCAAAGTATGACACCAACAATTCCCATCTACATGTTGTCCTCTATTAACAAATTTTACAGTTATTCCTTTCACATAATTATCTTTCGTGCCTTTTAGGCATATACTAAGTAGTTACATTTGTAATTACCTTTGTAGTCTTTTCCTTTTCATTTTGTTACCTACAAAGCTTACTATATATAACCTCTCATCATGTATTCCATCAATATTTTCTATCATCAAGAATATTTGGTATCTTCCCTAAGCTTATGAGCATTTCTCTAAGTTTCCTATATACTTTTACCTAGTTGGAATCAATAGCTACAATTAGTAGTGAGTGCATCTTTCCTCATTTGTGAATCATATGAAGTATGATCAAGTTGGGTGGTGCCTTTGGTGAGTCGGGATTGCTCAACATTAGCTACTATTCTTACATTACTTCCATTACACTTCCTTCGTTACCATGAAGGACTCATCTTATTGAGATAAGCCTTAAGTGATAATTAAGCTCCTTAGGAACACCAAAGAATCTATTTAATTTTGAAAAAGAGGTGATTGGTGCCATTTGAAGTTATTAGAGGTAATTGATGTTATTTATCATAATAAAATTATAAATCACCAAGAGGTATAAATTAAAATGTATGATTGGTTTAAATGTATTAGTGATGAGAAAGATATGAGTCATAAATACAATCATTGATGGTAATTTTATATTTATATGAAAATAATAGATTGTTTAGAAAAGGTTTAAAACCAAGGCTTATAGCTTAGTTGGCATAAACATTATTCTTCTTTAGGGGTGGAAAGGTTTGAATCCTCTCTCTTTCAGGAGTTGTATAATATATAGTTGGTAAAAAAAAGAAAAGAAAATGCTTAAAAATTGCCTTCTTCAAACTATATGAATGTAGCATCATGTGCTAAGAGTTGTATCATTATAAAAAGGTTACAATCACAAAATAATAATAATAATAACAATAATATTAATAACTACTTTTGCATAAAGAATATGTTACCTAAACAATAAATAAAAGAAAAAGAATTGTTAATGTGAAAAATATATTGCTAATAAAAAGTATGGAGTGGGAAAAATGAAAATTATAAATAAGCATAAGTTAATGCCCCGTATTTTGATTATTGCTATTAGCACATTGAAATCGTGTTTTTACAAATTGTTTCAAATATGGTATATGTACGACGTAAGTACTATTACTTAGTTCTTAAAATATGTGTTACATCTTGGTTTTATATGACTACTAATTTATTTTCACATTTACATGTGAAATTATATATAATTTTAGAAGAGCTATAATTTTTCAAAAGTACATAAAAGTGTGTCATTACATTAAGTCATATAAGAGTTGCAACTCTTATGACATCCTTTACACAAAGATTTGTCATTTGGATGTATAAAGCAATGAAAATATATAATTTATAAAGTTAAAACTTCCTAAGTTATGTGTGTAGGCACGCACATACCTGCATGTGTGTTTATGTGAGTGTGAGAAAGCTTTGTTCAGCAAAGTAACAAATTAAGCATACACAAAATTTAAGGGATGCTCTAAAATTTAGTTGTCACTTTTTGCATACAAGAATGATCAAAATAGAATGGTTTAGAGTGAAATGTGCAATCAAATCAAATAAAATCAATAGAGAATGAACATATGAATTATGAGTATTTAAGAATTATATGTAGAGGAAAAGCAAAGTAACACTATATTGAGAAGATTATGTTTTTGTTGTTGGTTATAAGCTAAAAATGGCAACAATATATATACCCTCTACAAACACATGACTCACACATGAGAAAACTAAACAGAGTATATTGTATATTTTAACGTCTTCCCCCCTTAGACTTTGTAAAAGACTCGAAATAAAAAAAAAAATCTACTTATTGTTCATTGACTAGTTGAGTCATGAAATCTACAAGTTGAGATATTGAAGGAATGTTAGAAATTTGAAGAAAACCAGAAGCCATATAGTCTCATGTAAAGTGCATGCCAACTTCGACATGTTTTGTTTGTTTGTGTAAGTATGAATTCTTTGCCATAAATTTTGCTGAACTGCTATCCAAAAGTAGGTAACAAGACAATGAACATTTACAAGTAAATCATGTAAAACAAACGAAACCAATAATAGCTACTTAGTCATTGATGCAAGGCCTCGATAGTTAGCCTTTGTTGATGACATAGATACTATGGAATAATTTTCTAAGAAATCAAATAAGAGCTAAAGAACTTACAAAAACTAGACAACGACTTTTGATTAGTACGACATAACCTCCCATTTTCATCTAAATATGCTAGAAATGAAATTATACTATTTGAAAAGAAGAACAAACCCTTATTAATATTACCTTTCAAATATCAAATTATATGAAAAGTAATAGTCAAATGAGGTGTTCTTGGTTAAGAAGCAATCCGCCTTAGTTATAGAATGGCAAAAGAAAGATCTAGTTATGCAAGAGTCAGATATTACAAGCGGCTAAAAATTCATCGAAAGACTAACAAATTAGTAAGTAGATCGTCGACATGATTATCAAGATACAAGTTTGTCGAAAATGGAACTTTTGCTTGTTTAGCATTAGTAAGGCCTACATCTTGAAACTATTAGAGGTTTGACAAGTTTCAATTCCCAAGAACTTAACTTCATCAAGATCTTTGATAGTAAACTTTTAATCAATAGATTGTAATAGGAATCAGCTTGCAAGTCCTCTCTCCCGCTCCCAAGCTGGGGGCTTAGCTTACATGGTTCACTAGATTCTCACCCATTGCCTAACGCTAAAAGAAGTTGGCTTGCTATGTTGAGCTAATCTGGCCATACATTTAAGTTACCATAAGTTCAACCTCTTCACAGAAGAGCAACTCTAATCCAAGTTGTTTGAATACCTTCAACCTACTATGCCAACCTATCCTAGAGGTCTCCTTACGTCTTAAGCATAGAATTGTCATGATGTTGTTTCTGAGCTATTTCCAGGAGAATGCTTTAACCTAACCAAGACCCTGCTACTACCGACCTTATCTTCATGAGGCAAAAGTCATTATGCAGTAGGTTTACCAACTTCTCGCTTGAAGATACGTATTCCATAAGCCCTAGACTTATAACTTGAATTTGAATATTCTCTTTCTAAAAGGATTACAAATTTGTCCTTTCTCTTTTTATACATCATTGTATTTAGTTTTTTCACCCTTTTAAGTAATTGCATTAATGGAATGTAACCTTAAGAACCAAGTATAAATACCTTGTTATAACAAATGTTGTAATTAGATATTTCTTTCTATTGAATGAATTTCCTTTGAGTTTATTCTCTCCTCTATTTGCACAAGAGAACCCTAATCTTAACTCCTATCAACCCTTAAGCAAGGTTGTACTGCGAGCAACCTTTCAACTTGAATGGTAAGTCACATCCTATGTGTTGTAGGCCATGCTGAGCTTGAGTGGTGCATTCACATCTATTAAGATGCTCATGGATTTGCTTAAGTCTCACTACTTACATTTCCAACCAAACCCACTTATATATCTTTGATAGTTCTCAAAGGACCCATTCACATTATGGTAAGACCTCTTTTGAGGCTTGCATTTAGTCTACCCTATCAGGTTGGTTAACTGATGTTATGGCAAATAAACTATTTTTAGTAATAAGAGCATCATCTACATAAATCAAAATAGCAATATCCCATCCTAATCACTTCTTATGAACAAAAGAATAGTTATGTTTGGACTAGATAAAACCCAAAGAAACAAAAAATTTAGTAAATTCTTGATTCTGCTATATAAAAGCTTGTTTAAACTATATAAAAATCTTACTAGTTTATACACTTGTGTCAAAGAAACAATGAAATACCCTTTAGGTGGCACCATATATATTTCTTCATTAATGCATCTATATAAGAATGCATTATTCAAATTAAGTTAACGAACATGCCATTAATGAATAGAAGCAAGTGCCAAAAGAATAGTTTTAATAGTTTGATACAAGAGAAAATGTATAGGTATAATCTATAATTTCTAACTAATTATACCCTTTTGCCTCCAAGCGTACTTTAAACTATTAAATTAATCCAGCATATTTGTGTTTAATTTTATAAACCCACATACAAATTATAGCTTTCTTTCTTGGTGGCAAAGCAATCAAATCCCAAGTGTAGTTTCCTTCTAAGGTAAGTAACTCTTTATATATGGCTTCAATTCACTTAGGAACTAAACTACCCTCGTGATAGTTTCAAGGTTTGTGTATTGCAAAAAACATTAGCTAAAGATGTAATGTACTCCTTTAGGTACTTAGCAAATGAATTTGGATGGGATATAATATTTTAGTGTTTATGCGAATGGAGATGGAGTATGTTACATTAATTGATGAACTCATTTACAAATAATATAAGAAATCATCAAGCCAAGTTGGTGCATGCCTAGATTTGTTTGATGTACAAACAGGTTGATTGCCAAAACCATTGAGAATAGGTACATCATTTTCCCGTTCTAATTTACAAGATTGATGTAGGTTAGAAAAACCCTTACCATCTTCTGTCAAAGAAGCTTATGAGAATAAAGAGTACACACCATTGGAAGAAGAATACAAGTATTGGAAGACTTAAATGGAAAGACATCCTCATAAGTAAGACATCTTGACTAATGAAAAGCTGATGATGATCCAAATCATACAACATATTTCTTTTATCCATATAGATATCTTAGAAATATATAACGTTTACCTATAAAATTAAATTTATCCCTTGAGTTAGCAATAGTGGCACATAACATTTGTAATCTATAACTCTAAACTCATGGTATAAAGGGAGTCTATGGTGTAAAAGTTGATATAAGCTTTGTCAATTCAACGATTGAATGGTATTTTGTTTACATGGTAAATGTTAGCTAAAAAGACAACCCCCAAAAACCTTTTGGAAGATTTGCATGAGATATTATATCTCTTATTGTATTTAGAGTATGCTTATATTTTCTTTCAGTAATGCCATTTTGTTGAGGAGTGCAAATGACACTCATTTGATAAACAATCTTGAATTTATTTAATAGGTTTTGGCATTCAATTGAAAGGAATTCGCTTCCATTCTCGACAATGAATTCAAGTATTGAATTGAAATGATTCTTCACTAATGCAAATAAGACCTTAATCATCATTCTTGTTTTGAGTATAGTAAGAACAATGGAATCACAATTCCATTTCAATGTTTTGTTTGGTTTGAGCATGTTTGTTTGGAATGGAACAAAATGCTTATACAGTAGTATTTATCAAGAACCTCTTTTGTGCTCTTAATATATATAAATAAAATATAATATACTGATGTATTAA
Source organism: Lumnitzera littorea (assembly GCA_024138015.1). Classification (NCBI taxonomy): domain Eukaryota; kingdom Viridiplantae; phylum Streptophyta; class Magnoliopsida; order Myrtales; family Combretaceae; genus Lumnitzera; species Lumnitzera littorea. The sequence continues at coordinate 44,587,599 of JAMXBB010000008.1, read as the reverse complement.
ATGCAATAATATATCATATATACTATATTGTATATACATGCTATACAAAATATTGTAAAACATGCCAAAATATATATTTGCATGTATACAAAACGTACATATTATCTAGAATATATTTTAATATTGTTATATATACTATGTAAAATAAATATACTCTATGTAATGCAAGGCCGCTTGTACATGACATGAAATGCATAAGACAGCATAGTATATTATTGTATATTTCACATGCATAATATATTATTAACAGACGCATACACGTGTGCAAAAACTTAATTTAATGGTACAATCAAATTTAAAATATAAACCAATTAATGAACAAAATTTTCTGAGCACTATAAGAAGATGTGCTTCTAAGCCAACCTATTTTGTTTCTTAAATTACATTTATGTTTTGTAAAATGAGTTTGACTTCGTTAGGCAAGTATAGTTTGCCCTTAAGCTTAATAAAAAAAATTTCAATAAAATCTTCTTCAGTTGATTTGATTTGTAAACGATGAAGATTTTGACTTCTTGTTTGGTTCCGTCACAGTTCTAAAAGATGATAATATGAAAATAAATAATTACATATATAGAACAGAGATAGGAAATATAGATGTTTTCAAACTGAAAGTAGTATAATTTTAAAGGCAATCTCTTTTATGATGTTATATCGACTAATGAAATAATTATAAAGCTTCAAAGGGAAAAAAATATTTAATTTTTGATATTAAACCATAAAAAATAAACGCATTGATGGAATGTGTTTATCGAGTGGTAATCCTTTCATGCCTAAAGAAACTGGCAATTTAACAACAATCAGAACCTATTATGACTTTATGGAAACTTAATATACATTTACTAAATTATCTCCATAGCACCAAGTTTTTCCTTCTACCTTTTAGTTTATTAAATCTTCATGTCCATCACCACTTCTTCTTCCATAATTACTATTCTCCAACATAAACATTTTTATCCAACTCCATTTTTTTCTAACAAATGTAATTAAATGACACGGTTACAATGCGTATACTAAAATTATATATATGTATGTATATAAATTGTTGACTGTAGTACATAACTCAATATAGATAAAATGTGTGATTAAAGAATAATGACAAAGATATTAAATAATTCAAACACACTTCTATGTTTTAAAAATTATAAAGGAACTATAAAGCAGGTATTTTAAATATCTTCACACATAAATATATTATTTATCAGCTAAAAGAGTTCAATTCCTGGGGCAATATCACAGCCTTTGCAAGGCAGTTGGACAATATGGATGTTTCGTCAACTTTGGTCCCTTTTGCTTTCGGATTTTTCTTACCTTTGCCCTTGAACCTCAATACGTACCAAGACAAAATGGGCCTGCTTTTAGAAGCCGAGCAAGGTTATAAATATAATCCAGACAAAAGCTATCCAAAAAACATAAGCTGCAATGGAGCGTTTTTCCATCATCATCATTTCTTATGTGGTAACCACATTCTAGTGAGGAGATAGGCCTAAAAGTATTCAAACGGGTTTCAATCCATAGGCCAACCTGTTTAACACACTTTTAAAATAGGTTTGGATTACATTTTTCTAGGCAGTATAAAAGCGAGCCGTTTTGGCCTGACCCATATAACCCATGGTTTAAGTAGGCTAATCCATAATAGGTTAAGTTGGTCCACATTTTATTAAAAAAAAAAAAAATGCAGGTGTAAGTGTCGCAATTTAAAACAAAGGTCAAGTCAGGTCCATGCATGGCATAGGTCAAAGCTCATAGACTCATGGTCATAGCATGCATAACAAGTAGCAAATAGTAGTAGTATACATTACAAGCTTACAGCTTATACGTATGCCCTCTCTTTCTTTGTCTACTTTCTGTTTCTTTACTTTATTGTTCTGCTTTTGTAATTGTGAAAGAAATTTCACTCAAACCCTAACCTTAACCCTAAGTCGCTCTCTATTTCTCATTCTATCCAAGTGTCTCTCCCAAACTCCCACATGTTCATCAATTGTCACTTACACTTAGTCACTACATTATCGAGTTGAGTCTCACATCATCTTAGGTGTCGGCAAACTCAACATAAACTAGAAGTTGCACTTTGTAAGTCAAAGTTATAGCAATCAACAAACAAGACAACATTCAAGCTTCTTGATTATATTTCTTAAGCACCCTCTCTCTCTCTCTCTCTATATATATATATATCTAGTTAAATATATTATTTTGAGTAGTGCCTCTATTTCTGCATTCAATGTTTTATTAGTGTTTTAGCTATTACAAAGCATCGTATTGTAGTATACATGATTGAGTTCAAATGTCTTTAAGATACATAGTTCTATCAAGGGCTTAAGCTTTTGTTGTTTATAATGTGTTACAATACAATTGCTTTATGCTCTTGTATGACAACTAATTGAATGAAGAATTACCGTGCAAAAGTATATTGAATGGAAGGCTTTGACTTTTGAGGAATTCTTTCATGCTCTGGTTTTTGTTGGTTTTGGTTTTGAGTATAGTAGAGGATTATTTCTAGTTCAATTGATTCCTACAAAAGCTTGTGGAATTGGTGATTTATTAAGCTTTTGGGTCCAGTCATAATGCAAAATAGCTTATGAAATTTTTTAACTTTTGTTATGATTAAAGCTTTTCTAACTTTATATGTTTATTGACAAAGATTTTCTTATACTATTGTAGACATGTGTGCTTCTCATTATTCCTTGCTATATTACAGACAAAGCTTCTCTAGTTGGACTTGTTATCTTAATTCCCAAGTGAAACTAGGCAATTTTAAAAAAGGCCATGCTTACAAAGGTTTGTATTGATTAAATTAGCCATAATTTAATTCTTTTTTATTTTGTGTTCACATTTTTGGCATATTATTGTGAATTGTAAAGATTTGATGAAAAATAGGCCAAAAGTTGATGAAAACATCAAGTAGAAGCAACAACGAAGTTAAGAGTGATTGCCAGTGCAATTTTTATGTTTACACTTGTAATTTGCTAGCATTTATTGTACTAATCAATTCATGTTTTCTTGTGGAATTGCATATTACTAAAGTGAGGTTCTTAGTAATTCATGGAGTGTGAATAAAGCATCGAAAGCTCCATGTGGTTTATTATATTTACATAAATATAGAGCTAACATAAATTTATCATATTCTTACTTTTTCTTTTGTGGTTTATTTTCAAATGGAATGCAATATTAGTACTAGTAAGGACACTACTATTCAACATATCAATGTAGATGGTGAGTCAAAAGCTCATGGTGGCGGTACTAATGTGTTGTATAATGCTACCACCAAAACATCTATTGATTCTGAAGAACTAAAAGATAAGAGAGCTAAAATAACCACTTTTGAAGTTTGGTATGTATTTACAAAGATACGATTAGGAAAAGATGGAAAGGAAATAGCATAATGTAATGGGTTTAGGAATGAATATGTTATTGGTAGGTCTAAATATGGAACCTTAACTCTACTTCAACATGTAAGGAAATGTTGTTTACTTCCTAGATATTATAATGTAGGTGAAATGATGATTGATCAAGTAGAAAATTAAAGTCTAAGAAAGTAGATTATAAGGTTAAGGCAACAATTGAACATAATCTTCTTTTTTCATTTATTGAATATAGGAGGGTTATAGAATTCATACAATATTTTAACCCCTATTATATTCCCATCTCTAGGAAACCACATCTAATGTATAAGAATTGTACCTATCTAAAAAGTGAAAACTGAAAATTGTTTTGGAAAAAATTCTAAGTAGAATTTATTTGACTTCTAACTTATGGATAGCTAGCACAAGTGAGGGATACATGTGTTTGACTGCTTACTATGTTGATGAGAATTTGAAACTCAACAACAAAATTCTTTTCTTTTATTATATGCCCCCTCCCCACTTAAGACTTGAATTGTCCAAAAAAAATTTTATTTTTTGAAAGATTAGGGTATAAATAAGAATATTTTCTCTCTTACCCTAGAAAATGCATCTACTAATGATTGTATGCAAGATTATTTGAAAGATCAACTTAATTTATAGGGTAGTTTGTTAAGCGGTGGAGAATTTTTTTCATATTAAATATTGTGCCCACTTTCTTCACTTAATTATGAAGAATGGTTTGTTAATAGCTAGTGAGGCCTTACATAAAATTAGAGAGTATGTAAAGTATGTGAAGGTGTCTAAAAATAGAATGAAATAGTTTTGGGAATGTGTAAAATGTCACGCCCCGAAACAACAGAGTAGTAACAGCCTCATCGTGTAAACTATCCTAAGATAGAAGTTGGCCTTACAACCGTTATCTTAGACCTGATCTACACAAGCCGTCCACGACTAACCTGCTTTGAAGTAAATAGTTTGTAATTTGAATAAATCATTTACCTAAGAAAGTGAGGAAATATATATATACACTATAATTCAGTTATTGCAATTAAAGTTTACAATATTTCTCCGTAATATATTTCCTAGTTATTACATTATTCAGAAATAAAAAGTTCTAAAGTAAAAGCTTAGACTTTAAAAATATATGTTTGTTCTTCAAATGTTTTTCCTCACTCTCCAGGATCCAGCAGTTGCTAGCTTCGGAGTAGTTATATGCCGTTTCTTAGCTAGTACCTACATGACATCTATAGGAATGTGAGCAACCATAGCTCAGTAAGTTAGGATAGAGGACTTAAAATTATACCATAAACACAATAAGGTTATCAATCAATTTATTAAGTGCAATGCATGTGCAAGCAAATGCCATCGCACGACGTTATCCGGCCCGTCGTGAGATTAGAGAAATTGCGCTTGCTCTAATCTGGGTTGAGGAGTTGCCGTTAATGTAACAGCTCACGACCAAACCCAGGCTTGTGTAATGAAGACCTTGCTCCTCCCGCGACTACCTTCGAACCACTAACTTCACCCTCGTCGCGACCTCCTAACCTGTCACTTAGTTTGACTGAGGATGAAGAAAGGACCATTATGCAATCCTGCACTATCCATTTCGAAAGGATCGGTATTTGGCCGGAGAATCCTAGGTTTTCCCCAATGGGTTGCCATGCATGTCCAATTATGATTACTGGTCATTTATTTGATTAAGTCCAGTTTAGGGTGATCAATTATTTCATACAATTTATACAATACATGCCAGAATAACAAACAAAATCATAGCATTACCCATAATCAAGCACATGCACACAATCAACTATCTAACAAGCACAACCAGGCATAATCTCAAGCCTTCAAAATACAGCAACGTATTAATCCCAACTTACCTTGACTCCTTGCTCACTTACTTGAGGTCCGACTTGCTCAGGCTATCACCGATCATCCTTATAATACAAACGTAGTTTCAGTTTTTCATATAACTATTATAGGTTCATTTTATCCTATAACGCTTATTGTTATGTTTTGTTTAGGGTTTAATATGCCTAATTGTCTAGGTCTTAAGTTTTTTACAATTATTATAGGTTTGGGGTTAGGTTCGGGTTTGGTTTCCACATCGATTTTTAAATTAGGTTCTAGTTCAATTTATAAATATTGTTTTATACTCGAACCCTAGAAATTCGTTTCAACTCATAATGTGAAATTAATCACATTACTTCTCGATCTCCTAAATACAATCATTACCCTTAGTCAGTATTTTATTTTAGCCAGTACACTTAAATCCTTATTAGTGTACCGAATTTACTCATGATGTGAGAAATTTTTACATTTTTCATATAATTACATAAATTCAAGTTTCCTATCAGATTTATTGTATATTTTTATTATAATATTTTCTATTTATTATATTTTCAATAATTGTGTATTATGTACTATTACTTATTATGTACATAATACACATCTAATATTTTTATCACTTTAATTACTATCTCCCAACATCAATTATCATTTCTAAATGTCTAAATTCATCCTAAATTAGATTTTATATCTAATTATCTTAATTTACAAAATTAACTTAATATGTACTATTTTTCCCTATTACTCATTTACTACATAATTAACCTAATAATTACATCTAATACCCTAAATGCTACAAGTATCATACTCCATCAGATTTCAACATCCTAAAACATATACTTATTCACTAAATCAGTAATTAATAATTTAATTACTTAATTAATCCTAAATTACCTATTATATGCCTCATTTTAAGGCCTAAAAATTATCTAAAAATTTCGAAAATTAATTTTTGAAAACGAGCTTCATAGCACTGTTCTATATCATCTAAGTAATCTACACAAAAATTTTGGGTTCAAAACTACACTCTTAAGATCATTTATTTCTAAACCAAAACATGTTCGGTTTTGCATAATTTCTTAAGGACCATATATTATGGGATATATTTTCATCAAAATAAAATTTTTCCTAAAAACTACATACAAAAATATCCTAGAATAACAAAATTCATAATTTTCTAAGAATATTTACTATTTTTACAAAATTACACAAGAATCGGGCTGGAAATCGGACTCATCGGTCTGGGTGGCTCTGGCCACCGCTGGTCACCATGGCCTTGTCGACTGGTCTGGGCGCTGCCACCACCGTATAGTGGTGGTGGCCATCCACTCCCATCTGCTCGTCTGGTATGGGTTCCCTTTAAAAGCTCTAATTGCACAGTTTTTTCCTATTTTTTTTAACCCTAATTTTTCTCTCAATTTTCACCTCTCCTTAATTTTTTCTGATTTCTAACTGTCCAAATGAGCTTTTGAATTTTTCTTGCTATTTATAGAGCTTTAGGGTAATTATTATGTATTAAATTGGACAAGACATTATCCAAATCCCTTAATTTTTTTGCTTTTGAGTTGCCCTAATTTAATTAGCTGATTTTTTTTCTTATTTTTCCTAGCTGCCACGACCCAATTCTGGATCATTCCTTATTTTTCCTGATTTTTCTTGATTTTTCCTTAATTAATTATGAATTTTCTTTAAGTATTTAGTATTATTTTAGTACATTTTGCGTATTTTAAGTAATTACGCGTATTTATACCTACATGTAAATTCATATATAGTACAATTAAATATTCCTAAATATTATTTGGGTTATTTTATGATTTTTAGTATACATATAATTTATTTCTAACGATTCGTTAATTATCGGAATGTATTTTACGCATTTTCGATAAATAACATGTTATATATTTAAAATTTGGAATTTTTATAGTCTTTTATTTTATTGCTTGTTTTCTTAAATTCAAACTTACGGGATCATTTTTACTAATATTTTTAGCTTTACTTATAATTTAGGCTTGATCGGATCTTTCAACTGATCGAAACCTTAGATGGCTGGTTGTGGGGCTTACATAAAAAATGTTGGTAATATTGATAATGGAATTGGTTTGCATTTAGATGTGGCAACTAGATGGAATTCAACTTATCTAATGCTTAAGAGTGCTTTGAAATATCAATGTGCATTTTTTTACTTTCAAATGAATGATTCAAATTATAAGTATTGTCCATCAATGGAGGAATATGAAAGAACACAAAAATTATGCAATTTTTTTATTCCCTTTTATACCATTACAAATTTAATGTTTGGGTCCTCTTATCCAAACTCAAATTTATATTTTTTCCAAATGTAGAGAATAGAGTGTTGAATGAGAATTTAATAAGTGAAAATACTATCATATGAGACACGCCTATTAAGATGAAGCAAAAATTTAACAAATATTAGAGGGAATATACTGTTACCCTTGCACTTGGAGCAATACTTGATCCTCCAATGAAATTTAATTTTTTGAAATTTTTCTTCAACAAGATTAATCCATTGAACTATGAGAAGAAGTTAGATAGATAGACTCTTTAATGAATATAACGAGCAAGCGAAGTAACACGAGTTGTAGTAACTCTCAATTTGTATCTTCTCAAACACTTAGAGGTAGAGTTGAACTACTAGTAAATCTTTCTTAGATCTCTATTTGGAAGAACCAGTAATGGATATGAACTTCTATTCAGATTTAGATGTATTGGAATTTTAGAAAATTCTATGCTAAAGGTATTTAGATTTGTGCATAATAGCTTCCAATGTTCTAAGTATTCCAATTACTACAGCTGCTTCAGAGTCAGCTTTTAGTAGTGACACTCGTGTTCTCACTAGGTATTGTGGTAGCATGCTTCTTAAAATGTGGAAGCTTTAGTTTGTATAAGGAATTGGTTACAAGGATTTTATTGGGAAGGTCATTTTTTTCATATTGATAATCTGTTTCTTAATTTTTTATTTATCCTTTTATTATTTATATCTAACTATGTGTTGTTTTTTGAATTGTAGATGAAAGTGAAAAAAGACTTGAAACAACATTATCAAAGGAGGATTCAAATGTGGTGGTTGATGATTGAAGAAGATTAATGTTAGTTATAAGTTTATGTCCAGCTTATTTACTCATTATATGCTGCTTTACATAGTATAGTGCATCATCTTGAAACAACTTGACAATCTAATATCTTAATAATTGTATAAAATGTGAGAAGTCCAATATTTTCAGTTAGAGAATGACCATTTTCCCTTATCTATTGAAAATGGGAACCTCTCTTTTACTAAAGCAGGAACCAAAGGGATGGATTATTTTCCCCCTATCTATTTGAACGTTGGATTTAGAGGTAGATAGTGTATAACCAAAAGCTACATAATGTATGAGTAAATGCTATATTGTTGTTAAATCCTTGTACATAAGATACAATTTGTAGTGTCCAATAGCAGGTGGAATTTATGAAATGGTTTAGCTCAGTAAATTTCACAATGGGGATAATTAGTAAAGAAATAGATGGAAAAATGAAATGAGAAATAAATTAATGTGTTATTCAATATAGTGTGCTTTTTGAAATCTGATTAATGTAGTTCTGTTTTAGTAATGTTATAATTATGCTCACTAGCAATGTTAATCTTTTAAACGACAGGTTTATTTTCTTATTCACTGGTTACATCAATGTCAACCTCCATTTGCCAATAGGAAGATTAGAGACTTGTCATGATGATGCAATGCAACTTCTTTTTGTAGTTTTGTATGTCTTTTGGAGGAGATATGCCTTAATGAACTGATGATGCAAATGCAATGCAACTGCTTTTGTAGTTTTGTATGTCTTGGGGGTGCTAGCTCTTTTTGTTTTTACCCTTTCAATGGCAACCTTCAATACCTAAGTGTTCCAGTTATTGTAGAACTTTTTATTTGTATTATTTTTATTTCATCCTATAGATACTTTTAAGCTTTATCCCTTTTATGTTTGTATTTTTTCGTAAAGTGAAGTTAGAAGTGAATTGCCTTGACATTCTCTTTTCTTTTTAGAACTCTAATGCTTGTTATTTAATTATAATGTTATCTCTAAGTATTATCAATTTTTATTCCTTATAAATACACAACCCATTATTCCATTAGATAGACGTAAAAACAAATGTAAAACTAGTAAGCTAATTGCAAAAGAGTTAAAAAATCTGAATGAGAATTTCTAATACTTTATATAAAAATGAGTTAAATAGGCCAATGTAAAAATAAGTTAAATGGCTAATTTGACTTGTTTAACCTACTAATCGATTAAAATGGGTTAAGTGGGCTAGGTTAGTAGGTTGCCCATTTAACCCATCAACCTTTGTATGTTGTGATACAAACTGCACCAAGGATAGACAAGGCCAGCCATCGGGGTGGATTCGATCCTATCAAAGGAACAAAAGATAAAGTAGGTTTAGTAAAAGTTTTAGCGAATTCATAAGTTACCTAACTAGATATAACGCACCAACTAGATTTTACACGTTCTAAGACTCGCTAGATGTGAAACACCAGTCCGAGTGATAAGGTTGCATGCCACAATCATTATTAAAGGGATTAATAAGAGTCAATGAGGAAAAGAACTTTTCAAGAGAGAAGACTCAAAAAGAGGTTTTCATTAATCTTCTTTTCTATATTATTACAAATGTTACTATTTATAGTACGTCCTAAACCCTAGTAGCAAAATTATAAATAATGTATAAAGCCTTAAATCCTAAAGAATTGAGCCCAAAAATAAAATAAAGATAAACATATACAAAAATACAAAACTGTACGTTTTACAAAGAAGTCAGCATGTGGTCATTCGGTATGTTCTAGAAGTAGTCACGCATTACTTAGTTGAGACACTAGAGAGGACAGCTCATAATTATCAAATCCTAAAGTTAGTCGATATTAGTCTCTCCACGTCTTGCCGAGTAGATCCAACTCTCGAAAATGTAATATCACGACATATCAACAGACATGAAATCGAATAAGTAATTAGTCAAGCATGGGTAAAGATCAAGCTTTTTACTTCTTAGCACTCATTCTGCAGGAAATAGTCATTTGGCTCAACAAACGGAATAAGTTGACAAGTAGATGAGCTCGATTTTGACAATCGGATTGGATCGATAACCCTAATCCTATCGAGCTAAGTTGAGCTAGCTAAAATTTAGCCCGTTTAAAAATAGGTCAAAATTAGTTGACCCGTTTAACTTTTAGACCAAGTCGAATTAACTCGTTCAGCTTACTTACACACCTCTAATTAAGCCTAATCCTAACACAAAACTTCCTTTATAATAAATACTCTCACCTCCTGAAAACGACGAGTAAATTTACTAAGGGAAATACTTAATGTTTATGAAAGATTTAGACCGAACTTTCATACCGACTGGCGTGTACGTACTTGAATGAGCATGGTTTTTGTGCCGCGGTTTCTTTAAATTGTTAGATTCCTGTCCAGCTCAGTCGCTGCCGTGTTCGGCACTCAAAATCTCTGCTCAAGTATCATTGCTCATTTATCGAGCTTCAAACAATCTTATTTAAATTAGAGCGTCCATCCATAAATAACATTTTAACTAACAGAACGGGAGCACTCAAAAGGTTTCATCCAACTAAGCAAAGCTAAGAGGACTCAGTTTAATGTAGGTGAAGCACATATTTCTCATGACGTCTACTTTTGCTTCCAACTCATTTAAGCATTGCTTCAACTATCCAATGATGTGGCTTCAATATATATTAGAGATAGAGTCAGTCATATAACTAAGTTCAAACATATGTTTTAGCAAAAACCTGATTACACTAAAAAATGGGTTCTTTTCTCTTACCCCCACTCTACGTTAACTCACTCATATGCCTGTAATTTTAAGTACCATGCTTTGAGTTTTGTACAACATTTCATGGGATAATAACAACATTTGAGCGCAGAACTGAAATAAACAGTTTCCATCATAAGATTCAAGCTAATTGATTTATACCCTGTTATAATCCAGCAAGTCTTAGTGCCTAAAGCAGAGCATATATTCCAGGATTCTGCAATCAACAGTTGGGGATACAGCCACAATACATTCAAGCAAGAGTGACAGGCATTAGCAAAACGGAATTAAAACCTAGATTTTCTTTCTCTATACATGGAACAACCAATTCCCTTCTGGTTACCTGCAAATACGAGGTTGTATTCTTCGACAAGAAGTGTCGATTATATACAATTTGCAGATGGTAGTTACCTCACAGACCGTAGCTATCAGCATAACAACATGCTATTGTATGTCTCACCTGCGTTCTACTATCAATGTATCATCAACGGGGGCAAATAATTTACCATTCAACAAAGAGATGGTGGATAGATGATGCAAAAGAAGCTCTGAAAACAGAGAAGTAACGTAAGCCAAGCCACCGACCAAGAATGTCAAGAACTCTCTGGATGAGAGCAATATGATAAAAACAATATGCTACTGCTAAAACTGAGAATAACTCTACTTTTGGAATTGTCAATGAATATAAACAGGTAGGATTTGGGAAGCGCCAGGTATAAGAATGAATTTCACCTATGACTGACAATTTCAAATTCTTATATTTTCTGTAGGTTTCTAATTCCCCAAAGTAACATGAATTTAACCATGACAAAGAAAGAAGGAAGACATAAAAGCTTTGTTTCGACTGGTTAATCTAGGCAAGTTAATTGAATTGTCTGAGAAAGAAATCAGGGAACAATTTGAAGCCTAGGTTCAAAGCAAAAACCAGTGAAAAGTTGGAGGGGAAACCTCTTTGCAACTGGACACTTCTGTGACCACTTCCACTGCTGATGGCACATGTCAAAGATCAGAAGTGCTGGAGATCCATAACTTTGGATATATATGAGGTCATCAGTCCCACTACTAGCAAAAACTTCATCCAACTCACCAAATCCTTGGAAAAATTTATGGGGCATGCGGGCTGTGTCTTGCCATGCCTTTCCATTCAAAACCCAAATGCCAATCCCTTTGATTATATCTGGCCGGTCTGGTTTCCCGATTCCTCCAACCAAAACCAGTTTCTCCTTCAGGTTCATCAGACGGCCACAAGTAAGAGGGCAAGGCACTTGAATAAAATTTTTCAGTAAACCACCAGTCGGTTGGCAAGCAAGATTGTATGTTATTAACCTATGGCGATTCTCCAGCAAGCCACCCCCACTTGCATATATCAAGAAGTACAGAACTCCATCACATATCACACTTTCTGCACCGCTCCGCCAACCATCCAAAGCCTCCTGTAAAGATGTCACCCATGTCATTGCTTCAGAGTCATAAAGATGAATAGAAAGACCCCATTGGAAGAAATCCACCTGCTTTGATTTGACAACTGAGATACGATAACATTGTCTTGTACTATTGACCGACAAAGCAACTGTACTATAATGAGAATCCTTCAGAGCAGGGGGCTCATCAAGCTCCCTCCAATTTTTTCTTAGAGGGTTCATAACATGTAACTTACCTCTCACGTCACTGTCCATGAAAGCAACCAATCCACCTGCAGAAGTAATAGAGCAATTTGGTGTCTCTATACATGGCAGTCCAATATGGTGCCATTTCCGCAGAGTGGGATCATAGGCATAACCAATCGGCTCATCTGAGCTAGTGAACATAAAATACCAGGGTTTTTGAGATGAAAGAGTGGACTTCCATAGGAACCTGCATGAACTAACTATCCTATGCCATCTTTTACACACACAACCAGCTCTGAAAATACTTGCAGCTGGAAGATATGCAAATATCCTTTCCAACAGATCATCTGGCAGTGTTGAATCAAGAGAAATTACAGAAGCTTCATGGTTTTCTTCTTCACTAAGCTCGGAATACGTATCAAACTTGCCAATACCTCTTCCCATATAATCTGTACGGTGACTGATCTGCCAAGTTCTTCTCTCCATGATCTATATAAAGCCAAAAAAATGTCAGGTAAGGATAAAAGGGTCAGTATGTATTGACATGTTCTTCTTGCATGATGCATTTAACAAAATTAGGATGCAGATGACAAGTAAAACAATCTTGAAATCTTACTATTAAAATCAGAGTTTTACATAGGAACAGCACACAAGAATGCACTAACTTTTTCGAAGGGTTGACTAACAGGAACTTGTGGATGCAGCTGGTTATCAGAGTATAGTGACATAAGGACAGACAGAGTCATGGAGACCCAACTTTTGGAGTTCATATTGACATTACTCTAGTTGATACAAAAAAGTACATGAAGAGAGACATTGGATTAATATATTACCTTTCCAAATGACAATATTTCTCGGCATGGTTACTAGACAATAATAATAAGGATTGGAATCTGATGTTTGGGTGGACATATCAAACTTATGAAGGAACAATGATAACACAACTCTAAAAAAAAATGAACATATTAAGATTCTCAACTAAATCTTTAGACTTCAAAAATACAATTCATGATATATCATATTATTTCGATTTTTGACATATTTGAATGAAAACACCATTAGTAAAAAATTGATAGTGTGAGATCCTATTTTCTGTTCTTCTTTCTCACATAAAGGATTCAAAGACTTATAATAGTCGCACATTTTTTAATGTGACCAACAATACCATTTTTCCCAATGCTGGTGTAAGGTGTTTGTATACAATTGACAAAGTCAAAATTTCAATTCACCACTCAGCTCCTAAGTTCTGTAACTGTGATGTTCTGATGGAACGCATGACTGGTTAGTGAAGACATTGATTTAACTGCAATTAAATGAGATAGATCTTACCTTCTAAACAAGTACATTTCACCCCTGAACTTTAAAAATATGTCACAGCTTGCTTGTGCAACACTCGATATTTGTCATAAGTTGTTCAATTTCTGAACCTTTTACATGTTAACTAGATGTATTACAGGGACAAGCCGAGCACATGATACAATGCACAAATTTTGGGATTACAATCATATATAATCCATTAAACGGTTCAGTATTTATCACGTATTGCTACACTTGCTGCAACAGATTCAGAATCTAATGACTCCATGAATAGTCAATGACCAAGGAAAACTTTTTTTAGAATAATTGGTACTTTATGGGTCTGCATTCATTTAGCAAAAGAGGGTTGATCCCTACCACATCCACAAAAGCACAATATAGTTAATTTGGGTTTCTTCGAGATCCAGAAGATACGGTAAAGACCTAAGGTCCATAATATCTCCTAAATGTATAATCAATTGCATGCTTGGATGGCAATCAGAGACAACACATTAACTCTATCAACTGGCATGCTTGGCACATCTCTGATTATTGCATTGCCATTAATTGACATCTAAATCTGTAAAGATTTATACATTCAGAATATATTAGCGATGTATTTGATCTAGAAATAAGTTTAACTGCTACATTGAGCTTTCATGCGTTTACTAGCTACCAATGTGAGTTTTTAGCCTAATGGAAAAGTTGGGCCAGGGTTGAAAAGGAAAATGGAAACCTTATTTACGAGGAATAAAACGGAAAACCTTAATCCCGATTTAAGAGAGACAAGGAGATCAACTTGGCAATGTTTTAAAAAAAATTTCATCTTCTAGAATTGCACGGAGCCATAGATCACACGCGCAAGGTCAACCAAACTCATAAATTTAACAAATACCAAGAAAGTACATTTGCAGCACTACTAAAACTCAATGCACAAGCCTCTATGAAAATTGTTTCAAAGTAGTGAGACCACAGCCACACAACATGCACAAGAGCTACAAATCTCGAGAAGCATAAATATAGATATATACATAAATAAGAGAACGTAGGAGTGAAGCAACACAAACACTGCACCTTCTATACTATCTCCAAGTAAAGTATTGTCCACATTCCACAAGAATATAAAATCATCTCCCCTTAAGTAAAGTAAAAGCAATAAGAAAAGTCCAAAAGATAAAACCGTACGGAAACGAGACCATCTTGTGCCATAATCGGCATGTGAGTTACCAAATGCCAAACTACAGCGCATTTGAGGAATGATTTTCTAGGACCGGTATACATGTGAAGTGCTTACTGATGAATAAAAACATATAAAATTTGGTAACAATGCAGAGTTAAAAAACTACCATATATGGCTATAGAACTTCTCACTATCAGGATTTTCATTTATCCATGGATTACACTTTGCAACACATCAGTCCAAGGTGAGTATGCAAGAATTTTCCGGCAAAAAAATAAAAACAATTTTCGGATAAAGCACCATTTTTTATTTTTCATTTGGCAACAATTAAAAATATCAGATTGATGAATGAAACATCTGAAAATCAGGATTTCTTTTTTTTTTTTTTTTTTTTTTTATCATTTGACTTCATACCTTAATCTAACAACAATATACTACTCTCCAGTGGCTCTAATACTTCAAATTCATATTGAAAAGTAACAATAGAACATACAAGACAACTGAAATTAATGAATGAACGAACAACATTAAAATAAGAAAAACCCAGTAAATAAAAGGAATAGCGATATGTACCTCGTCACTGAAACTCTCTGAAAACTTAAGAGGATAAGGAAAGGAAATGCCGACAAGATCAAATCTTTAAGTTCTGTTTCATCAAAAAGGAACCGAAATATGAAACGGGTCGGTCCAGATTCGCCAGACAGACAGACTGACTGACAGACAAAACCATTCCTTAGCAAATCATCAAGGCATACATGATTCGGAGAGAGAGCGAGAGAGAGAGAGAGAGAGAAGGAGAGAAAGACACAGAGAAATATGCTTGGTTTTGTCTTTCACAACTAAGAAAGGACGAGAAAGGAATGTACTGAGAAGGTTGTGTTTGTGTCTCTTTTATAATAGGCGTTTTTTGGTATTAATTTATCTTTCTTCCCTCCTTCGTCCTCCTTTTTCTTCCCTTGCGGACAACGACAAATATTGCGAGACAAAGGGACGGGAGGCGCGTGGGATTGTCTCTTACATCTCTCTCGTATACGTGGAGGAGAGAGAGTGAACCGGAGAGAGAGAGAAAGAGAGAGAGCAGATTCGGGCTTGAGCTCCTTTTCTTTTCTTTGTGGGTTCGGTCGTTTTACGCTGTGGTATTAATATTTCTGACGGTTTTCTTTCTTTCTTTTTTAAGAAAACGTAACTAGAAAGAGTTTCTCTGTTAAAACATTTGTTTAATTTATTTGATGCAAAAACGGTCCAAGTTTTCAGTATTTTCGTTCTCTCCATAAGTGCTCTAGAGTATAGGTTACCGAGACGTGCACTCAAGTATAGGTTATCAATACGGTTTAAAATAGGTTTTATAAAATTTAAATCTAATATGATGCTTTATAACACTTTCCAAATTTTATAAGGTTTTGTATAGAGTTTTACTTTATTTTCATAGTTATTCCCTATCAAGTTTTAAAAAACCTAATTAAAATCTGACTTAGCTTACTCATATGAAAAAAGTTATTAAAAAATACATTTAATAAAATTAGACACTTTTGTTTCTAAAATAAGATGCTAAAAAATATAAACACGCTAAAGTATTCATGCATTATATCACTATAAAATTTAATTTTTAAATAAGACACTGTTATAAATCCTTATTACAAACTTAAAATAAATATAAAAGATCTCAAACAAAAGTATTAAGATGAAAATTAATAACCGATTGGCTTGGTGAGTGTTATGCGTGTTGTGTGTTACTATCTTAAAAAGTTGTGTATTTTTTTTTTTTTTGAAAATGAAAAAAAAAAATACATTTAAGATTTTTTCCCATTAAATTTAAATACATTGGCATCCCTATCACTATTTGGATTTGTTAACTTTTTGATATAGCTTAAAATTAAGAATAATATAATATTATGATAATTGCTAAAATCACATCCAATCTATATCGTTCTATGAGTTTATATTTTTAGGGGACTCTTCTAAGTGAGTTGGACATAAAATTGTTTTTATATAAAAATTTATATTTTTAGTTGAGTTTATAGATTCTACATATTTAAATTAAATGGGTTAAAAAATAAAAAGTACAACCAAGCTTTTACATGCCATTGACTAGTAGGGTATCACATCATTTTTCCTATCCTATTCCAATTTTTTTTCCCTTTTCTCTCTCTCTTAGTTACTTATTTTATGTTTATAATTTTCATTCAGGCTTCACTTCTAATAGCAAAACTTATAAGGAAAATTATATACTTTAGTT
Organism: Lumnitzera littorea; assembly: GCA_024138015.1. Taxonomy (NCBI): domain Eukaryota; kingdom Viridiplantae; phylum Streptophyta; class Magnoliopsida; order Myrtales; family Combretaceae; genus Lumnitzera; species Lumnitzera littorea. The sequence continues at coordinate 44,570,282 of JAMXBB010000008.1, read as the reverse complement.
TATACAATCAATAACTTAAAATGAGTTAAAATATTTAATTCTCTTTAATTTGTTTTTTATTTAAAAAAAGTAATGAAAAAAAAAGTTTAATATTGAATTTGTTTGTCCTTCTTCCTTATATATTATATTATAAATTAAGAATTTTTAATGGAAAAAGTTCTTAATTTCTTTTCTTTTCCCTTAATTTTCATTGTATTTTTCGAGTTTTTAATAACTATTATAAGCATATTTATAGTTTTTAAACGCTATTTCACATAAGTTGTAAAAATCTAAATTTCTACATTTTAATTTTATGTTCTCATTTTACAGGCCCTCCAGTTATTCTAAGTAAAATTGTGAGTTTAACAAACTTTAATATTATATATTAGCTTTTTTATTTCTAAAATTTTATTGGTATAGAGTATTGGATTTGGGGTTAGAATCTACAAAGTAATGCTATAGAGGGTATACAGAGGTTATTCGATATAATCACTCTGATATTTAAGTTAAAAAAGATATGTGAATGATAAATGCAAGAATTTGAAGTGCATCTAAATGATCTTACTTGTTGGGGGGTGATCCCTTATTTATAGCAGTGATGATAACACTATATCGGAAAAGTGGATATACTCGAATCCAATCTAAATAAGAAAGTATATTTTCTCTATTTTAGGTGAGTCTAAGATCTACAGGGATGACATGGTGGTTGATCCAACGGTGTCCTATATAGGTTAATATCTCCACCTTATTCTATAATCAACCGTCATTCGAGCTTTAAGATCCAACCTCCAACCTTCGAAAGTCTCCAAACATGGAGATCACAAAATGACTCTAACCATATGAAGCTAAGTCCCAACCTTGATGAAGATCAAGGTTGCCCTAGGTAACCATAGACTAGTTGGATTATTCAAAGAAATGAATAAGTCTAGACCTATAAGGCCCATCCTTGGGCTACTATTGTTAATAAGAAGCTAGTTCATGATAGGAAAAGTTTATAATGGGCTTTAAGGGACTCAAGTGTAGTTTTGCTTATCAATAAGTTTAGTAAGTAGTTTTATGATTAAGTTATGACATTATGGAGATGAATTTTCAACCTTAGTTGTCCATTTACTTCTTTCTTGTTTAACATTTCTTTTATTTAGATATTTCATCAATTATTTTAATAATAATATTTTTTGTAAGAAAATATATTATTTCTATACAATGATTCAACATTTTTATGAAGAACTTTTTTTTTAATAATATCATTTTTGTTCAATAAGAAAATTATATTAATTAGATTGATATAAGCATATTGACAGATGAAGATCTAAGGTGCAAAAACCCAATTGAATAGATGAGTATTTGTTGGTTGTGATTAGACTAACTAAGATCTACTAAGTTCAATTCGATAAGCTTAGGCTTGCCTATTACTCCTCAATACCTGCAAAAAGCCTCCTATAGGCAAGGTTATGGGAGTCTTCTGATGTTAAAGTTAGTAAAGAGGACCAAGGAAAGGAGAGATGAGCACTAAGGACTTAGCGGACTGTGCTCGCCTAGTGTGTGTACGATGAGGATTGAACTTTTACTCTCTTAAGAGAGAGAAAAGAAGGTCTTAAGGAATGAGAGAGAGATAGAGAGGGTTCTTTTTCCTCCTTCTTACTTGCTAATGCTTGGTGCCTTTTATGCATGTTACCTAAACACATGGTGACCAAATATTCACTTGTACTAGCTGCTGGTAGGTAGTACGCTTCGCAATAGAGGTTAAGCTTCATTGCGAGCGGCATGTCAAGGTCGATCAAACCATTAGATTTGCAACTCAGTGATCTAGCAAGGGTAGAGATGCCAAGCGTACAGACCATACCATGGATATCGGATGCTCATTAATGAGTTGTAGTGGGTTATAGGTGCTAATGACAAAAGTCAAGCTAAGGTGTTGAGAAGGGAGTTGGTTGATGCTCGATAGGAGCGAGTTGAGCCCCAAGCTTACATCAAATAGTCAATGGATACTAACTTGATGGTCAAGGAAGGCAACTTGCTCAGATAGGCGTTATTTGGCTCATTTGGTAGGTCACAAAGGATAGACTTGCCATCTACTTGTATCTTCACTAACATAAGCTCATGGTCTCACGAGCTCATGGTCTCACGAGATGGTCATGGTGACACATGTGAGCTTGCTACTCCTTGTGATGGGCTTCACTTGTAGGCCTTGGCTTAGACCAGTTGGGCCTTGATTTGGGTGAAAATCAAGTATCAACATGAGTGATCGTATATTTTCCTAGGAGAGTAGATTAATATTAGCTTAACTATCACAATTTTCAAATTAACAAAATTTAGAGAAGTGGACTTGTAGTGGTGGAATTATATTACTGATAGATCGGTAATGGTGGGAAATAGTAGGAAAAAATAAAAAAAATGAAATTAATACCAATAGATGTGCAGATTTAGGAGGTGAGGATTTGAGAAAGGAAGAGAAAGAGATGAGTCATTAATTGACACAATTTTTCATTCCTATGAAGAATTTTAATGTACTAATAGTTTTGCTAATAAGTATCTTGATGGATTTGATATGAATTTGAAACAAAATTACTTGCATATATATATATTTCCAAATATATTAACAACAACGCATCACAATTCGCACGGAGTTGATAATGTGTGATCTGCTAAGCTACTAATTAGGGATGGGGATGGGAAAGCTTTATATAAAAAGAACCGTACACCTCATGAACTACACATCAGATGCAAGTAGACCTTTAATGTTCTAAAAAGTCACTTTAAGTTCCATAACTTTTAGAAATACACGAATAAATTCCTAGAGGCTAGTGTTCGAGGACTTTGAGACGATTTAAGGTGTGTTCACATCTTGGAATGTATGTTTTTGAGGAATATTATAGGGACATGTTTGCAATTTGTACCGAAAGGAAGCAGTGGATTCTGACGGTGACGGGAGGAAACAAGGAAAACAATAGGACTTGTAAGTCACATTCAATAGGTAATTTCATAGTGCTGTCTTTTTATTCATTACGATAGGAATCCGGAATTAAAATTAACAATTGGGAGCAAAGGGGATCGAGACGAAAGGTACACAACCGTGTGGATTAAAAGGGCATCCGTGCACAAGGGAGAAACGCGTGATTGTGGCCTTGCTCTTCAGACGGCTTGATATGAGAATTTCATGAGGAAAGAATACACACATGTTCTTCAACCGTAGTCATCAATTAAACTCTAGTATCTTATTTTAATACTACTTTTTCTTAGTTTCCATTAATTCATTGATTTTAGTGTTTTTTTTTTTTTTTTGTCCTATTTTACCCTGGGGATAGCAGGATTTCATATAAATATTTTGTTAAATTTTCTTTTGACAGTTTATCTAGTGAATTGAAATCATATTCTCTTAAGAGTACCTTCTCCTAGAACGAACATCCTCTCCTTAATCTCGTTCAATCGTGTTGTCATTTCAATTGAATAGCTTCAAATCTTTGAATTACCCAATTATGTTGCCATATCAATTGGTTATTTTCAAAACCTATTTGATTATAGTTTATATAATCATATCATATTATAATTAAACAAAAACCCAATTCAAATTAATCTTCCATGCTTTCATATCCAATAAATTAATTTATCCATATCTTTATTTATTTTCTTATTCACAGGAACCAAAACCCCCAAAATGATTGAATTTTTCTATTTGATTGCACGAAACCATATTGCCAAACTGAAAATACCAGTCCACAAGCTGGTATCACATTATGTCGTCTTATTCATCACCTTAAACCTGTTTGTTACTTCATTATCTTTTTATTCCTAATTTTCCCAGTATACATTTAACTAGCTTTATGTGTCAATAAGTCAAGCTGATTGTATCAATTTCTCATATTTGATTTAAGTCAGGCTATTCAAATCATTTATTTTGTAGAAGTCGCCCTAAATATTTAGTTTAACCGCTTTAGAAAGTCTTATCAAGATGAGTGAAATTTCATACTTCTAATTTTCTTCGCTTTTACTTTCACTTTTACTTTAGATTTTGGTTTTAATAGGAACCAATACGTTTTGACTTGTCATGTCTTTTTTTTTTTTGTCTTTTTTCATATCTACAAAAATATCAAAATTTAAATCTCTTCTTTTAGTCAAAAGGAAGTGGAGCCTATCATGTAGCATGATACATGTATTTTGTAAAATATGGAGAAGATATGATAACTTGTGAAATTTTTAGTCACATTTTTATAATACAAAATTTTAAGATAAATTGTTCAACAACCAATCAGTTATTTTCCAAGCATTTTTAACTAGTATATCCATCAAATTTGGTACTTTTAACAATTTAATCTCACATTTCTCATGAAGGTATAGATTATAAGCTTAATAATATAATTCTAAACAATTTATCATGCGATACTATTATGAATTTGCAATCTATCATGACGTTTTAATCTACTTGTTAAAATAAATAAGAGTATCAAATCCATTATAGTAATTTTACTAGTATAAGAACATTCTATATTTGCATTTTTTTTCCCAATATATATATATATTATATGGGTTTTATTTACTTCCAAGTGTATATCCATGCATGCAAAATATAGACGATACATTTACATATTTCCTAGATATTATTTCATGATATTTTATTAATTTTATCTCTTAAATAATTTATCTCGAAAGGCTTATTAACAATCAAAACCCAAATCATGCATTTTCAATAAATAACAAATAATACAAATATAGTTAGTTTTTTAGTTATACTATTATTTTATTAATTTATTTTTAAGACTTAAAATTCTCGATGTTACTTTGACTATTATAGAGTCTCGTCATAAATTCCAAGCATTTCATAAAAGCTCTAAAATTTAGGTACTAAAAACCCTAAACTGCCCAATTGTGAGGCTTACAATCGATATAATTGGTACCTTGCATATCTACTGCACCATCACTACTAATTGAACCACAAACCAAGATGCACGCTTTACCACCCCTGCATATCATGGCACCTCAACACCACCATCTCTTGCAGCCATTACCACCTCTATGCTACCACCACCAGCCACCATAACATTACCATCCCAAAACCACCATCACCATACCACTATCACCGGTCACCACCATTACTGGAATTTGTCCACTACTAATACCACCAATAGTGCGCTACCTCGTTCTAACTTCCTCAGAACACTACCACAATATACACCAACATCACCACCCCTTCTATCCACCGTTGCCAGCCCCAACCACCCTGGCCACACTAGTTGTTAGGAAAGCCAATTAAAATGATATTGAATCCTTAATTTGATACAAGCCCTCCCAGTCCTTCTATGAATCTTTTCTCATTGCAAGATGATGCCATTCAAGTGCTAATTATTCCATTAACACATAAGTCAAGTAGGTCAAAAGAAAAGCCGCCATCCGCACACCATTTTCATTTAATTAATTCCTAAAACCGGACATTCTCTTCTCTCTGATCCTTCTCCGATTTCTTCTTCCACGTTTTAAAAGCAACCCGGGAAAAGGACTTGTAAATTAAACACCAAAAATTGAAAAAGAAAACAAGATAAAATAAAAAATTTAAGAGCATAGAATCATGACTAAGTTTATATGCAGGAAATGGCGATACCGTAAGCTCGGTATATAAGAAATTATTTCATATTTCAATCCTTACATAATAAGGGACAAAGTATCTATTATTTTACTATGTTTTTATAATCCAATAATTTGTGGGGTCTGTAGTTTTGTTGGCTGCTGTTTGCCTGTGACTAACCCAGGAGCACATTGAACTTGTATGGTGATACACTGTCTATACACTGTGCTGAATGAAATAATATTATAGTGTAATAGCTACTATCAAGGGAGGAATGAGATAGAATTGCAATAAAATTGTGATTTATTGATTTTTAATTTTAATGAGAGTATTTTTGGGAAGAAGTGAAGAAGTACTTAGTGATGAATAGGGTTAGAGTTTTAAAATTATTCATAATAGTTCTTCTAACATGATGGATGCATTAAAATTTTATAAATTGTTACCCACCATACACATTTTATGTGGCACATCATACTTAATAAATCGTTTTTGTTCCTCCAAACATTAATGTATTATATGTGTGTGTCTTTAAGAAATTTTGTTTTTTTCTGAAACCAAAATTTATTGTAGTGTTTCACATGTACTCGTCTTATATAGTCATTAATTATATATCCTCTTCAATTTTTTAATTATTGCAACATGCATTTGATAATATTTAAAACATAAAACTGCATCAACTAAGGCAATACAAAAGCGATTTACTTTTACTATATATTCGTAGGTTATACAAGGATGTTGTGCCACAACTATAATGGGTCCTTTACAGCCAGAGCCGCCTTGTGCACATGCATAGTATTATTATACATTAAATTCACTACCTATTCTCTTCAAATCTCATTTGTTTATAACCTCTTATATATTTGTTGCCTCCACCTAGAATTTAGTAATAAGATAAATCAATAAGAAAGGGTATATGCAGTTGCATATGCTTTCATTTTGTCCCTTTCAAATGTTGTGGATCTGCTCAAGAAAACCACCCTAATTACGTACATTCCGAGAAGAAGAAGGAGAGGCAAAAAAGGAAGATTCTGACCTAACATTTAAAGTAAATTTTGTTTATGAAATCTGGTCGGCAATATAATTGCTTGGTTGCTTGAGTCAATCCTATGTGGGAAAATGCACCAATCGACACTATTAAGTTGCCTTTCTTTTACAAAGATCCTTTTGTGCCATTGGTGCATTTGTGGAAGGCACGTGCCAAAACCAAATCCGCTGCATGTATGCAGATTTTTAAGGGTTGATTACAACTTGAAGCCACTCCACTTCAGGGGAACCTTTTGATAATAATTATTTATATTTAATGAAGCCTACAACATTAGAAAGTGCATAATATGGGAACAATTTATGGGTTATTATTATATATCAGTGTAATGTATATGTGATACATGGGTACTATTAATGTTAATAAATGTCATGTAGTATTTATTTTGAAAACTAAATTTTATATGTATGTTAATATGATATTAATATTTACATACTATATATATATATATATATATATATGTCTGTAAATAGTTTGGATCCAATGTTTGTACTGTACCTTATCTTAATATAGTTTTAGGATAACCATTTGTATAGAAGAAAATTTCCCAAAAAAGTGGTGAATGCAAATAGAATAAGTAGGATACTAAAGTTGAATCATTACTATACCTGTCCCATGCATGTAAGAGCAGCTTCATACACTTCAGGGGTCAAAATCACGATGTTACTGAAATATACCTAGTGCATAACATGCCCAACTCTAGGATAACCATTGAATTTGTATGAGTTTTTACGATTAGAGTATAAATAAAAGAAATCACTATGATTAAGAATGTCCATGGGAGGAAAAAATCTGATTATTTTGGTACCTTGAGCCGCTGGCTCGTGGCAATGTATTTTGACGAAAGGGAACAATAATGATAGTGTTTGTTCAATAATTAAAGGAAATCTAAAGGGTTCTTTTTACATTACTAGATGCAATGGACCTAGGGCAAAATCATTTCCTATATAAACATAAAATGCTATTCTTCTCATAACTAAATCGATCTTAGTTATGTCAAGGCTAACTCTCAAACTCTCTTTCAATTCATTATTCCTTTATATTACAATTTATGGATGCCAACATGAATTTACAATATATTGAAAATGCATTATCTCTTAGAAAGAATAAGATTATTCTTATTTCTCATAGAATTATTAGAAACCTAAATCATGGATTTGATAATTAAAAATAACCAATGAGATTCAAAGGATCATCTTGGTGGAAATCTATTCTGGTCATCTAATTCTATTGTTCTAATCGTGAGGCTAGTAACCTTTAGTATTTTTTTCCTGTGACCCTAAACCCTAAGATGAATCTATGATGGAAGTTTAGATTAGAGATTAGGCATGAATCCTCCTAGAAATTGGATTAATTGATAATCATTACATAGCTATATAATTAGGTTTCTTAAGAGATTATAAAATAATCAAAACCTTATTAGATGTGGTTCAAGATTGAAAATTAACCTGTGAAATAATGAATAACTTAAAAAAGATTGAAAAATCAACATAGAATTGGTGATCTAATAAGTTAAATATGTTAATAATTTTACTCAAGTGAAAACCACACAAGAAAGGTAAAAAGGTGATGAAATAAGCCTTAAAACACGATTATAGGAAGATAAGGACACAAAGGTTAATCGAAGCTAAAATTCAAGCGGAGTGGGACCTTTGCTAAGGGTAGCTAATTACCCCATGGTTACAATAGAATAGCCTTAAGCCAAAGTTGACAGTTCTCCTCCCTAAACATCAGGGTGTGATGGGAATCAGCCTTTAACTATATCCAAGCCAAGGCCTATCAATACTTGCTAAAGTTGAGCTATAGGCAGAAGGACAAGGGGAAGAAAAATAAACACTCGGCATCAAATCTATCGACAGCCAAGGTGCCGAGAAACCATAAGGCTAAGTACTCGAGACCAAAAAACCACTCGACACGACTCCAAGAGATTAGCACCGACTAATTCCAAAACTCAGCAATTATGGGCCGACCTCTCTAGTGTCTTGGCCAAGCCACGCGAGACGTCAAGGAGCCCTTCCCAAACCTGTACATCTAACTGTCGATCCTGTCTGATTCGAATACTACTCTTCCCAAGACATACCGAATGACTACATGCCGAGTTCTATAAAATGTACAGTTTTGTATTTTTGTACATGTTTTCCCTTTATTTTATTTATGAGCTTAATTCTTTAGGGTTTAAGGCCTTATACTTCATTTACAATTTTGCCACTAGGGTTTAGGACTTGCTATAAATAGCAACTATTGTAAATATGCATTAATGAAATATCGACAAATACAAACAAATAAATATATTGAGTGAAACTTTCCTCTTTCGAGCAAAGCTATACTTAAGTTAGCATTTGTCGGATTATTGAGTGTTGATTAGACTCTTTAATTATCCCCGTGTTCTTATCAATCCTATTCTTTGATTGTGGTAAACCCCTTCATTTGAGCCAGTTAGTGAGTTACCTCCAACATTCATTTGAAACCCTAAGCAACATTTAGTGTTCGTGAGTCATATCAAACCCTATTTCAAGCTCAAACCCCTGATTGTGTTTATGTCTTAGTGAGTTATATCCATTCACATTCATTATCAAAACCCTTCCTATTCTTCTTACCTATTTTCCTTTAATACCCATTCCTGTTCATTTCCAAATCCGCTGCTGTTTCTTTCTAAATCAATCCTTTGATTCCTTATCACCTTGGCATCGGAGATTTGATCCTAATCAGGGTGGTTCAACCTTGCATCTAAGTCAACCAAGATGCCCCTTTAATGACTTTGTATGATCTTTTTAAGCTTGAAATCAACTAAAGAACATAAGAAATGAGTTATAGAACAAAAGATTATGAATTTCAATGAGTTATTCAAGTATTAACATGTTATATGAAATTTTAGTATTGATTATAAGCTTAGTTGTTGTCAAAGTCTTTAGTAGATACCAAGTACATGATGACTATCATATGATGCATGAGCTTAAAGGATTAGTTGAACTTGACTATAACTATTCATCTCAGTAAAAACATGTACTTTCTTATACTTAGCCATGCTAAGAATGGATGGCAATCTATTCTTAGCCTTAGGAGGGATGGTTTCTAAAGATGATATGGAAGTTAGGCACTAAGACCTTAGGATATAGAACACTAGTTTGTATATTACATGTGGATCATACTCCTAATGAAATGATATGGGTAGTCAGCTTAACATAAGACAATTTATTGTCGTTATTATTAGTGTTACGACTTAGATAATTTCAAGCAAAATTAATTACCATTATTGTTAGATTTTGCTGTGTATGGTTAGAGTCATGGGTTATTCCAAATTCTTGGATGTTGGAATTATGTTGTTTACCTCACTCTATTAAACAACTTAATGGATCTTGATTTTTTCTTATTTAATATGCTTAGGATTGCATGCGATTTGGCATATGTGTGATGTAATAGTTATAGATAGAGTTCCGTGACTCATACTATTGGGATTTTAATATTTTAGGTAATGATATATACAGTGGCGTATATGATGAGCAGGGTCATGATTTAATTTTTGGAAATGGGGCTAATACTAGTTGGCTGAACTGCCATGATATTTTGGATAGATACTAGTATTGTTATGTTGACCCAAAGAGATTACTCATGGCAGTCGTTGTATACCGTATAAAGGACTATAAATTGATTTCTCTTACAATCGATAACCCTTTATACGATACATAAAGCTAAAGCTACAACTATGGCTACGGCTAAGAGTTGCATAAGTATAAGCAATATAATTTCATAATAATAATAACAAGCTAAAGAAATAGAAAACACTATCCATTTATATAGAAATTTACAAATAAGAGGTCTATTATACTTCTTAACTCAAACCGATATCATTTCATTACATAATATGATTCATAATCTAAATCCACTATCATAAGTACACTCTGATCACATGTTACTTCTACATCAACCCTTTAATGTAAAATTAACCTTGGGCATGCAACGACTCAACTCCACGAACAGATCAACCTGTAAAAGAAGACTATAAAAGTATAAGTTGACTAGCTTAGTGAGATGATCCCTCCAACCATACAACAATTAAGTTATACATCCATTAAGTTCAACCAAATGAATGCATGACAATCAGTATACTAAACAAATACATACAAGTAACCAGGTACTGCATGCAACTCAAATTTAACGCCCTCCAAAGTCAAGATTGGAGATACATCAGCACAATCAGATCTGAGTATCATACTAGAACTTATATCATAATGAACCTTTGCATTTCGTATTTAAAATATAACTGTATATCCATTCTCAGTTTTATCAAAAACGAGTTCTATGTATGATTGTGAGTAAGTTCACACAGCCCTTACTCATCCCTAAATGGAGGCCTCTAGACTCGACCCTTAGCTAGACGGTTGGCACCTCCAATGCCTAATGATCCCACGGGCCAAGGGTAAGGTCATATTGCACGTGTACACCATATAAAATCTATAACAACAAATAATCAACCCAAGTATAACCTCTCAGTAACTTTGTATGATGCGACGGCTGGAAATAGTTATGTGATGTATGATTATGCATGTTTTGAGTTAGTTCTTCCAAGTCGAGTAAGATTAGGTCTTATTACTTAGTGATCAACGAGATCGTAGACAATAAGTTCTTATCGAGTCTACTATGCAATAATCAATACGTTATCATACTTTAAAGTAAATTCGCTATCAACAAATAGTATTATACACAAGTATAACCCAGCCCCATACACAATATTCAATTATTAATCAGAATTTATATTCACTAATTATAAACATAAGAAAGTATGAAATCATTAAGAAAAACTCACTCAACCATGATTAACTCAAGGGTTATAATAGTTCGATGGCAGCTCAGGATTAAGGTTGAGATTATCTGAGAAGAAGGAATATAGAAAATTGCAAGTTTGAGAATTTAAACCTAAACTAATATCGTAATTTGTACTGTTTGATTAACTTAGTTACGCGAAATTGTCAATTCGAACTTTTTATCGAATCACGTATAACATTTTTTATTAAGCTTGGATCGTTATGAACTTATAGTCTATTTTGATCATTTTCGAGCATATTTTTTCATAACGAGATCCGTTTTAGACGTTGCGACAGTTTGGACTGTGATATAAAAATATCACAAAATTTATTATTTTAATTTAAAAAGTTATAAAATATTAATTTAAGCTTTTTCTTAGTATATTTAAGATTTAAAAATTATTTAAATCGTATAATTGATAATTTTCTTATTTTAAGTTTATTTTACTCTAATTACTTATTTTTACCTATTATATTTAATTTATTAAATATGTATAAGTATAATATAACTGTATTTGTATTTTATATACATATATACTTATACGGTTGTATTAAATATATACTCATATGTACAAAAATATGGAACACAACTCATAATATAATACATGCATATATCGTCTAACCCAAAACATGTACATATATATATATATATATATATACAAAAAAATTTATAAATTAAAAATACTAAGTATCATTATACATACATATACCTACTTTTATACTTGTACATATATACATATATATAATATAAAATACTATGTTTATATATACATATATATATATAATCATGCCTCCTATATATATAGATATATATGTATATTCATAAAGAAATAACTTACATTTGTACATAAATACAAGAATACCTAATACATGTATATATATAATATATCAAATACTAATCATCCATACATATATAATACACACATACATATATATATATATTCATGTATACATACATATATAATACACACATACATGTATATATACCATATGTTATACGTAATAATAAATATATACATGCCTACTTACATATGTTTATACACAATTAGAGAAAATAACTTAATACCTATGTATATATCTCTTTATGTATACACATATATATATGTAATTAATTAAATAATAAACACTTAGTATACATGTCTATACTATATGATATACATATGTATAAGTAGAATAAATGATTTTACCCAATTGGTTTAATAATTTGGAACAATATTTTCTCCTTCTCCTTCTTCTTCTTCTTCTTCTTAGTTCTTGGTTTTCTTTTCCTTGTTCGGTTTGGTTCTCTTTTTTTTTTCATTTCAGATTTTAATTGGATCTCCAGCTCCAGACGTGCATAACTATAGACAAGAAATATAAAAAAAATTTGTATATCTTAACATTAATTGAGATGAGACAATCTCATCATTACTTTTGATATTTTTGTTTTTAATTGTAATACTTGGAAGGGAATTCATTCATGTGGGCTGCTATTGTTGATTTTTTTTTTTTTTTCAGAATGTGGCAGCAAGGGATTAAGAAGAAAAGAAAAAAAAGAAAGAGGAAAATAAAAAATAATAATAATTAATTATATGTAATTTTTCTAAACATAAAAATAATATTGATAAATTAATTTTGGAATTTTATGAAAATTTATCAATTTAATTGGTACCCGTTATAATTATAATTTTTAAGAATTATTTTAACGTTTTCATTAAAAGTTTTAAGCAATTTAGTCAATAATTATAATTGACTATAGTTATATCACTATTAAGTGATATTTATTCATTTTATAAGTTTAAAGTTATAGTTTTCGAGTTTTGATCAAGTTCGGATTCGATTTTGAGTATTTGCATGTACATTAGATTTAAGGTTTTTATACGCGATTTAAGTTTCGATCAATTTCTAGGATTTTTATTATCAATATTATATTTAATTTATTAAATTTCATAAAATTTTATCGTTACTAGCCTTATTGACTCATGATATAGTTTAGGACACTCGAACTTAAATTAGCATTCAAACTACTGATTTTATAGAGTTTACATGTTAAAGATTAGTTGTCGAATTATCTTTTAAGTTTATATGTTTAGAGTATAAATTTCAATTTCATTTTATCTTCTCTTAGATATAGAATGTTAACCTTTGAAAGATTATGGAGATCTAATATGACATATTAATTATGGTACTTAATGGTTTTAAAGTCATAACATATTCCTATTTGTGGCAGGAATATGTAATGAAGCATGTCATACCCTCGAGGCATGACAATTAACTTTTGGGGTAAGATAATGCTATAATAGTAAGCAATGATGATAGTCAATTCTTATAGAGGTTGTGGCATGGTTTACACCTTAATTTTGTCACTTTTTACAATTATATATCTAAAGTTTGGACTTATCTAATTATCCACTCATTTAAAGATTTAGTTATCACTATCTACATCTCATTTAACTCAAATTTACAATGTTAGTCTTGTTAGTACAATCGGTTAATAAGATAGTTGCTACGGCTTGGGGGGGAGGGAATGTTTAGGTAGAGGAGGTTGTGTTGTATGAACCTATAGTCATTAGTAGGTGGCCACTCATAAATGCTAGTAGGTCTCATAATTTACATTTTTTCAATAGGTTGCAACCCATTGTTTCGTAAGGGGTGGTTGGTGCCACCTACTTCTAAGGCAGTGAATAACTATCCCATGGGTTAATTGCACTGACTAGACTAATAATATAAATTGGAGTTAACTAAGGTATAAAAAATGATAATTAGATCTTCAACTGAGTATATAATTAGACAAGTTAAAACTTTTAATATATAATTGCAAAAGTAGAAAAATTAAAGCGTAAACCGTAACATTAACCTATTTTTATTGGATGACCTTTGTAAAGCAATATCATTATTGACTTTTAGTTTTTTTATCGAAGAGCAATGATGACAGTCAAGATATTTGTTTAGATGAACTCAACAACCATCTCTATTAATAATATTTCATTGATAAGGATATAAGATTAGTCCTCAACTTATAACTATTAGTTTAAGTTTTTAACTTTTGAAAATCTAATATACGATTCTTTCAATTTACCTTGTTATATATCTCATTGCAATTTGATATGTGTCAAATGCAAACACAACATCTAAAAATAATATAATATTAAAGGTCTAGTCTCTAAACCATAAGTAAACCCCAAAACACATAAAGGGCAAAATGTAAATGAAGTGAAGTACAATCAAGGTTGTCAGATTTGTGATTCTTCCTATAATCGCTAGAAGGTTTATAGAATTGAAACGTAAAATCGAAATGTAGAAACATATGTTTTTATAACCTATATAAAATAGTTTTAAAAAAACTATAGATTTGCTTATAATAGTTGTAAAAAAATTTAAAATACATTATGGAAATAAGGCAATGGAGAAATTTAGTTCTTTTTTTATAAAAAGGTTCTTAATCTATAATCTAATATTTATAGAATGAGAATAAGCAGGGTCAAAAAAAATTTTTCTTCCATTATTTTGTCTTAAAAAAAATAATGAATTGAATTAATGGCATAAAATTAAATACATGGTTTTTCTTATAAACTTTTGTAATTGGAGTTAGAACCTAGATGAAGATTATAAATATCAAAGAAGGGATTGAGAGAGAGAGAAAGAGAAAAAAATTAGAATATGATAGAGAAGATGATTTAATACCTTAATAGTCAATAGGATAATAGAATTGTAGTTATATATTTCTCTTTTTTTTAATCCATTCAACTTATATATGTAAAATCATAAACTCAGTTAAAAACGTAAATTTTTATTTAGTTTAATATGAAAAATCAGTTAATAATATAAGTTTTTATAAGAAAACGATTTTATATATGAGTTAACTTGGAAAGGACTCCTAAAATCACAAACTAGTAAAGTCGCATGGGTAGAATTGCAATTTTGACAACTATAAGTATAGTAAGCCAAAACAAAGAAAAGTAGTTTGTTTTTAGGGCTAGCATTAAAAGGTTTGTCAGATGGAACATATGGGCATCCAAATGGTGGTTAAGCAAACTACTTGATCTAGCTAAATGGCCTTGTTTCTTATATGGTTAACTCATGATTACATTTGAAGTAAAAAAGAATTCTCGGTTAATAGGATGCTATTAAACTTGTCACATCGAGGCTTCCATAGTGAGAGTCAGTTGGATGGGGTCTCTTCTCCGTATAGATTGGCATCTAAAGCTTAGGATTTTCAAGTATCTTATGCATCTTAATAGCATAGTTAATCAAAGCTTAGAACCAATTTATCTTTTGGTCCTTTGTTTGTTACTTTAGATACTTAATCACATTATCACCTTAGGGGGTTGAAGATTCGACCTAAAACCTATGCCTTGCATTTTCCTAAAAGAAAAAATATCTTAAGTAATAAATTAGTTCCACTTCCCCTTTTTCTTCTCAACTAAGGTCAGTTGATCATTTCTCATCTCTTTAACACTTAGTAGCATAAAAAAAGATATGTAACCATCTCTTTAAAATAAGTATGCTTTCTTGAATCCATCATAGATTGTGCATCAATCATAATGCCATTGCTTAGCCAAAATTATATGAGTCGTATTCATTAACACAATATCATACAACACTTCATCCACATATTTATTAGTGGCTAATAAAACCATCACTTGTTTATGCATATATGTTACCTTATACCATTGAACTAATGGATCCTATAAGATTTTGGATGAGCTATAATTAGGAACTTCATCTTCTCAACAAACTTGGTTAAAACAACTAAGTACAACTCCTACTATCTATAATAAAAGCACAAGTTTTCCCATTTATTAAACCTCTAATGTAAAAAATAAACTTTCACATCGCCCCGAGGTCCATATGAACTTACATACCCAAGACTTTCTTATTTACATTAGGTATAATGGTACCTTGCTCATCTACAATCTTAATCGTTTCATTATCTCACTTGTCTACTCTTATTTCTCCTCTTCTTCCTCACTCTCTACAACTACTTTGGGTGCATTACCTTTTTTTTTGCAGTGCCTTTAATCACCATTATATGCCTATTTGGGCATTGAGATGCAATATGGTCAAATTGTAAGTGCCTAAAGAACTTCACAAATCAATTCCTTCTTCCTAGTAATTGCTTAATAACCATAGACTCATGTTGCATCAATTTATTAGGCTCTCCTCTCTCAAGCTTTCTTTTAACTCACCGGTTGTCTTTATTTAACATGTTTAAAACTAAAGGATTTATGGCTATGTTGTGTTACTCCTCAAGTTTAGTACTTACATAAAAGGAGAGACTTTCCATTGGATATTCAAACACTAATTAGCACCTCTTTGTTCAAATCTCCTCTTTACATCATAGTTCTCAACCAAAGCTTCATTGTTAAACTCCTCCCAACAACTATCCTTACAATTATAACTACTACAACTTCTTTCATTTACTTCTTGTCTTTCACCTCTTCATAACTTCCTCTTTCCATGCAATAATTTGGTCAACTCTAGTAAAGAGTCAATGATATTTTGCTATTGATATTTAAAGCTTTCCATTCTTCTTTCCAAGCTTCATGAATGACTATTTCCTCCATTGTTTATATTCTCACTAAACTTCTCTATCATGCTTTAACTGTAAACCTTACTACTTAAGAGGTGTAAGCCCTAAAGCTAAGCCAATTGACTATAGGATTGAACTTAGAACATAAGGTTTTAGACGATCGGTTAAGGAATCCGATCAAACCTTAAATTATAAACTATTGAGAGAAATATTAGTAAAAATGACCCCATAAACTTGAATTTAAGAAAATAAGTAATAAAATAGAAGACTATAAAATTTTCAAATTTTAAGTATAATAATTACTAATTACCGAAAAGGTAAAAAATGTAATCTAATAACTAATAAATTACTAGAGATAGATTATATGTATACTAAAAATTTTAGAACGACCAAAATAATAATTAGGAATGTTCACTTATACCCCACATGTATTTACGTGTAGATAAAAATACACGAAATTACCTAAATTGGCCAAAAACTTAGTAAATAATTAAAGAAAATTATAAATTAATTGTAGAAAAATCAGAAAAAAAATCAAAAGAGTGTGGAATGATGCAAATTTGGTTGTGGCAAGTCAGAACCTGAAAAAGAAAAATCAACCAATTAAATTAAGATAACATAAAAGCCAAAAATCAAGGGATAAGGCAATTGTCTTGTTCAATTTAATGCACAATAATTACACTAAAGCTCTATAAATAGCAAGAAAAATTCAAAAGCTCATTTGGACAGATACAAATCAGAGAAAATTAGGGAGAGACGAAAATTGAGAGAAAAATTTGGTTTAGGAAAAAATTAGAAAAAACTGTGCAATTAGGACTTTCAAAGGGAACCTACACCAGACAAGCAGTTGGGAGTGGACGGCCACCACCACCACACGATGATGACAGCACCCAGGCCGACCGACAAGGCCACAACGGCCGGTGGTGGTCGGAGCCACTCAGATCAGTGAGTCCGATTTCCAGCCCGATTCTTGTGTAATTTTGTAAAAATAGTAAATAGTTTTAGAAAATTATGAAATTTGTTATTCTGAGGTTTTATTGTCTGTAGATTTAGGGAAAAATAGTGATTTAGTTTAATCACATTTGAAAATATAGGGTCCTTAAGAAATTGTGCAAAACCGAGCATGATTAGAATGGAAAATAAATAGGCTTAGGAGTGTAATTTGGAGCTCAATTTTTTTCTATAGGATGCTCATGTGATATAGAACAGTACTATGAAGCCATTTTTTTAAAATTAATTTTTGAAAATTTTAAGTTAATTTTTAGCCCTAAAATGATGGAAAAATTGGGTAATTTGGAGTTAATTAGGTGATTAAGATATTAATTACTGATTTAGATAGTAATTAGATGTTTAGAGATGTTAATCTCTGATGTGGAACCCTAATCCTAACCTTTGGAGTATTAAGTATGGTTAATTTAGGAAATTAGGTAATTAATATAAGAAATTAGTAATATGTGAAATTGTAAATTAATAAATCTAAAAAAAAAATTAGGGTTATTTAGATAATATTAGAGTAAAAATCAGAATAATATTAAATCTGAATTAAGATTGAATTTTAGGTAATTATATAAAAAAGTAAGATTTTCTCACATCGGGGATAAATCCGATACCCTAATTAGGACTAGCGTGTACCGAATAGCTTAGAATACTAAATTAAGACCCAATAGGATATTTGAATACTCGAGCTTAATGTGATTAATTTCACATTAAGATTCGAGCATGTTTAGGACTTAGAAATCGAACCAAAACCTAATTTAGAAATTGATGCGAAAACCGAACCTGAACCTAACCCCAAACTTAGAATAATTGTAAAAGACTTAATACCTAGATAATTAAGCATATTAAACCTTAAACAAAACCTAACAATAAGCGTTATAGGATAAAACGAACCTATAATAGTTATATGAAAAGCTGAAACCACGTTTGTGTTATATGGATGATCGGCGATGGCCTAAGCAAATCGGACCTCGAGTAAGAGAGCGAGGAGTCGAGGTAAGTTAGGATTACTACGATACTGTATTTTGGAGGCTTAAGATTATGCTTAGTTGTGCTTGTTAGATAGTTGAATGTGTGCATGTGCTTGATTATGGGTGATGCTATGATTCTGGTTGTTGTTCTGGCATATATTGTATGATTTGTATGTAATGATTAACCACCATAAACTGGACTTAATCAAATATACGACCAATAATCATAATCGGACATGCATGATAACCCGTTAGGGGAACTTAGGACTCTCCGACCAAATACCGACCCTTTCGGAAGGGATAGCGCAGGATTGCAAAATGGTCCCTTCTTCATCCTCAGTCGAACTAAGTGACAGGAGAGGAGGTCGCGGCGAGGGTGAAGACAGTGGTTCGAAGGTAGTCGCGGGAGGAGCAAGGTCTCCATTACACAAGCTTGGGTTTGGTCGTGAGCTGTTGCATTAACGGTAACTCCTCAACCCGGATTAGAGCGAGCGCAATTTCTCTAATCTCATGACGGGCCGGACAACATCGTGCGATGGCATTTGCTTGTACATGCATTGCACCTAATAAGTGATTGAAAACCTTGTTATGTGTATGGTATAGTTTTAAGTCCTCCATCCTAACTTACTGAGCTATGGTTGCTCACATCCCTATAGACGTCGTGTAGGTGCTGGCTAAGAAGCGGCAAACAATTACTCTGAAGTTAGCAACTGCTGGATCCTGGGGAGTAAGGAAAAACATTTGAAGAATGAACATATATTTTTAAGGTTTAAGCTTTTACTTTAGAACTTCTCATTTTTGAATAATGTAATAACTAGGAAATATATTTTGGAGAAATATTGCAAACGATAATTGTAATAACTAAATTATAATGAATATATATTTCCTCACTTTCTTAGATAAATGATTTATTTAAATTACAAACTGTTTACTTCAAAGCGGGTTAGTCGTGGACGCCTTATGTAGATCAGGTCTAAGATAGCGGTTGTAAGGCCAACTTCTATCTTAGGATAGTTTACACGGCGGGGCTGTTACGACTCTGCCGCTTCGGGGCGTGACAAGGGGGCATGTAATTAACTGAAAGTACTTCTCGATCATTCCTAAGAATCAACTAAACTAAGAACTAAAGTCTACATCTAGAAAACAAACCTAGTCTTTCGGTTCAAAAGTTCATTGTAGATAAAAACTCGAACACAAGAATTATATACCTTAAATCATCTAAAATCCTAAACCCTAGGATAACTATGGACAATTAAGGATTCGAGACCCTAAATGGATAATTGAAAATTTAATTTGAATAATTTTATTTAACTCTAGAAAACTATAAAATTCCTTAGGAAGTAAATCATAATATATGAATTAATATAAGAGTCGAACCTTGAAAAGAATCATACATATAAGACAACTTCCTTATTTTCCTTATAAGTTATGTCACTTATGGATAAGCAAATCAACCAATCACATTAAATGACTTATCAAATGAGAGTTAGATTTACATATCACATGATAACCTTCCAATAAATTATGATAAGAGAATTTCCTTATCTCACTATAACCTATACTATACATGGATAAGTTATGCAACTACCTTATCTATTTAATTTTAAAACAAATGATGAGACAAGGCCATACCCCTAGAAGACAGAGCTTAGCCAATTGAAAAGAAAGGGAATGGGAGGCCTTACCATGTCATTTAACCATCAATCCATTTATCTTTTACAAACACTATTTGCCCCTTATTGCTTACATCATCTAATCATTATAAGGTAAGCCTTACGTACTAAATAGAAGACAACAAAAGAGACTTTATTGGTTCCACAAATACACACAATACAATCAACACTCTCTCTCTCAAATCCTCTCATTTTTCACTCTCTTTTCATACACCTTAAACTCAAACACAAGAGAAAACCAAGCCCTACATCCCCTTACTTTATCGCCACATACACACACCCATTCACGCTACAAAGTGCCCTTCTGACTCCTCCATTTTAGTTTACCTAAAGAGCTATTCTACAAGATTTTAGGACACTTAAAACCAACCTTAAACACCAAAGCCTTAGCAACCTAAGGAGCTTGTGAAAGGGAAAGGAAAGTAAGGATTAAAAAAGGACACTAAGTGCACAACTACCTTCCATACTCATTTAGGAAGAGTAAGTTTTTTTTTTTTAAATTTGAGTACTTTAGTATTCCATACCTAAGGGACTATATGTTTCATGAGGATATTAACACGTATTTAAGGCAATATTATAGTTAATTTACATTATGTGTTAAGTTTATGAATCTCTTATATGAAAGTTGAAATATAAGTATACTAGGTTTAGTATAATGCAAGATTCATACCTATCACTTAGAATGGAAGTTTGTGACTTTAAACAATCATGAAAAATGTATATGTATGGTAAATAAACATGCTGGATGTGATGTATTAGGAGGGTATTTAGATGTTACTTTTACTTCTATTTGGTTACATATACTTAAATCTATCTTTAAGTGAAAGAAAAACCATTACATGATGTTTTTATGAGGAAATCAACTATTTGAGATATAAACTAAGGTGTAGCACCTATGATAAGTATGTGATTTATAAATTTTACCTAATATTTTAGCTAAATGATCTTCTTATGGAGAAGAAGTTAAGTTGGAGTTAGGATATAAGTAATGTAGACTCTTTATTCATCACTTAAACTTGAGAAAATGATGAAACAATTGGAGAAACCAAGTTAGAAGCCCATAAAACCAAACCAACTAAGTTTGGAACCACAAGAAAACCCACTTGAAAATACAATAAAATAGAGTAAACAAAGTGAAAGGACCAATTAAGGAAAGCACGATAAATGTTAAAGCCTAAAACTCAAAATCGAGCCTAAAACATTCAAAATAAGCTTAGAACTCTTAGTTGGACCCTCAAGAAAATTCTGACTAGCACCTTAGCTATCCAAGAAAAGTTGTTTTGAGACCTATAAGAAGTTCACATAAAACTTCCTAAGCCCAATAAAGTCACAAACTTTAGTTTGAACAAAAAATAAGCTCGTTTGACCACATAAACCCACTTAAGAGTCCAAGAAAAATTTGATAGCACTAAGGTCATGAGAGAAGGATAGAAATCTAACCTTAAAGAATGTTTTAAGCTTAGAATAAAGTCCTAAGCTCAAGCTCAAAAGATTACATAAGATAATAAAGAACCCAACAACCAAACTAAGCTTAAAAGAGCACCAAACCATGAGGAACCCTATTATTCTAACTAGTGAATAGAATTGCGGGTCCTATCTAAAAAATCTAACCACACCACATTAAAGTATACTAAAAAATGATGGAAATTGACTATAAGATCATAAAAATTTAGATTTAAAACAAGAAAGTTACATAAATATAAAAATTAAGTTAAAAGTGTAACTTAAAAGATTTTAGGTTAGCCTTCTAATTTTATTTCAAATTCTTATAATATTACATTTGAAATGTTTAGGGGATCCTACCATTGGAGACAACTTACCTACAAACTACAATGACTGATCAATTATGGTCAAATGAGTGATTCATGATAACCTCATGCTTGGTTTTGTTTGTAGTGTAGATGTACTTAAATTTATATAATAAACTTAAATGGTTGTCGAATATGAGAAATGCATGTGTATAATATTATGATTGAATGCCATGATTTGCTAATAAGAAAATAATTAGAATTATTTATGATGATAGTTATGCATAGTTATATGGAATGAAATTGTTTGAACACAATGAAAATTGGATTAATTAATTATTTAATTATGGAATTCAATAGGTTATACATTTCTCATAATTGCATCATAACTATACCAACTATCACCTCACATGAAAGGTGGAAAGGAGCTCACAAGAGTGGGAGCTCCTACAGAGATTAGGCAACGGTTATGCCATTTATATGTTATTAAGTCTCTATCATAGCTTTTGAGCTAACTAGGTGCCACGGGACACTAATCGTTAGTGAAGGGCCATGTCTTGTAACTTCCGCCTAGGGTATGTGATGTGGATTGCAGAAGCCACCATACTATTACACTTGAGAATTTTTACCTAAAGTTTGATTTTTGAATAGGAAAGTACATTTTCCATATGAAAAATAATGTTATTTATATTATGTATAAGTTTGAGTTGATTTGAGCACAATGGTGCAAGTAGAATAAAACCCAGGTACTAGAACTTGGTTGATAGTTTGGATCAGTTAATTATCTCCAACTCGACTATAGGGAGCATAATTCTAAGTTGCATACAGTTCCTAGGTTGTTGAATGTATTGTTTGGCATTTTAAGTATTCATACATTCATATGTTTATGCATTTAATAAAATTGTTATATGGTATGATGAGGAGGTTTAAGTATGATGGTGCAAGCAGAATAAAAACCCAAGTGCTAGAACCTAATTGATAGTTTGTCTCGGTTAATTATCTCCAACCCTGACTACAGAGGGTGTAATTCTAAGTTGCATACAGTTCTTAGGTTACTGCATGTATTATTTGGTATTCTGAGTGTTTATGCACTCATACATTTGTGCATTTAATAAAATTGTTATGTGGTATGACAAAGAAATTAGCTCGCTAAGTGTAAGCTTACACTTCGATAAATTTCTTTTAATACAGGACCATCTCTTTGTCCATTTGGGCTAAGGAATGCCTAAGGTAAGTCTCGTATTGGGATGAGGCTATGTGATTGAGAGAGCAAAGAGAGAATTTCATAGTATGGCCAATGGTTATTCATTTCTTTTTGTTAGCTAAATTTATTTAAATAGATAAACTTATAACAAACTCTTATGGACTTTTGATGTATTGTATTATTTTGTTGTGGAATTTTGAGTTCTACGCTTTATTTTTAATAAATTATCAAGTTAGTTAGTAATTTTAGATAATATGCCTGATATTACTCATCTATATACCCAATGGTAATATAGAGAGGAAGGAACCTTATGCGTTGTATGGAAGGCCTATAATCAATGAGGGGGTTCATTGTAAATCTTTGTATGGTACACAGTGATCTATTACGACAATGATATTGTTTAGGTCGTGATATTAACAACCCATAGTTTTTTTCTCATGAAATTTATTAAAGACCCTGTCTACTTACAACACCTTTAATGCATACACTTAACAACCAATGTAAGTAGCTTCTTTCTAACAACAACAACACCACTACTACAATACAATCAATATGTAACACATCAGAACCTATGGAGTTATAACTCGCCACGTGTTATCCCTAAAGGTTGACACACTAAGGAGTCTAGAAACATGTAATTTGTTTATAATTCACAATTAATTAATAATATTCTATCAACTCTCACATAAACAAACCTTCAAGCATTGATAATAAAGTAGGTATAAATACTCACTCATCCCTAACTACACAAAGATCCAACATTAACTTACCTATGATAACATAACTACAGCATCTTTACTAATATATCTTACAACTTGAATATGTAACATAAAATACATAATCAACGAGAGCCACATGTGACTCCACCCTACAAATCAATAAGCAATATAAATAACATGTTATATATCCTAACTGTGAACCCCACGATTTCACAATCATTCCGAGCCAGTAATTTAAGACGTATGCAAAAGTAGGTCGACTTAGATAATATTTCACATGTGAGTCTTGTTGGTTTAGATTATAGAAATATAATAAAATAATAGTATTATAGTTAAAAATAGTTAATTTAACTAAATTATATTATATTTTACATGATGTAAAAACACAACTTAGATAACAAAAACTAACTAAACTTTAAAGATAAATTATTTATATTATAAAATCATAAAATGACATAATATAATATATAAAAATAATACACGTACTTTGAATATAATTATTATATATAAATATATACCCATAAATGTTTAAAATACCCAAAATATGTATAATTAGCTAAAAATTAATAAGAAAAATCATAAAATTGAAAAAAGAAAATTTAAGCTATAAGATCATCCATGTATTAAGCATGGACAAGCATGGGACAACTAGTGGTTAAGGATTAAACTGCAAGGACACATTAGCATGCATGGTATTTAAGGATGGATGAGAGAGAAAATTTTCATTTTTGCTCTACCAACTTAGGAACCATCACTAAAACCCTCCGACCCAAATTTTGGAAAGAGAAGATCAATGATCGAAAAGTTAGGGAAAAATATAAAGAAAAAAAGGTAAAATCAAGCAATTTTCAAGAATACTAGCTAGAAGGTGAATTGGGTATAAACCCGCACCACCACCTAACAATGGTGGCAACAACTAGAAGGACTGACAAGAGGGTGGCTAGCATTGGTGGCTGGAAGTTTATCTTTCTATTGAGTCAAATTCTTACCTGATATTCATTAATTTTGTAAAAATATTGAATTAATCCAAAAAATTATGAAAAAAATTATTTTGAAGTATTTTTACACATAATTTTAACGAAAAATGCCATATTGTAAAATTTTTAAGTGGATATATGACCTCCTTAACAAATCGTACAAAACCAAATAATCTTCAAAGTCATTTTAAATAGCTCTATTGATGTAGTTTCAAAACAAAATTTTTTTTGGAACTTCACTATTTTTCATGTATGAATTCTATGAAAAGTTTTCAACCAAAAATATTGTCTGTGATTTTTAGAAATTTTTTAGCCTCTAAATTTTGTGGAAATTTGCTATTTTTGAGAGATTTTGTGTAATTAGCTTTAAGGAAATCAATTTGTACCAGTTGTAAAGTTTATTTGAGTTATGTTCTATTGTAGGATATGATCTGAAGTTAAATAGAGTGAAGTAAAGTCAAATCACATGCCTACCACTATTTATGGGCTTAATGCATTAAAATAGGAAAATACGGTTTTAGAAGTTTTGGTGATATGGTGTTAATGAATATGATAAACCTTGATATATTAGACAAGCACACCTATCAATTTTATAGTAAGCGGATTAAGTCCAAGTATTGATCCCTCAAGAACTTTGATTACTAATATTTACTAGATCTCTATTATCTAACCTACAAATTCAAGTTTGAGAATTTGAAATATCTAATTTAACTACAACAATTACTAAATTAAAAACTAGTCAAGAATTATTCAAAAACATAAACAAGAAAGCAATAAAAGTATAAACTATTTTAAGATTCAAAAACCATATCTAGATCTTTGTTTCTCCTAGACTTAACATGTGAATTCCATTAAAGATAATTTATTCTTTAATCTTTTTTTAGCTAGAGAATTTTTTATTAAAGTTAATCACTTTCTCAAGCCAATCAACCTTAACCCTAAAATCATCTATTAGAATTTTTTCTCAATAACATGACCTAAGATTGTATTATTGAACAACAAATTCTCTACATTTTAATTCAAAAATTCAGAAGGATCTTGCAAATTATTTTAGATCTTGTAATAACCGTCATCAACTATGCTTAGATCTAATCTTATAAAAAATCTCTCAATTATCTTATAAGATATCAAATTCTAGATTACTACCTATGAAAATAATAACTTTAATCATGAAGCACAAATAGTTGAACCAGGAAAAGACTAAAGAATTAAATTAATCAAATAATAATCATATTACATGAGTAGATCTAGGTTCTACAAGACCTAGATACCGAGATCTACTCTCTACACATTGTAAAATAATAATCTAAAGACAAAGAGTAGAGAATTGTAGAAAAGAAAATCATGAAATCTAAATAAGATTGAATCTTCAATTCTTGATGGTCCCTCGGTCCTTGAGTGTTCTTCTCTTGAAAAACTCTTCAAAATTCGTGTCCAACAAGTTCTTTCTCAAACAAACCCTAACAAAGCCTTATATAGGAAGTAAATAAAAAAATAGCTTAGCTAGAAAAGACATAATCGGGAACATAACTGTATCCCTTAGTCTTATCCTTGGTTGTAATTCACAGTTACATCTTCTTTTTTTTCAAAATTGGAAACGACATGACAGAGGATATAGTCGTGTCATTTGGTTGTGTACTAGGTTATGACAGTTGAAAATGAGCTCCAAATTGGCTTGGAAATGATATAGTCATATCGTTTGATTGTATCAATCTTCAAACCTTTATAACTTGCTCATTTTAACTCTAAATTAAGTGAAACTTGTTTCTATCTTCTTGTTTTCTCACGTAGATCATTTCAAAATCTAGAAAACAAAATTTTACTTAATAAAGTATTATTATCTAAAAACTCAATTATTAAGGAAAAATCATGAAAAATTACTAAATAAAATATATGTAATTTAGAACATATCAAACCTGTTAAATGATCATGTATTAACATGTATGCAACTAGAAAGATGGCGTTAAAATGAGTCGCTCGAAATGAAATTGTAATTGTGATATGTTCAGAGGGTTCTTCAGAGAGTTGAACTGATAAAATAAGGACCTAATTCTTAGTTCAAATAATCAATTAGAAAGTTAGCTAGTGCAAAGATCTTAATTATAACTAAGAGAAGCGTGGTTGTACTGACTTTAGAGACATGTTCAAAAGGTTGGCTAACGAAAGGATTTTAACTATAAATATGTTAGGTCTCATTTAAGAAGTTATTTGGTGAAAGAAGTATGAATGTAATGATTTCATAAACTTGGCCAGAAGGTTGGCTAGTTTAGAAAACTTAGATGAATCACTTCAGAGACATCTTCAAAGGGTTAGTCTGTAAGAGGAGGATTTAATCTTTGATTTAGAGACTTGTTCAAGAAGTATTTAGTAAGGGGAAATGTAATTGAAATGGCTTTGAGGACTTGATCCAAGTGTTAAATGGTGTAGGATGCTTAGAGGGAGAAACTTTGAAGGTTTGTTTAAAGAGTTGGTTGAAGCAAGAAGCATAACTGAGATAACTTCAAAGACTTGGTCAGAAGGTTACTGATTTGAAGACACTCGTATTAGAGACTTCATCAAAAGGTTCTTGGACTATAACTTGATAATACACAAGCCTTCAAAACCTTGTTTAGAGACTTCGGCATCAAGTTAAAATTCAATGTAAGGATTATAGAACTTTTCTAAGATAAGTCACAGCCACAGTTAAATTATTAAAATGAACTTATTTACTTTATATGTAATAAAACTAAAATGATTATACTAAATATTTAGGGGTAAATCGAAGTAGATGAGACCAATCATCAAGACCGTTGAGCATCACATGTCCAGAAAAGTGGGATCATTGCTTCACCGCACTTTGAAATATTGTTTAAGAATACTTAAAGGCCTTAGTATATGTCTTGTTTGTGATTGTAAGTTAGTTACTTGTGTATATGTAACGTATGTGCTTAAATATGATTATACTATTTGAAGTGATGGACTTTATGTATTGATTACTTTTTGATGTGCTTGGTTGAATTGTCTAAAATTGGTTAATCACCTCAAAAAGTAAATTAACTCAAACTCCACTTAGCTTCAACTAGACATGCATCATAACCCACTAGGGAAACAACTAGGATTCTAAGCCAAACACGAACCTATCGATTGAGATAACTAAAATGGTTCTCTTCCTATCCTTAGTCCAATTAAGTAACAGAAAAGGAGGTCGTGGTAAGGTCAAGAACAGTGGTTTGAAGTGAAGTCTCAGGTAGAGCATATTCTAAACTACATAAGCCCCCATTTGGTTCTGATTCATGCGTAAGATGTTAAACTCCTCAACTTAGATTAGAGCGGGCGTAATTTCTTTAACCTCACGATGAATTGAATAATGTCATATGATCGAACTTGCTTAAACATATATAGCATCTAATTAAACTTACTTGAAAACCCCGATTGTTCTATATCAAATACGTGCTATTGTCTCATCCCACTTATTAAGTAAGTTGTTGTTTATTCTCCTATTATTGTTTTGCAGGTTTCTAATAGATTTAGTAGCACCACCTCAA
This sequence comes from Lumnitzera littorea, assembly GCA_024138015.1. Classification (NCBI taxonomy): domain Eukaryota; kingdom Viridiplantae; phylum Streptophyta; class Magnoliopsida; order Myrtales; family Combretaceae; genus Lumnitzera; species Lumnitzera littorea. Next base: position 44,541,578 of record JAMXBB010000008.1, on the reverse strand, counting down.
GTTCTATAATATTGAAGAGTAGGGTTAGGAAGTGAAGTTCAATACTAATTGGCTAGACTTCTAATTGCACTACAGGTTGATACCAAACAAGAACTGAATTTGTTGGTTGAAAGTTGTGGAGTGGTAACTACCTTATATAAGATATACCTACGTTAGCGGGTAAGATGGCTAACTTTTAACTTAGGTTAGTTTATACGGCAGGACTATTACAACTCCCTAGTTTGAGGTGTGACAATTTTGGGTGGTATTAAAGTGTGATTCTCAGTAGTACGATTAAAGCATGACTCTTCTAAACTAACTTTGAGACGTTATAACTAAAATGAATTAGAACACTATAGAAAAATTGAGAGTTAAGGAAAGTAAGCGAGACGTAAAAGACTTAGACTTGTAGGGTTATATATAAGTTATATATATGTATAAGATCATACATAATATAAGGCAGTTCGAGTTACAGGTAATGATAGTCTAACTTATGTCGTACTTACTTATGGATTCTGAACCAATGACTTATTTAGGTTTGGTGACAATAATAGATGATGAAGAGCTTAAAGATTGTAAGAATTATTTTGAGATGGAATGATTGAGTACTGTTCTATGGTTCGGGTGAAATTATATGATATGCATATATATCTAAAGAGAATAATCTTGTAGATATTGAATGAACGGAAGCACTAGGTGATAGGAGATTCATACGATTATTGTTACTTAGAGAAAGAATACTTATTGGGAAAGGAGGCTATGTCATAATGGTATTAACATGCTATTTTCAATGACTACAAAGTAGAAAAGAAACAATTGCAGAAATTATAACAAGGTGATAATAAAAGTAATTTATAATTTTAGAGATTCCTCACCATATCATTGTCTGGTTTTGTAAATTTCCATTTAGAGAATGTTAGTATAGAAAACCTACTTTAATAAATTTGAACTCCCAATTGAATTATAAGGAAAACCCTTGTAATACTCTAAAAATGTAAAGGTAACTAACTAGAAACAAAGATGAAGGCTTTGAGAAAACTTCTATGAATGCTTTGAATGTTACAATGACCCGAGCTGAAAGCTAAAGGATAGAAATAGATAGATATACAAACTTAGAAGTGTAAAATAAAGGACAATGTAGAACCATAGGTAGAGATTGTTTCTTGAACTTAAAGTAGTAGGTTGTCTAGAAAATAAAAGGGGTAAATTATAAAAGGGAACTTAATGATGAAACTATTAAGAATGATAAAGAAGTGTATTAAGTTATAATGTTTTAGATTCTAGAATTGGTAGTAACACGTTTTGACTTGAAAATGGTAAAGTACATATGAATAGGAATGGAATTGATTTCCATTAGATAATGTAATAACCTTTGAAGAGTCGGATAGTATGCAAAATTGACAATTAGTATAATTTTGTAGTAGATGTTAATGGTTAAATTCTTATCAACAAAGTTGTAGGTTAGGAACTCAATTACTTTGGACATATATTAGGTATAATTTCCATAATCAATTCTTGTTGTTTTGGTGTACATAGTGCTATATGAAAAATTTTAACTCTTTTAATAGTATGGATATGATGTTATCTATATAGTTAATCGCAATATTAACTAGAAATAGAGAATTTGGAAGGTGGGTATAGGATCTCTCAAGATATATATGTAGAAGTTACATAAGGCTCTTGTCTGCATGATTAATTTCGAAAAGACTTCTCTTGTGTATGGAATTAAATTCTAACATAAATTTATGGAGAAAAGTTCAGATTCTGATATATTTTAACTATCATGCTGATTTAGTCATGATTTTGTATTTAGTTAATTAAGGATGTAGTTAGAAAACAATATTTAAAAAGAGGATATGTGATTTTTTTCATATGTATGGAAGCTTTTACGCAGATTCTTGTTAGATGAAAGTTAATGTTAATGTAAACATAGGTCTCCTTTAATGTTGAGATAAATTCCAAAATTCACTTTTTTAAGGTTAGTTCGGACTTTGATATGTATTTATAGAATTATAAAATGAGATTTGAAGTATATGATCTAAAATGAAGTCAAAAGTACTTTAACATGAATATATGAGAAATTTTCCAAGCAGGTCGAGTATTGGAAAGCGAAAATTTGAAGGATATAAAAGGTAAGAAGCATATAGCTCTTAATGATGTTAAATGTACTAGAATTTGTATATGTGGAGATTGGCTTAAGCAAAGTGATCACAAGTGTGTAAAATTTAAAATACAATATGAGATAAGGGAACTTTTATTCATTAACAAGGAGATATAGTGACATTCTAAGAATGCATTAGCTATTATGATACATTTATGAATACAAGTGATGTGATAATTAGGTGTTGATTTGTATTCGATTCCTAATGAGTAGGGACTTAAACATTACAAAGAATACTTTGTTGTTATTTTGTAAAATACAGGATATGTTTGAGATGAATGATTGGTGAATACTAAAATCTTAATGGTAAACTTACTGTTAGGAACTATATGACATTGGATCAACAGGGAATAATTCTTTCAAAAGGTAGTTTTAAGACTTGAATTCTATGTTAAGCCCTAGAGTTGAATGCAGGGATTTGTCCTTACTTAGGTATACTTTGCTAATATTACTTATATAGAAGGACATACTTATCATAGGTATTATATGAATGCTAGGAAGACATGAGCAAGACGTATGTTGTGGGACTTTTATGATATTGGCATAATAGGAGATCCTCACTCAAAGGAGTCAATTGAAATTGAATTGTATACTCATGTGATTGAGGATGTTGCTGCAACATTTATTAGCTGAGGGGAACATCTTAGGTTGAGTATAATGAAAAGTGCACTAGGAGCTTAGATTTTAAGAAGTACCGAACTTTCTAAATTTGCTCAAATAGGAAAAAACCTCCTATAATCAAACATTAAATAGCCTAAATTAAGTTGGGTTAGAAATATTTAGAATTTTTAAGTATTGAAAAGGTGTATGAGAACATTTAAGTTAACACTAAGATCTTGATATGTGATGTGCTTAGGAGCTCAGTAATCACTATATCTTACCGTAAGATTAGATTAAAGTAAGTGTAATTTCTCTAATTTTGCGATAGACTGAATAACATCGTGCAATGGCACTTACTTGTACGTATATAACATCTAACTAGTACGTATATAACATCTAACTAAACTTACTTAAAAACCCTAATTACTCTGTGTCATATATGTGTTATTGTCTCCATCTTACTTACTGTGCAAGTTGTCACCCCCTTTTACTATTTTGTAAGTTTTTAATCGATTTATCAACCCCATCTCAAGTTCCAAAAGATTAGAGAACAAGGTCGAGAAGTAAATTTTAAGACTAATTGGTTAGACTTCTAATTACACCACAGGTTGATACCAAACAGCAATTGAATTTGTTGGCTTAAAGCTATGGAGTAGTAAAAGCCTTATGGAAGCTATACATATTGTAAGCCCCACAATTAATCACTCAAGGTTTCAATCGGCTGAAAAATCCGATCAAACCTAAATTATAAGTAAAGCTAGAAATATTAGTAAAAATGATCCCGTAAGTTTGAATTTAAGAAAATAAGCAATAAAATAAAAGAATATAAAAATTTCAAAATTTAAGTATATAACTCATTATTTATCGAAAATGCGTAAAATACATTCCAATAATTAACAGATCGCTAGAAATAAATTATATGTATATTAAAAATCATAAAATAACCTAAATAATATTTAGGAATATTTATTTGTACTATATATGAATTTATATGTAGATTGAAATACGCGTAATTACTTAAAATAAGCGAAATGTGCTAAAATAATACTAAATAATTAAAGAAAATTCATAATTAATTAAGGAAATATCAAGAAAAATCAGGAAAAATAAGGAATGATCCAAATATAGGTCGTGGCAGCTGGGGAAAATAAGAAAAAAATTAGCCAATTAAATTAGAACAACACAAAAGTCAAATTGGAAGAAGATAAGGCAATTATCTTGTTTAATTAATGCACAATAATTTCCCTAAAACTCTATAAATAGAAAGAAAATTTCAGAAGCTCATTTGATCAGTTTGGAGTGTGAGAAAAATAGGGAGAGGTAAAATTGAGAGAAAAATTCAGGTTAGAAAAAAAAAATAAGAAAAAACTGTGCAATTATGGCCATAAAGGGGAACCCACATCAGACGAGCAGCTGGGAGTGGACGGCCCCCACCACCACACAGAGGTGGCAGCGCTTGGATCAGCTAACAAGGCCACAGCGGCCGGTGGTGGCCAAAGCTACCTAGACCGGTGAGTTCGATTTTTAGTCTGAATTTTGTGTAATTTTGTAAAAATAGTAAATATTCTTAGAAAATTATAAATTTTGTTATTCTAGAATATTTTTGTATGTAGTTTTTAGGAAAAATATTATTTTGATAAAAATATGTCTTGTGATATATGGTCCTTAAGAAATCATGCAAAACCGAGCATGTTTTGGTTTAGAAATAAATAACCTTAGGAGTGTAGTTTTGAACCCAAAATTTTTGTGTATACTACTTAGATGATATAGAACAATGCTACGAAGTCCGTTTTCAAAAATTAATTTTTGAAAATTTTAGATAAATTTTAGGCCTTAAAATGAGGCATTAAATGGGTAATTTAAGATTAATTAAGTAATTAAATGGTTAATTACTGATTTAGTGAATAATTATATGTTTTAGGATGTTAAAATCTAATGAAGTATGATACTTGTATTATTTAGGGTGTTAGATGTAATTATTAGGTTAATTATATAGTAAATGAGTAATAGGGAAAAATCATAAATTTTAAGTTAATTTTGTAAATTAGGGTAATTAGGTGTAAAATCCGATTTAGGATGAATTTAGACACTTTGAAATGATAATTGATGTTGGGAGACGGTAATTAGAGTGAAAGAAATATTAGATATGTATTATATACATAATAGGTGATAATACATAATATGTAATTATAGGAAATATAATAAATAGAAAATATTAGGATAAAAATTGATATTATATAAATAATAGGGATATATAATAAAACTGATAGAAAACTTAAATTTATGTAATTATATAAAAAACGTAAAAATTTCTCACATCGAGAGTAAATTTGGTACACTAATAAGGATTTAAGTGTACCGGATGTAATAAAATACTAACTAGCAGTAGTGATGGTATTTAGGATATTTGGAAGTAATGTGATTAATTTCACATTATGAGTTTAAATGAATTTCTAGGGTTCGAGTATAAAACAGTACTTAGAAACCAAACTAGAATTTAATTTAGAAATCGATGCGAAAATCGAACCCGAACCTAACCCCAAACCTAGAATAATTGAAAAAGACTTAAAACCTAGACAATTAGGTATATTAAACCTTAAACAAAACATAACAATAAGCGTTATAAGATAAAACGAACTTATAATAGTTATATGAAAAAAAAATTGAAATTACGTTTGTGTTATAGGGATGATCGGCGATGACCTAAGCAAGTCGAACCTCGAGTAAGTGAGCGAAGAGTCGAGATAAGCTAGGATTAATACGATGCTGTATTTTGGAGGCTTAAGATTATGCTTGGTTGTGCTTGTTAGATAGTCTGTTGTGTGCATGTGTTTAATTATGAGTGATGCCATTATTCTGTTTGTTGTTCTAGCTTATATTGTGTGGGTTGTATGAAATGATTGATCACCTTAAACTGGACTTAATCAAATATACGACTTGTAATCATAATCAAACTTGCATGACAACCCATTAGGGAAAACTTAGGATTCTCCAACTAAATACTAATCCCTTTGAAAAGGATGGCACGAGATTGCAAAGGGTCCCTTCTTCATCTTTAGTCGAACTAAGTGACAGGTGAAGAGGTCACGGTGAGGGTGAAGTCAATGGTTTGAAGGTAGTCGCGGGAGGAGCAAGGTCTTCATTGCACAAGCTTAGGTTTGACGTGAGCTGTTGCATTAATGGCAACTCCTCAACCCGAATTAGAGCAAATACAATTTCTTTAATCTCACGATGGGCCAACAACGTCGTGCGATGGCATTTGCTTGCACATGTATTGTACCTAATAAGTTGATTGATAACCTTATTGTGTTTATGGTATAGTTTTAAGTCCTCCATCCTAACTTACTGAGTTGTAGTTGCTCACATCCTTATATACGTCGTACAGGTGTTGGCTAAGAAGCGGCATACAACTACTCTGAAACTAGCAACTGCTGGATCCTAGGGAGTAAGGAAAAACATTTGAAGAATAAACAAATATTTTTAAGGTCTAAGCTTTTATTTTTAGAATTTTTCATTTTTGAATAATGTAATAACTAGAAGATATATTACGGAGAAATATTGTAAACTTTAATTGTAATAACTGAATTATAGTATATATATATATTTCCTCACTTTCTTAGGTAGATGATTTATTTAAATTACAAATTGTTTACTTCAAAACGGGTTAATCGTAGACACCTTGTGTAGATCAGGTCTAAGATAACAGTTGTAAGGCCAACTTCTATCTTAGAATAGTTTATATGATGGGGCTATTATGACTTTATCGCTTCGGGGCATAACACCTATGTTAACGGCTAAGATGACTAACTTTTAACTTAGGTTAGTTTACGTGGTGAGGTTGGTACGACTCCCTGGTTTAGGGCATGACACCAACTCCAATCCATGCTTATTGTCTATTCTACGCATAACCTGACTCATCATCAAAGTAACAATCTCCATCCCTTTCATAATAAAAATAATCATAGTTAGCGTCATCATAAATCTCAATAATATCATCATAACCTAAACTTGCAGCTAAAAAACAATAAATCCCCACAGGGTGAGCTATGCGCAATATGAAATACAAAAGCACATGTACATGAACATTAATGAAACAACTCACATGCATAACAAGTACCAAAATGCAACACTCATTGGTTTATTATCTTTCCTTTAAATCTAATAAGCAACACAGTTTTGGCATCCCACGACCTAGGGTAACTTATGACCCCAAACACAAGCAATATATATTACATACATAATACTAGTGTGGGTCCCCCCGAACATCCAAGTAACCGCTCACTATCCTAAATTTACCTTGGTCCTTTCAATGTCGAACTTTACTCATGAGAGTGTTGCTCGAAGATCACTAGGTGTCTTACCTACACTTAACCATACTAGTGGATAGTTGAAACCGAGCATAAACAGTACACTTTATTAAGATCTGAGTTTATCTTAAGTTTAGTAACATTAGCTATCTGAGCATGCATAACAAAGCAAACATGTATCCTATACTTGAAATGGATAGCTCACTAGAACATGTCTCAAACTCTTCATAACTTATTAAAGGGAACTCATAATAAGACTCTATGCAATATTCAAAACTTATAAGCAACTCTCTCAAATCCTAACTTTGGTTTTGCTATTTACTCTACCAACTACAAGAAACTTAAAAGAGGACTTTTAAGAAAGCTTTTTATTTCTTTGAAAAACATGTTTGAAATTAACTTTTGATATTTAAGATGCTTAAAAGTAAGTTTGAGGTATAAAATACTTTAAAAATTAGGTTTGAATTAAAGGAAATTGAGTTGAGAAAAAGGAATGGAAGAAGAAAAAGAAAAGAAATTCGACTAGCTTACTGAGTAGGACTAGTTGCACGGCTTATACCAACATTATGTGGTTAAGTTAACCAGCCCCACGGTTACAGTGGAGCCAGTCGGTTAGTTTAAACAGATTTTACAATTTTACGGAATCCTTTTCATGAAACTTTACAAAACTTTCACTCCTCCTTCAAGCTTTACATCAAACATCATTAAATAACTCTTCATCATCACAACCCCTTTCTTTTAAGTCCAATAACATCAATTATTCACCAACATTCAACCAATACACCCCCATTCGAAAATTCACAACTTAACCTCATTAAACAACTTAAGACTTGAACTTTAAAAGAAACAAGAGATTAGATGCCAAACTTACTTGGGTTTTGTTGGCAACCCACCGTCCTATATGCATAACTTGAGTTACAATTGCATAACATATAAACTAACCATATACTCATCAAAAACTTACATCAAACAAGCCCCAACCTTTCTAAAATTCGTAGCTTACCCAACTTGATGACCAATCTCCAATTTTCCCTTGATTTCTCCTTCTTAATCATGTAGAAATGAATTGTTTCTTGCTTCTTAATGGTAAGAAGGTGAAGAAACTATCCAACAATTAGAGAATATGTGAGGAAAAGAAAGTAAGGGAAGAAAGAGGAGGGGTATGAAACATAGAAGATGGGACATTTAGACAACATAAAGGGAAAAAATGCCCTTACCCACTAAAGAAATAACACATATGCCATAGTTTTAGACAAAAAGGGGGTCATATACATGTTTTTATTTTCAAAATTTTAGGGCATTTCACAATAGCTTGACAACACTACATAACACCAAATAACAGTAAAGGTGAAGACTTTGTCAACATGAATCAATAAAGTTTCAATGAACAAAGTCGAAGAAGTTTACGTTACCTTAAGCATATTGAACCACATCCTTTGATATCATTAATATGATGTATACAAATAGAAGATCCTAAATTGCACCAAATGTAAGCATGCAACAATTCATACCAAAGCTAGAGCTATAAGTATTTTGGGATTTTGTGTGTTCCAGTCAAAATAAAGGGATATGAATGTAAACGATACTAGATATAGCAAACTAGAATCAAATATGAGATAGGTTGTACCTAAACCAATGCTTTATATAACTCACAGGCACCAAAATAGACATGGGTTTTAATGACCTTTTGATATTACACATGAAAGGTCAATATCAGGTTCACCAAAATCATTCAAGATTGATACGAACACAATGCAAATGAGAAGCTTATAATCACTCAATATTCACAAGAAAACTGTGAGAATAAGCACAATGTTCAAAGATAAGATAATGTTAAAGGTTTGCTCTCTAAACCTTATGTAAACCCTAAAACATGCGTAAGCATAAAATTGCATATAAGACAAAGTTTTATAAACCAAAGTGAAGGAAAATAGGTTCTAAGCCTAGCATTAGAGTATTGGGTGGATGGAACATATAGGCATCTAGGTTATTGTTAGGTGAACTACTTGATCCAGCCAAATAGCCTTACTTCCCATTTAGATAGCCAAGTTTTGAGCAAACTAGATAGGGGCATCATAGTGAGGGGCAGTTAGATAAGGCTTCCTCTCCATTTGGACAAGCATTTGAAGCTTGTGATTTCTAAGTTTCTTGCACCTTTTGGCTATATGGTTTACTAATGCTCGAACCTAATCCATTTTTTCATTCTTTGGTTGGTTCTTCCTATCCTTAATCACATTAAATAGTCTTTTAATTTTAGATTGTTGGGTGAAAGGAGACAGGTGGTTTAACCACTTATTTAAAGAAAATGTTAAGGATTGAAATGACCTAAACGCCCTTGCTTCAAAATAAATTTATGGCAAGTTTCTACCAATTTTATACTTTTTCCTACTTCTTAATATGAGATAGAGGAAAGAGAGATTAGTTCATAAAATTTGATAAGTTTGTATTTTGATGTAGGTATAAGCTAAGTTTGCTCACTTTGCACATTATTATTATGCTAATATACACCCCTAATCATTTTTTTTTCTTGCAACATTTTATTAACATATCGGATTTAGTTACAATTTTTGGAATCTATAAAAAAGTACGAAATATAAATTTCAAATGATCCCTAAATAAGAAATGCTATATCCTAAAATCTATAATGCAAATGGTAATTTGGAATCAGTTCATCTCTTATAAAGTCTAAGGCTTTACAATTCCTATCTTATAGTTAACCTCCTCAACCATAAAAATATTGTAAGTTACATAAGGTCTTCAGGAGCTAGTCTTAGTTATAATATAGTTAGAAACAATAGAAATCATTTTCCTCATATAAACTAGCGAGAAAAAACTTTCCTATCACAAAAAGCATGAAACAAGGGAATATATAAAATATATATATATATATATATATATAAGCTGTTCAAGTGGGAAAGAAAAATATTTACTAGAGTGCGAAAATCTATTTGATTAATATTAGTCTTATTTCTAGGTGCTACTACATATTATAAGTCTCAATGCTCTAGGCCTTTTCAGCTAATGCCAATAAGAGTGAGACTACTATTCTTTCTAGTGGGAGAGGTTGACATTTTCTATTTGAGAAAATAATGGAGATTAGCTACATGTATTTAGTACTAAACCACTAAGTCATAATTACAAAGAGAAAGTGTAGAACTCAAGATGTGGATTAAGTTGGATGTGTCATGACTCAAAATGTACATTAAGCTAGTGCAAAATTAGAAGAGAGCATCAATTAGTTCCTAGTGGTTGTTGCAATATTTGGTGGGGTCTTGTATGCACCAAATCAATCATATGCTATTAGATAGAGATTATCCATTATTTGCTAAGAAGCCTCTAGGTGCTTTCGTTTTAACATGATAATCAATCAATTGTAATGTTAGGCATGTATTGTTAATGGTTTTTTTTTTCCCAACATAAGAATTATACAATAATGATAAGACCCATGACTCTAAATGGAGATAATTATCTGAATGGTATTGCAATAAGTCACGTACCAATTATTTAATATAAAGTCTTGGTTATATTTCTAATATGAACTAACTAACTTTCTAAAACAATAGCTTAATTTTTTATACCTTATATATGATTTATCCTAATAATTTTCTTAATTGTCCTAATATGGCATGGCATCGTAACCTGAATCATTAAACTAGGATATATGGAGTGTTGTTGGGGCAATAGTTCCTACCCTATTATAGTAGCTCGCTCATTGTTGAACTTAATGTAAAGGGAAAATATAAGGCCACTAGTCTAATGCAATTCAAGCTAATAGAGTGGATAGGAAGGTTAGTCAAATTAAGGAGCATCAAGATGAATGTATTGAATCAATTCCTTTCTAATCAAAACTTCATATTTAGAAAGAATTTAATATGAAATGATACCCCAAATTGTGAAACTGTGATGATTGTACAATTGATCAACATTTATCAAATTTTTGAAAAAGTGTGTGAAGAAATGGTTTAATCCTTTTCTTTAAGGTTAGTCAACTAAAGTATGGGGTTTTATATCAGTTCAATTTAATTTTTGTACTCTAGGTTAGATTTGATCATATAGTTATTTAGTGTAAATAAATAGTATTAGATTAGGGTTTTGCTCAAACAAGAGAATGCATTATATGAAAACATTTTTTATATATAAATTTTGTTCCATTTGTCATAGTTTGTTAGTCTAGAATATATGTGGTTTTGTTATGCAAAATCATGCTCATTGTGGTTCAAGTATCCCAATAAGTGTGTAGAAGTTTTGTGAATACAAACCTTTTATAGATTTTAAAATAAATAGAATGCAAACAAATAAGAAACTTTATTGAATTTTATATTATTTTGATCTTAAATGACATGTTTCTTGGTTTGTTGATTCAATGGAATCGAGTTTATAAGGGTTAATCTTAAATTGGTTAGACACCATTTCAAGATGAGTTGTGAAGAGCTTGATGCAATAGATGTAGTAGAACAAACAATGCATTTACGTTGGATGCTTCCACTGTGCTTGAAATAATTGTATGCCCCTATTTATAGGTGTTATAAGAGAGTTTAAATCTTTATGCTTGCTTAGAATGGTCAAGATTTCAAATATCCCATCAACCTCACAATTTGTTAACTTGTTATATCTGTATCTCTATTTTATATTAAATTTGTACTATTTCCAAAAACATGTCAAATTCAATAGAAACCATAAATAATTAACTTATGATATAATCATGTTTATTAGTCTTATAATTGTGTTTACATATCCTTGTGTTTTCTCTCAATGATCCTTGTATTTGTGATTTTACCATATATTATCATGTCGTATCGACATATGCTAGCCTCATAGTACACTTTAATTGATCAAGAGCTTAAGACTTGATTCACATATGTAATTTTAATTTGATTGGTTGAGAAAAAATGATTCTGACATATTTAACTTAGTATTTGTTTATTTACTTAAAGAAAATTAGAACGTATTTGTTCTAAATTTATAATAATCAATATTATTTTGATAATTAGCATTGATATTTTAGCAATAAATTTTGTATATTGCTTGGGGAAAAATGAGAAAATTTCCATAGCCATGCTAATATGTATAATCAAGATTAAATATCTTTTTATATCAATAAGAGTGTAACATAAAGCTACAACAATTTATTAATCTATTCAATTTGATTGAAACTCAATCTTCTAGTGAATCAAACCACTTAAATGGCTTAAGATTTTGAACCATATTGGTAGATACAGTTCAATTCAGTATGATTTGGTTGAAACTGCTCTTATAAACATTTAGTTATTTTGATTACTTCTCATCATACATGATGTATATCTATAACTATAACTTTTACATGTAAATTTTGATGTAAAATTTCAAATAAAAGAAAAAGAATAACAGTTTGATTATAACTACAAATATAAATATCAAAAGAAAAAACTTATGGGTAATAATTCTTCTCGAACAACTTTAGCTTATTTATTTAAACTTATTAGATATCAACATTACATAATAAGTAAGATGAAAAGAGAATAAACCTAATAAACAATGTAAGATATTAAAGAACTTGCTATGTTGATCACTTACTCTCTATTGCCTAATGTATGCTAACCCCCATTATGCAATGCTAATAATTTATTATAAAGTTACAAATAAGAAGGCTTTAGTTCTTAAGAGAACATTATAAAACAAAGTTCTAAGTTCATAAATAAGATCATAAAGTTTCAACTTTAAACAATTCATGAAAGATGGTTGCATATCTCATACTCATACAATTAAACCCAGATACGGGTTGGTTTTGAATCATGACTTGGCTCAAAACCACCAACCCGCAACTTAACTCAAAACATGTGGATCAATGGGTTTTGACCCACCTCTATTAGAAAAAGATGGGAAAATGAAAAAAATAAAAAATTTATATATATAAGAGAAAGAATGGAAAAGAAAAGTAAAATATAATAAAATTAAAATTAAAAAATAGATAAATATACTTTTATAGCTTGTTTGGCTTGGTATGTATAGATTTTTAAAAAGAGAAAACAACAAGTCTTAGTAATGTGAGAGTAATTTCTACTTTTGAACTTCTTTCTAACTTTTATGTTTTTTGTTCCACTTTACTAATATATTAAGTTAAGTTGGAAGCGTCTATATAAAATAAATAAATAATTATTTTATAAAATAGGCTAAAGATTACACGTATTTAGGCTCAAACTTTTTAGATTAGAATTTTATTTATTTTTTAATTGCAAGATAATGTTAAGGGTGTTACAGTTCACAAATCCGAGACACATGAATTGATGGGTCCAAGACTTGACCTAGAACTTGAACCGATGGGTCCAAGACTTGGCTTAGAAGTTAGATAGATAGGTTTGGTTTCAATTCTCCATTTGGAAACCCGTGATGCAATAAGTCCAGTCCTAATTCGGGGTCGGATTGGACTCATGATTGGATGTTCATACAACTTCTAAGCTCCTCATTCAAGTTCAATTGTTTAATTTTAAACGTTCCTTCTATTCCATTTCAAGTATTCAAATACTTTATGCAAATTAGAATAAAAAGAAAAAAACAAACAATTCACTATGTATAAAAGATCATTAAACAGAAAAAACCAATTAAAAATAAAGAGAAAGTGGTTTAATGTGAGTCTAAATAGTCTAGTTAGGTTCAATTTTCGGAATTGAATCATAAATTATTTGAACTCAGTTTCAAGTGAACCGGGAGCTTAACCAAAATACGAAAGAATCTGGCAGTTGGATTTCATCCTTAATTTGTGGTTCAGTTGTACATGTAGCAATAGCCTGACAAAGCCCACAAAACATAAAATGCCAGCAGAACTTTTTACCCACGTACCATTTACCATTTAATTGAACCCTAAGTGAGAACAGTGAAGGTTGCGGCTATCATTTACTGCGAGACAACCGACGAATGCATATTTTTAGTTGTTTTACAGAACAAAACAAGCACTGAGGCATTACGACATCGCATTAACGCAATCTCACATTCTTCTCGCTCGTACTTTCATCTTTAAGTTTCGTGCTTTGAAGCGTTCATACCTAAGCGTGGCAGATGCATGAATGGAACCTCTGAATCAAGCACATAATTTCTCGCTGCTATTTGTCCTTTCGCCATCATCGCTACTTCTAGGGACTGTAAGTAAGTATTAGGTGTTCAGGGTTAGAGAGTAGCTTACGTTGCCGAGTTTATAACGGGTTAACACGAACTTTACCCTAGGCCTGTATTATAGATGTTGTTGGGTATGGACCGCGTTGTTTCTGTTGTCAATTAACTCCAGGGAATCAAAGCATGGAAAACATGGGATTTAATAATAAGCACGAAGACATGGAAAACAATTTTTATAGTGATGAATGCCAATTAAGGTTTTGAAGCAGAATCTCTTACTATAATATTTTATTATGGTTGATATCGCAGTCATCTAATAAAAAAAAGTTTAAACCTATAGATTTGATAAGAGTCTTATATTTACTATTTGAAGCTCCTCCTTTGTGGAGTGGTATTGACTAATCTAGTGAGCAACATAATTAGATTGGTGTTAAATGATGATGTTGGGGTTTGAATCGAAAGAAACTTATTTTTATATTATGTTAAAGTTAATATTAGAGTATCTTTTCTAAAAGTCTAAACTTACATATATATATATATATATAATATGGGCTATTATATTTATTATTTTACGTGTTAAGATTAACACCACAATTATATGATATAAGATTTACTAAAATGTGAAAATCTATTTTATTGATATTGGTCTTAGTTTTTGGTGCTATTACATATCATAAGTCTCGATGCTCTAGTTCTTTTTAGCTAGTGCCAATAAGAGTGAGACTACTATTCTTTCTAGTGGGGGAGGTTGACATTTTCTATTGGAGAGAATAATGGAGATGGGTTACATGTATTTAGTTACTAAAACACCAAGTCATGCTTACAAAGAGAAAGTTTATAGCTTAAGATGTAGATTGAGTTAGATGTGTCATGATTATAAAGAGAAAGTATACAGCTCAAGATGTGGATTGAGTTGGTGCAAAATTGGAAAAGAGCATCAATTAAATCCCGATGGTTGTTGTAATATTTGGTGGGGTCTTGTATGCACCAAATCAATCATATGCTATTAGATAGAGATTATCCATTGTCTACTAGGGAAGCCTTTGGGTGCTTTCATTTTGACATGATAATCAATCAATTGTAATGTCAGGCATGTATGGTTAACAATTTTTTAATTATACAATAATGATAAGACCCATGACTCTAAATGGAGATAATTATCTGAATGGTATTGCAATAAGTCACATATTGACAATTTAATGTAAAGTCTCAATTATATTTCTAGTATGAATTAACCAACTTTCTAGAACAACTTAATTTTTTATAAACTCCTTATACGCGATTTATCCCAATAATTTTCCTAATTGTCCTAATGTGGCATGGCATCACAAGCTAAATCATTAGACTAGGATATATGGAGTGTTACTCAGGCAACAGTTCCCACCCTATTATGGTAGCTCGCTCATTGTTGAACTTGATATGAAGGGAAAATATGAGGCTACTAGTCTAGTGCAATTAAAGCCAGTAGAGTGGAGAGGAAGGTTGGTCAAACTAAGGAGCATCAAGATAAATGTACTTAATTAATTATTTTCTGATCACAACTTCATATTTAGCAAGAATTAAATATGAAATGATACCCTAAATTGTGCAACTGTGAGGAATGTACAATTGATCAACATTTATCAAATTTTTGAAAAAGTGTGTGAAGAAATGGTTCAATCCTTTTCTTTAAGGTCAGTCGACCAAAATGTTGAGTTTTATATCTATCGATTTCATTTTTGTACTCAAGGTTAGTTTTGATCTTATAGTTATTTGATGTATATAAATAGCATTGGATTTAGAAAGAATTAAATATGAAATGTACGATAGATCAACATTTATCAATTTTTTAAAAAAGTGCGTAATGAAATGGTTTGATCCTTTTCTTTAAGGTTGGTCAACCAAAGTATAGGGTCTTACATCTATCAATTTCATTTTTGTACTTTAGGTTTGTTTTGATCTTATAGTTATTTGATGTATATAAGTAGTATCAATTAAGGTTTTACTCAAACAAGAAAATGAATTATATAAAAACATTTCTGATATAAATTTTGCTTTGCTCATCGTAGTTTTTCATTCTAGAGTATGTGTGATTTTGTAATGCAAAATCACACTCGTTGTGGTATAAGTATCCCAATGAGTGTAAAAATTTTATGAATACAAACTCTTTGTGGATCTTAAAATAAATAGTAATAAAAAATAAATGCAAACAAGTAAGAAACTTTAGTGGATTATATATTATTTTGATCTTAAATGACATGTTTTTATTTTTTTGATTTGATGGAATTAAGTTCGAAGGCTTAATCTTGAACTAGTTAGATGCCTTTTTAGGATGAGTTGTGATGAGCTCGATGCAATAGGTGTAGTAAAACAAATAATGCATTTATGTTGGATGCTTCCACTGTGCCTAAAATAATTGTATTGAATAAGAAGAGAATAGCCCTATAAATAGGTGTTAAAAGAGAGTCTAAATCCTTTTGCTTGCTTTAGAATGGTCAAGATTTTGAATATGCCATCAACCTCACAATTCGTTAATATCTCTATTTTATATTTAATTTGTGCTATTTCTAAAAACACGTCAAATTCAATAAAGACCATAAATAATTAAATTACAATATAATTGTGTTTTTATATCGTATGTTATGTAATGTCTTATGTTTTCTCTTTATGACCGTTGTATCCGTGATTTTACCATGTGTTATCATGTCATATTGACATCTGCTAGCCTTATAGTAAATTTTAATTGATGAAGAGCTAAAGAATTGAGTCGCATATGTAATTTTAATTTGATTGGTTGAGAAAAAAATGACTTTGGCATACTTAGACTTAATATTTGTTCATTTAGTTAAACTTAATTAGAATGAAATCGTTCTAAATTTATAATAATCAAAATTATTTATACCGGTAGCCATGTTAATATGTACAGTCAAAGTTAAATATCTTTTTATATCAATAACAGTGTAACCTGAAGCTATGGCTATTTATTAATCTATTCAATTTGGTTGAAGCTCAATCTGCTAGTGAGCCAACCACTTAAATGGTTTACGATTTTGCTTAAACTGTTTTTATAAACATCTAGTTATTTTGATTACTTCTCATCATACATGATACAACATTTGTAACTATAACTTTTACATGTAAATTTTGATGCAAAATTTAAAATAAAAGAAAAATAATAACAATTTGATTATAAGTACAAATATAAATATCGAAAGAAAAAACTTACAGGTAACAATTCTTCTCGAAAAACTTTTGCTTATTTATTCAAACTTATCTATAAATAGACATTAACATCCAAAACAGACATTACCGTGTGAACGTACGTCCGAAAACGATGAAAAATGACTATAAGCTTATAAATATGAATAGCAATAAAGGTTAATCGGATAAAAAATTGATAATAATCTAAGTAGAATTAAGTAGATGGATATCTAGAATTATTAGTTAACTCAAATACTTATTATTGTTGTTATCTTGTAATGATTAGATGATTCTAACAAGGGCACAGATCTTCCGATTAATTAACACAATTAGGGCAAGATGACATGGTCGAGTGAGTATTTACCCTATGATTCCATACTTACGTGTGTTTGTAACTAATGAACTTAAATGATTCTATTAATTAATCAGGAAATGCTTATGTGTGTTATTGTTTGCTGAATTGTGAATTTACCTTAAATACCGAGAATAGATTGTTGGTTGCATAATAGTATAGATAATGCTTAAATGTGTTATTGATTGGTCATACAATAATCGGACTTAACTATACTCGATTGATAAAAAGAAATTGGAACATGCATTAACATACATCACATATACACTAATTCTAGCCATCATATTATACGTAGGTAAGGAGAGGCCATACGGGGGTTGTTATTTATAATTATGTTGGTTTTGTATGATGCACTTATATAATATGACCTTATCCTGATCCGTAAATATACTAGGCGTTAGAGGTGCCAAATGCCCGACTAAAGGTCAAGTCCAGAGGCCTTCATTTAGGGATAAGTGTGGACTACGGAGGCTCATTCACAATTATACTAGAACTTAGGTTTTATGAAAATAAAAGATTTGTTTTATTTAAATACGAAATATGGAGTTTCATAGAAAATAAGTTCTACTATAATAACTGGATCTGAGTAGTGCTATGTATACTTCAACTCTGATTTCAAAGAGCGTTGAATCCAAGTTGCATTAGTAACTAGTTAACTATATGTATCATTTGGCATATTATTTGCTCACTCATTCATATGATTGAGTTTAATGTATTTATAACTTATTTGTGGTATGGCTAAAGTTTAACTCACTAAACGTTAGCTTACACCATCTTAGGATTTTGATGTAGGGTAATCTTTTTGTCAACGCTGGTCGTAGGATACCAGAGGTTAGCACGGGACCTTAGGCATGGGTGAGCTACATAGAACATAGAGAGGACTTAGATGTGTAGACTTTTATATGTATATTTTCATTTTGTTAGTATTGTAGATACAGATATACTATATTACTGTTTAATGTAATCTTTATAGTTTGAATCCCATATAATTATGTTTATATGATGATATCATTTTGATCTATATGTTCTTGGAAAGATAATGGTTATACAGTCTTGTATATTCTATGAAGAGTTCATGATTGGAAGGATAACCAATCAGAAGTTCTTCATACAATATACGGCGTTTGCCACGACTAAACCATCCTCAGTTTGTGACACGATATATATAGATTTTTATCAAGAGAAAACACCAAGTCTTAACAATAAAGGACTAACTTTTACTTTTGAACTTCTTTGTAACCTTTATCTTTTTTGCTCCGTATTACTAATATGACAAATTTACTTGAAAGTGTCAGTATAAAAATAAGTAAATAACTATTTTATAAAATAGGCTCAAGATTATATGCATCTAGGCTCAAACTTTTTATATTATAATTTTATTTATTTTTTTATTTTAATTTTAACTATAAGAGAATGTTAAGGGCATTACATGTCATGGATCCGAGACTCATGAATTGATGGGTCCAAGATGAAAACATGTTGTCTAAAAATCTAAACTTATAAATATGGCTAAGCATGAAATTGAGGCGAGTTTTGTAAAACCTAAACTCACCACTATAGAGTTTGGCGTTTTTCAAAATCCTATAAAAACCACGTAGGACTTTTTCTCATATTCCCAAAACCCAATCCTATAAGGTTCTTAACTCTATAGGAGTAATTTTTTATAGAATTCAAAAGACCCTATAAAAGCAGATTTTTATAGGGTTTATATAAGATTAAGGAGAGAATAAAAAGGAAAAAGTTAAGTAAAATTAAAATTAAGATTATATTTACTGAATTACACAACAATGAAAAATGATAATTAAATATGTTGTATAATGTAAAATTTATATAAAATATGTATATTGCATAAGTTAAAAATAAATATTTTTATTAATACATATTTTTTTTATGAAGTCGGGTTTCTTATTGGATTTTTTTTTTTTTTTTAATTTCAAAACCTGACCCTAAACCTTATAGGGTTTTGAATCATGTCTTAAAAACCGACCCTTTATTGGTTTCGACAAAGTACCCTTTAATGACCTACTCAAATGACCTGCTCAGTTGTATCCCCAAATATGGCATTAGTAATTATATTTATTACTTAACATGTTAAGGTTAACACCACAACTATGTGATATAAGAGTTTAAACTTGTAGATAT
Organism: Lumnitzera littorea; assembly: GCA_024138015.1. NCBI lineage: Eukaryota > Viridiplantae > Streptophyta > Magnoliopsida > Myrtales > Combretaceae > Lumnitzera > Lumnitzera littorea. Next base: position 44,521,771 of record JAMXBB010000008.1, on the reverse strand, counting down.
TTATTACTTAATACTTCCTACATTATATTCGGTCTTTGACTAAAAACTATCAAGTTTACAACTTAATTAAATGGAAATAAAATGACTACATAGGGATTTAAATCTATAGTTCCCTAGTCTAATATCATGCTAAAGTTAACACCGCAACCATCTTATGTAAGAGTTTGAACTAGTAAATTTAATTTGGACACAACATCTATGGCATGATATTTCCTTCCTTTCTTTTCTTTTCTCCTAAATTTTTCTCTCTTCCTAAACAAACAAGACTTGATAGTAAGAGAGGAAGAGATAGAAAAGTTTAGAGAAATAAAGAGAGATTGGGCCAGTGCTCCTCATTAGTCTATTTTATTTATAGACGCAAAATTTCCATCTTATTGCAATTGAATATTCCATGTCAAAATTTGAACCATAAATTTTTCTTTTCCCTTTGGGTAATATGTAACGCATTAATTAACTAACCCTATTACCGTACTACGAGGGCCTCATAGATGAGACAAATATAGATATAAATAGGAAAGTTACGAAATCTTGAGACAAAATTTTTTTTCTTGGAAGTAATGTTAAAAACCGAGAATTGCTTCTTTCTTGGTCTTGGCCACAATCGCCAACCAGAAGGCAGCATTTTTTGGTGTCCTGTCGATTGCCATATGATGTAGTGTCGGCAACAGATAGGCAAGTTTCTTGTCGATTTCCCTTAGCTTGATGCCATCTCTAACCAAATAAAACGCATATACATTAAAGATGTTACTTCTCATTCCAATTGAATAGCCCGGTTGAATAAGGTATCGTTAATTAATCAGACAATATAAATGTGTAATGATTACTGCTTATGGTCATTGGTAGCTGCTACTTATATAACAGTTATACAGTTTTGAGCAGGATAAATAATTCTAGAAAAAAAAAAAAAAAAAGCATAAAATAAGACAATTCTATCTAGATGCTTTAGCTTTTAACTTTTCTATTGAATCTTCACCTCTACTACTTTATTATCTGAATTCTTCACATTTCAATTTTTCTATTTGATGACTATAAAAATTCCTTAGACATCTCTATTAATAGTTTGAATTAAAATCGACATAGCTTATACTCGGCAATATATGATTGGTCCAACAAGAGCATTACCATAGGAAATATGATGTAATTTAGAAAATGAATGCAAGGTTTTGAAAAAAGTGAGAATGCAGTAGCTATATAGGGGATGAGATTTTTGTTTTTTTTTTTTTTTGCATTGTCCCCATCATTGGAGCAATAGTTGACAGCAACCAATGAATCCATTTGTATTTCAAGTAAAGGTATTTTGAGTTTTGCACAAAGGTTTAAACACCCCCGCCCCAAAAAAAAAAAATAAATAAAAAAAAATAGAGTTTATAATTCAGCTTGCAAAATATTCATTGGACCGAGCCTCTCTTGTGAAACCCACCATCCAATGCCCCAATTCATCTCTGAGAACACCCCTAGCCGTTGCAAACAGATAAATGAGGGATAAGTTAGACATCCGTATTCAATTTCATCTAGCAACTGCCATGACCAACTTTGCAAGGTAGTATTCATGAGCTTCCTTTTTTGAAAGATTGATAGAGCCCAATGCTCATGAGCTAAATGTCTAGCTTCAACCCATAGTGTATGCAGAATTTCTAGAGGCTTTTAACATTTTTGAAGACAATCTAATTACGGTTGCGCCATCAGACCCACAAGAAGAAGGCTAAAATAATGCCTCGAGGTAGATATGTTGTGATCTTGAAGATTTAGGATATCCCAAGTGTGTTTGCAGGGTACTACATCAAGTAGATTATCTAGGGTATATCCACGATCGTTTAGAGTATACAAAATAGGAGGACATAGGAAAAGAGCATGGGACAGACTTTCATTACTCGATGGACATCGTAGGCATGTTGGATCAAATAATGTTGCTAAGGATTTATTTTTCTCTTATTGGTAAAGAATTGAGAATAACCCTGCATCAGAAAAATCTGAAGTTTTGGCAGAACATGCTACTTCCATAGCCAAGATACATCGTTAGCTAAAGTGGGGGCTTATAGATGCACAAAGAGAGCGACAGATCTGTTGAAGATTGAAAGTATTATCTATTTTTAGCACCTAGCTTGAGATCTTTGTTTGGCCCAAAATGCTGGTAAATGAGATTAAATAATTGAAAGCCTATCAAAACATTATTCCATTCATCAATGTTCTTCAAAACCTGATGCAAAGTGAGATGCTCAACATGTTTTCCAAGTGCACCGTGAATGAAGGAACAAATGGTTTACTTATTAAACCACCTATCATGCCAAAAAGTTTGTGTTTTTGCCATTTCCAAGCGTAATAGTTGAAGCATTTGAGAACCATGAACTAGATCTTTCCATAAGGACGAAGAATACGGCGCTCGGAGGATCTTATTGCTTCCTATGTAATTTCTCTATTTCTATTGACAAAAATGACTCCAAAGAGCAGTCATCTAATAGAAATTCCAAGCTCTCTTCATTTCAAAAGCTTGATTCTTTACTTTGAGATTGATAAACCCTAAAACCCCCATGATTCTTAGGCAAGCAAAGTTGCAGCCATGAAATCCAGTAGTGCTTATGTGTGTCATTCTTACCATTTCATAGAAAACTCCTAGATATACAGACAACCATATCAATTGTACGGCTAAGAAGTTTGGTTACTCCTACATAACATGTTGGGATTGTTTGTTAAGGTGGATTTAATGAGGGTGGACCGGCCCGCAAAACTCAGTAATATTCCTTTCCATCCTGCAAGCCCGTTATGTATTTTGTTTTAACATTTTTTTTTTTTTTTTCAAAGGAAAGCATCTTGCCAAAATTTTTTCGTTCTCTGGCTGAGAAATTTTTGGACATAAATTTGTTTCCGAGCCTAGCAACTTATGCCAAAATTCAAAAATTGAAAATGGAAATTAAGGCCCAACCAACAAAAGGATCCAATCTCAGAAATTGGCAGACATTCTTTTACAAAGGGGGAAAACCGAAAAGAAAAAACGAGAACAGTGTGAGCATCCATTGTGAGTACAAGTCCCTGTTAACTTTGCGAAAAGGTCCTCTCGAGTGCATCATGTTATGGTAGGCTATCCATAACATTGATGCAAGTTTGACGGATATGATCTACACAAGAATTTTTAACACATGTAAGCATGCTACACAAGAACTTTTAATTCTGAGCGTACTAGTACTATCATTATTTAACTTTGTGAAAAATGTCCTCTCAACATACCGCACGGTTCATCTGTTATGGTGAGGTAACTGCACGTTCGATGGATCTTATCCAGACAAGAATTTTCCAAGCGCGTGAAAATGTGTTTACTGTAAGTGCACCTCATCTCTGTATTAACAGCCCACACAAAAATCCACGCCCACACACCGATTGCTTTACGCTCTTTCCGGCCAGCTCTCGGATACCATTCCAGTCCTTGAGTACAGTTGATGCGGTGGAAGAGGAGGAGGAGGTGGTGGACTCGCAACCGTCTGAAAAATCACAACAGTCCGAGGTAGAATTCTCACACGACTCGGTACTGGATTCCATCCTCAGATCTTCGGCACTCACGCTCACGCTCACGCTCACGGTCACGGTCTCAACCCTCTTCTTGCTGCTCCGACCGCGCGCCTTCCCCATGAGGTCACGGTACCCAATTGCTGATGCACCTCTCAGGGCTGTAAAATCTAAGCCGTTCATCACCATGGTCCCTATGTTTAACACCCCTTGTATCCTGTTAAAAAATCAATTTCCAAGTATTATATAGGTTTCGTGTTGATGTAACACTATAGTTTATATGTTTTACTAGAATATTTTTTAATTTTTTTATACGATAATCCTCAACTATAAGCTACATTATTAGTTTAAATATTTAGGATGTATTTTTTTTTTTTTTTTTTCGCTGTTTCTTGTAATGTTTGAGTAATAATAGACTAGTACCTTTCAGCATTGATGGATGCCTGAGAGCAAATGGTATTTGTCGGTTTCGAGAATAATAGTAAACAATCACAAAAAATATCAAGACAAAAATGACTCCCTATTTTAAAAATTGAAAATCCTTTAATAATGGACATAATGGTTGACTACAAACCATAGACATCAAACGATACATTTTTTTTTCAGAACATCAATTGCCGCTCAAAATCAGTAACCCTAGTTTTTTTAGGCTACTTCAATAAGATCTCTAAATTCTGATTATAATAATTATCGAAAAGGTCCTAAGAAAAAGTTTTCCATAAACATATTCTTAATTATGATATGAATTGATTAGAGATCTTACCTAAGTATAGCATTCTTCAACTAGTCACGTTAACTTTATCTTCCCTTCTAAACTATATAATGAATCCTATGTTCCCCCCAAAATTGACGTGTATCCCTACTATATTTTTTTATATACTTTTTGGCCAGTTATATATAATATGCCTGTTTGTAATGTTGTTTGGGTTTATTTATTTCTAATTCATTCAATTTTAAGTGCTATTCATATATTGATTCCACCATGATTTGCTATAATTTACAATTAAAAAAAAAGAGCGTTCACATCCTAAACTTAAGCTTATTGCCAATTTATCTCTAATTTTGCATGTTGTAGTTCCTTAACGATTCCCCCAATCAAAAAGAAAAATTCTAAATTTTCTTCAAAAAAAAAAAAAACTCTGCTTTCCAATATAATTTTCACCAGAGCAAACGTACAATAAAAACTTGGCCCAAAAAAAAAATGAAAAAGAAAACTTATAACAAAAACATAAAAAGTATAAAATTTCTTTATTAATAAAAAATATTTTAAAAAATAATATATTAATAGCGAATGTCAAAGTTTGGATGACATCAAGGAGGGTTTTAATTTCCATTACTCACTTTCCAGAAGGTCGGCGGATCCCGACAGCCGTGCACGACGGTGAAGCGGCGTCGCCGGAGTCAGGAGATGAGATGACGTTGCTGAGGAGCAAACGTGCGGTCCCAACTAGATAGTCTCTTATATAACCAACCGCATATATTTCAACCGTCACAGCTGACGTGTCACTCTCCATGAACTCCTTCGAAACCCGGAAAAAGAACTTGTCATTCCATGTCGGGTTCTCCGACCCCACCCGGTCCACTCGGGTCCGTAGCTTCGTGCTTGGATCGACCCATACCATTGCGTACGTCTCGGTTTTACGCATGTTAACGGACGGGGGTTTCAGGTTTTGAGCGGATATTAAGTGGACTTCAAGAACCGTACTTTCTTCCATGAATCGGTTTGGGATCAAGAACTGGATTTTGGATATCGGGTGGTTTTCTCTAATTTTCCCAGAAAAGTTGACGGATGGGAAAAGTTTGGGGGTGTTTATCTTCCGGGAAAGGACGAATGCGGAGCGCCGGCGGGCGGGGATTGACCGAGAGGGAAACAAAGTGGGTTAAACCGGCCGGTTCAATTTAGGTGGATATATATAAGATTAGGGTGGGTATAGGTTTTGGCCATGTGTAAATATGCTTCAGCCATTTTTCCGCAGAGAGAGAGTGTGCGTGTTTCTTGTTCTGTTTTTCACGGGAGTTACTGCTGAGCTGGAGGATGTGCTATTTTAACATTTCTAGAGAGAATTTCCTTTGTAGTGAAAAATACAAGTGTTATTAACTGTGTAAAGTGGCTGAAGAATAAATATAAAACTAGAGATACGTAATCTAATATCATGGATCGCGCATCTATAATGTGCATAATTTAAAATTAAAAATAATTAATCAAACTAACTGAATGGATATGTCATATTTACAAGAAAATAAAAGTCTACGTTTCCCATTGACATTATGGCGGAGAAGATTACTTAGGTAAAATTAAAAAAACAAAAAAAAAAAGAAAAGAAAAGAAAAACAATAGATCTAGCAATCATATGACATTAAAGAGAGGTTCTTATCTTTTAATATTATACTAAAGGACAATGCAACCATATTGTGAGTACAAAAATAATTACATATAAAGTGTTAATAAAAATGATAAAAATATGATTATCTATAAAAAAATACTAAAGAAAACATAAATTAAATATTTAACTCATGAAACAATAAAAAGTAACTTTCTTAATTATTTTTTAATTTAAATTATGAAAAAGTTAGGCAATTGTAGACATGTTGAATAATGGCTAAAATATTAGAAATGTATGACTATTTAGGTGAAGTAGATGTGGATGGTTGAATATTAATTTTGCATATGTGTTCCAATTTTGAAAGGGTGGGAACGTGAGAAAGATTGATGAATATTAGACATAATGGTCGAACAATAAATCTAGTTATCTTATGTAATTTTGAAATGATAGAAACATGGAAGATAGAGAAAGATTAAGACTATTGAATGAAACCATCAAGTATCACTTATTATAATATCCTTAACAATATTTATTGTTTATTGAATGAATGGTTTTAATTATTGGGCATTTCATGGAATATCATGAATAAATAATATGGCGATTATTTAATGCCTCTCTAACTTAAATAATATATATATATAGATACACAGTTAGGTTATTGAAATTGTAGAAAAAAAATGTTTCGAAATCAAAGCCATTTAAAACAACGGAACTTTTGTATTTTGTTTAATGTTAGTTAAAAATCATATGATTTGATTTTTTTACATTATTTGCAACATTTTTTAAAGGAATAATTCAATATTATCATTGGCATTCTAAAGAGCAAAGAGGAAATTATCTTGATTTTGTAAACAATTTTCTAGATCACTATTTGTTCCCTTTGAAATATTTCAAGAGATAATCTTAATTTTGATTCCATTGAATCATTTCCTTAATTATTCATTAAAGGTGCATGGAGCATAAAAAATTACATCTTACTTTAAGTGAATAACTATTTCGTTTTTTTTAGAAATATTATTTTTATTAAGAGAATGAACCAAGCGTGTATACAAACTATTTGAGTTTAACTCAACATATGCTAGATTGTATTTCAATCATGATCAAGCTAAACTCAAACACAAACCAATCATATAGTTTATCAAGTCAAATTCAATCTTGAAATTAGTGATTCAATAGATTGAGCTCGTAAAGTGGAATGGATCTTCAATGCATATAAAATTTTATTGAATTTAAATATAGTTCTAACTTCAACATAAATTAATTTAAAGGGGATGTAAAATTTTTCATACAATCAAGTCTAAAAAAGTTTGGTTGAATTAAGCTCAACTTTGTCAAATATCATTTTAAGCAAAACTCAAGTTCTACCTTTAAATTGAGCTCCAACTCAATACTATACTATTTAATTCGATTTGTTTATATTCTTACCTATTATTTCGTTTAGTTATAGTTTTAGTACATAGCATATATTTAATAAGAAAACTCTATACATAAAGATAATAAATAGTGATTTATATTAAATTGAAAGGTTTGTATTTAATTGTGATTAAACAAATTGAGTAAATTGATTGTACTTAACTTACCTTATTAATTCCAATCATTTTACTAGAGTACTTCGATTTTATTTCTTTATTTAATGTAAAAGCCTGAGTTATGTTCTAAAACATTTTCAACAAATTATTTTCAAGTATGTGGCTATATAGAGACTACTAGCTAGACAATAAGAGGCCTTCTCATCTAGACAGTAATTTAGTCAATTACAACTCTTTTAAGTATAGCTACTGATTAGACAGTAAGATCACTATCATTAGAAAGCTAGGATGCTAATGATCCCTTTGCCATCGAATTACTAGCCAATTTAGCATAACTACTTTTTATTGTATTATGGAGAGGTAACTTAATGATCATTGAAATGATAGTACAAAAAGTAGTCGTCACTACATAATCTCTTGTACCTTATAAAGCCAACTTTTTCCCAACAGTTGAAAAAACCTATATAAACTTGACTTAGACAAAAACAAAGCATTTCCTTACAATCAAATAACTTTGTAACACTCTCTTTGTATTCTTGTCTTATATTCATCAATTTGCAAAACATTGAGTGAGAGCTAAGTGTAGTGCAAGAGAGCTTCTATTTGTAATTTATTTGTGAAAACACCACACATGTATTGGTGTGTGAAACAATTGGATTTTGAACCTTTAATTACAGTGATTAATAAAAATGTGTGAAGACATCACTTAGGAGGCAATCGTATGATTGTGCAGAATTAACAGCAATTCAAACTTCACATCCAATCTAAGCTTGATTTAATCCCCTGTCACTTTAATTTACAACACTTTATCTATTGTTTACTCTCTTTTTTTTTTTCTTTCACTTAATTGCTAAATTTTGTTAGAAATCATTAATTTTCATCAAATCATGCTTAAAACCAATTTATGCACTTGACATCTATCTCCCCACCCAAATTCAAAACCCCCAATGTAAGTTCATGGTCATGTATTTCAATTCCTTCTTTCATCGAAGGAAAAAAATCTTTAAAAAACTTATTGAAATACCACAACAATTTCCATCATCATAACCTTACTTTCATAGTACTACATCTAATGCCATCATTATCACCTCTATAATATCATTACCTCATTTACCTTACTCTAACTATGACCATTATTACCAAAGTACCAATCCTACCATCTTCATTGTAACCAACAATGTTGTTATTAATACCTAAACAATTTTACCAATATCGTACTGACATCACTAGTATAACCTCATCCCCCCTTCTACCACCATTAACCATCTTAATACTTACCACCAAGATCGTGGAGGGTTACTATTGATGGTGGTGACAATCACAATAGTGTAATTATGACAACTCTAATCAAAAGAGGTATCCTTATGGTAATATGGTCTTATATTAGTATAGGTTATAGGTTATAGGTTAAAGGTTAAAGGTTAAAGGGGAAACGGGATGAGCATTGCCGAAGTAGTTAGGTATAAATGATGGTTGAGTTATGTTGGTCCTAATGTCAAAAGTTATGGAGTAATGAAGGTAGAGTTGATGAAGCGATGGTGGCATGACTATATAAGACATGTTGGCGACCTAAGATGGTGATTTTCAAAATTAGTGGCACTAATGACCCTAATGACATAGAAAAACATAAAGTTCTAATGGAATGATTGGTATTAGAAGAATATTTAGAAATTAAAAGAGGGAATTAGTATAACTCTCATGGCTGTTAATGGGAAAGAATATATAGTAATCAATGATGCATCGATCTAAGGTTCAAGATGTGTTTTAATGCAAAAAGATAGAGTGATTGCTTACATTTCTTAAAAATTTAAGGCATATAAGAAGAATTATCCAATTCATGTTCTAATGTTGGTTGCAATGGTGTTGGTGTAAAATTGTGGAGACATTGTTTGCATTGTAAGAGATTTAAGAAACAATCATATCATTAGAATTTGAAATAAATCTTTATCCAAGAAGAACTCCATATGAGATATTAAAGATGACTTAAGCCAATTAAGGGCTATGACCTAGAAATCTTATATTACTTGGTAAAAAGCCAATATGTTAATGGATGTCCTGAGTATAAAGAGATAGATGAATATGGCAATATTGACTACAAGCCAAAAGTGGATTAAAGAAGACTTGAGGAGAATAAACATTGAAATTATAATAGATAGAGTCAAGGTGGCGATTACTAGCTTAAGATTACAACGAATATTGCTTGAAAAGATTAAAGAAGCCTAAGGGGAAAATTTAAATGAATCTCTTTCTTTAGTTATATAATATACTTTGGAATCATCAAAATCTATAAGGACTCAAATAATCACTGTTAGTGGAATAATATGAAGTGAGAAATTATAGATTTTGTAGCCAAATACTTGAGATTCCAGTAGAGAAGAATTGAAAATTAAAGGTCACTAAGGAAACTTTAGCTATTACTGATTCTTTAGTGGAAGTGAGAGAACATCAGTATGGATTTTGTTAATGCCTTACCTAAGACTATAGTTGGCAATGAGGTAGTTTAGGTGATTATCAATTAACTAAGTCTAGCCACTTCATACCATTATAAGTTGGCACATACATTTAGGAGATTATTAGACTTCATGGAGTGCTAACATTGATCGAATTAGTTATGGACCTGTGATTTATTAATAGATTTTGAAGGAGCATACACTAGGCTTTAGTGACAAAATTACAGTTTAGTACGACCTTCCACCCTAGATGGATGGCTAGTTTAAGCATATAATTTAGATTCTAGAAGATATGTTAAGGGTTTATGCATTGGACTTTAATGGTATCTACTACTTGTAAAGTTTGATATATAACAATGGGTATCAAGTTGTTATTTTGATGGTGTAGTAGAAAGCTTTATATGGGACGAAATGTAGATCCTCAGTCTATTGGGATGAAGTCAATGAAAGAGCACTATTAAGGCTACATTTAGTACAATAAGCTATTGATAAAGTATAGGTTATTAAGCAAACAATACTAATGACCCAAACCAAGAATAAGACTGATGTAGAGAAAAGGAGGAGACCCTTGGAATTTGATGTGGGAGAAATTTACTTCTAAAAAGTATCATTGACTAAAGATGTAGTTTGATTTGGAGAGAAAAGAAAGTAAACCCTTGGTATATTAGTCCTTTTGAGATCTTAAATAGATTTGAACCTTTTGCTCACTGTTTGCCTTTACCCCCAAGCCTATCTAAGGCTTATGATATCTAAAGTGTCTTTCTCCTTTCTTTTCCTTTCTTTTTTTTTTTTTTTTTTTGTTAAGGAAATGTATACCTGATCTAAATTTAGTTATAGAGTTGACTTAGCTAGACGTTTAAGTAAATTTGACATTTTTCGAGTATCCGATCAAGATTATGGACAAAAAAAGAAAAGGTCTTAAGAAACAAAGTGATCAAGTACGTTCAAATACAATGCAACATGGAATGAGAAACGCCATGAGACGTGAGGAAGATCAAGCATCTCAAGTAATTTAAGGCATTAGGTAAAATTGACTGAGAAAATTTATTTTAAAGAGGTAGGAAAGGAATACCCAATCCAATAAAAAAAAAAATTTCCAAGGTTTAAATAAAAAAGAATTCCTAAAATTTAGGGGTCATTTTTGAAAATAAACACATTGCTCCTAAGTTTAATTTCAACAGTATTGGTTTAAAATTATGTTTCTAATACAAAATTAAGTGTCTTAAAATGTTAAAAGTGGTGTTGTTTTTTGTCAAGTAAAACACGACTAGGTTTTTGTTCTACCTTTTAAACAAGTTAGTACAAATCTAAAGCAAGTAGGCCCTACAATGATATTTACCCAAGGTTTAGTGCACAACAACCCTATTAGTTAATCATGCTTGCTAAATGCTAGGGTTTTCAAAGCCTTCTTGTAGTTGTTGTACATCCAAAGAGCTTAAGGTAAGTAAAACCCTAGAAACCCTAACCTCCTCTAAGTTAAAACCCTAGCTTTTCTCAAGTAACTAAAACCTTACTTATTTCTATGCTTAACCTAAGTGTTAAAGTAGAAGAAGGAGGCTTTTTAACGAACTGAGTTCCTTAAAGTAGTGCATGCATCTTTATCCTTAAAGGTGATTTGTCAAAGATTTCCCAAGTTGGTTTATTTAGCTCAATTATTGAAAATGTTAATTTGAAAGTTGATTTTCACTTGAAACTTAGGAAAAATCAAAGGAAACCATCACTTAAGGAGTACCTGTCAAGATCAATTGGAGTAACTTCACAAGAACTCTTAGAAGGTAAGCTTTTAATCTCTTGAGAAAAAGAAGTTATGTAATATTTTAAGGTGTTTAAATATGTCATTTGTGCATTTGTAATATTACAAGCTAATATTTTAAGGTGCTTAATCTCTTGAGAAAAAGCATGTGTGTTAAAGTTTGAAAATGTTAGCTTGTATTGCACAATAGGGAGTGCAAATAGCATTGTGAGGATTTTAATTTGATGATTTGATATTTAGAGTGGTTTAATAAGTCAACCTTAATAATTTCTTGATGCTTGATTCATACACGTGCAAATTTATAACTTTAAAATGATAAGTGTGCATAACCAAATTTGTCAAATTTGTGATTTCACCTAGAATTGGTAGAGGATCTGTAAAATCGAAACATAGAATCAAAACATAGAAAAGTAAATTTTTACAACTTATGTAAAATAACTTTTAAAAAACCATAGATTTGCTTATGGTAGTTATAAAAAACTTGAAATATATTATGAAAGTAAAAAAAAAAAAATAGAAAAATTTAGTTCTTTTTCTATAGAGAGGTTTTCAATCTATAATCTAGCATTTATGAAATAAGGATAAGTAGGGTCAAAAAAATTTTTTTTTTTCATTATTTTGTCTTTAAATAAAACAATGAATTGAATTAATGGTATAAAATTAAATGTATGGTTTTTTTTAATAAATTTTTCTATTTGAGTCAAAACCTAAATAAAGATTATAAATATCAAAGAAGGGACTAGGAGAGGGGGGAAAGAGAAAAAAAAAAATTAGAATAGGATAGAGAAGATGATTTAATGCCCTAATAGTCAATGGGATAATAGAAGTTTAGTTATATATTTCTTATTTTTTATTCATTCGACTTATATATGTAAAATTATAAACTTGGTTAAAAATATAAATTTCTATTGAGTTTAATACATAAAATTGCTTAATAACGTAAGTTTTTATGAGAGAACAATTTTATATACAAGTTAATTTGGAAAGACCTTTTAAAATCGTAAACTTGTAGAATCATATAGGTTGAATCGCAATTTTGACAACTATGTGCACAACCCTTACTTTGCCATGACCTAAGAGTGTTATTAAGGAGTGAGTTGCCTAGTTTAAGTGTTAATAGGCTCCTCTACATCTTAATCTAAGGGTTAGACAAAGTTTGGTTAAAAGGGAATAAATTTATATTATGTGAAGTTAGACGTTTCCCTCTCTAAGTTCATGTTATAACCCCTCTTTAAACTTAGTGCTTGATTTTTCCTCTTGATTTAGTGTTTATGTAATGTTTATCTTGTTAATTTTAGGTTTAGAAATTGTTTTAGGTGATAAATGATGCATATATATTCAATACCATGTCTTAACTCTTAATGTTTGATATATTGAACGAATAAGTCAAGTGATCTAATTTTTCTAAAATTCCAGCTTTTTTTTGAAGTTTTCAATGACTGGTTTTGATAGTGAATTGGATTCCTAATGAATTACTTGATGATTATAAGTATGGTTGATGCTAGAAATGAGTTATGAAGCATATGTATTGGTGTATTGGCATTAATCTTTGAAATTGGTCAAGTATGCTATGAGATGAATTTAAAGACTACATTTTCCAAACAATTCAACATTATTGAGTTTGTTTAGTGCCATTGATACGATTTTGTAATAGATTGTGTTACATTTAGTTCTATCATGAATTTCAAACTACAACTTTATATTTCTCTAATCTTGAAAACTTTTGAAGAAATTCAAGTTGTTCATGAATTTTCATAAGAACCTCCGAAGTGCTCTTGAAAAGTCTCCTTTTTATTTATCTTAATGGCCCGTGTTCATTAAAAAGATGTTTTTCAACAAGATTCCTATGAACATTTTCAATTGGATTTTGAACTTCAAGTTTCATTTTGATAATTGGAAATATCAAATTAAAGAAATATAAAACCCAATTTTGGATTAAAATTTGGCATCAAAGTTGGAATTATCCTAATAATAATAATTTAAAGAATTGGATTAATGTTGGTTTACCTAAATATGGTTTACACTAAGTTGATTCACCATTAAATAAATTTGCTAACCTAAAGCCCTGCTCATATAAGGTAATAACAGAATAATTAAACAATTTAGCTTTTGATTTTATCTACTTAATGATAAAATTGATTTATTAGAGTAATATTAAGCAATCTTAATTAAGTTAGTAAATTGACTAGTCTAGTAGGCCAAACTTAGTCCAACATCAATTAAGCTCATTTTAAGTTTGAATCAATATCAAGTATAGGCCTTAATTTGTAAGGAAGCCTTAAACTTTACAATTGGCATGGTTGTCAAATTACAATTTTATTGTTCATTTGAATGCATAGAATCAAAAAAATCATACAAAATCAGTAAAATTGGAAGTTTGTAAAATTGTACATCAATATTCATAATTTTATCAAAAGTCTATATATAAATGATTTTTCATCCATTTTAACTAAGAAAAAAACTATAAAACCATAAACTTGTAGAAATGTACTTTTGACTCGTGATTTTAACAACCATGAAAACTAGACTAAAGCTCATATCACCTAAATTAAGTAAAGAAATTTTTTAATGACTAATTAGTAGTAATAACTCTTGATTAAGTTAAATAATTATTTAACTTAGTAGGCCTAACTCTATTTGAAGCTAATTAGCCTCATTTTTCCCTTTAAGGCTCATAAACTATATGGACATAATTTATGTAGAAAGTTATTGGACTTAACTACTAATACACAAATTAATAGCTATAAACTAAGTTAACAATGGATCAATGACAAATAAAGTATAGTAATAACTTACTAATACTTGATATTATCAATTAGACCTCAAGTTGGATTTCAAAGCATATTCTACTTCTAGCTTTAAGCTCTTTAGTATGGGTATGTAGTGACCTTGATTTTGTGCGTTTGGATAGAAATTGATTGGATTAATAGTAAGATTGACCTAAATAATTGAGTGTTGCTTGTACTTTATCGTCTCAATTTAGCAAGTAATACCCTTAGACTAGACTTACCTTTATAAGCATAGCTACCAATAGGAATCAAGTTATAGGAACTTTGACTCGAGTTCGTGCACAAGGAGTTCAGTTGTTTTTTTTTTTTTTCTTCTTCTTCATATACAATAGTATATTGGAGAATAGAGTATGTTTTCTTTCATTTCAAGGTATTAAATCCTTTTATTTTACTGCATTAAAGGACATCTCAAGTTCCAAATGTATCGAGATATATTGATTTTGTATTGAGAATCGAATTTAAATATACCTATTAAGATATTTTTTTTTCCTTGTTATTTCAATTGTTCTATGTCTTAATCCATTTGAATATTATGATGAAATATTATGCTTAATATATATTGGATCTTGCATTGATGGATTTAATGAATTATTACTTGAATGACTCAATTCAATGTTGATTATTGAGTAATCGGAGATTTAATTATTATATTCATCATCTAGTTAATTATTATTTAGTTAGCATTTTTTAGTTAGATAGAGTTAGAGAATATTCAAGAGGGTTACGATAACTCGTGATAAATATAACTTAAATTTATGAAAGAAATTATTATAGGAATATATGACTTTTAATTAAATTCATGAACTCACACACTTAATACGGTTGGAAATATGGTTCAAGTTATGGGAATGTGCTCGAACCATATTTTTAACTAAAGTAGTGATTCTGGTACGAGGAGATCGCTATTTACCTAAGAATTATAGATAAATTACCTTAACAAGACAATTTATACTATAATTGAAATTCCGCTGCTTAGGAAGTTGAGTAAGTTTCAGTGAGTTTAGTTAAATCTAGTTTGATCAATTTCAAATATCGATTTAAGGCATCGTATTAATTCAAATGAGAATATATTTGCAAATCTCACTTTGATTTTTTTGCATCTCTTAGACTTAGGACCCTTATAGTGTAGCTAAGACATTTGATTTGGTGTTCACTTTATTAATTAGTTTTTACTCCATTTTAATTCAACTCTTAATAGCTTTGCTCAAGAGAAAACTTGATTAGTTTAGTACTTAATACCTAACTCCTTATAGAATACAACATTAACTTACTATTTATACTATTTTCAAGAACCGATTCACTTGTTAGTCCTTATTTACATTGAGTCTAGTTTATGGCACTGTTGCCAAGGATAGAACTTGGGTTGCCCGAGTGATAGGCGGGAATACTTGCCACTATACTATAAATACCCTCGTGTAAGCAACCGCAATCATCATCACTCTTGAATACATTGAATTTCCTCTTGGTGTTAAGCTTCTTGCTTATTACCTTTTTAACTCTTTTTCTATCCCTTAAGTAAAGTTAGGTGACGAGTGACCTCACTGAGCTACTTGTATATCATATTAAGCTAGTTCATGAGTCTACCAAGGTTCTTTGGTGCATTATATCCTTAGAATCATTTGTGGTTTGCTTATTTCTCTTTTTGTTTCAAATGTTCTCCATCTAACATTTCGAGCTTTCTGCAAGTTTGGACTCATCTCAATACTATTGCCCTTATCTAACCCTAACGTGGCGTATTAGCTTCCATGATGACATAATGGTTAGGCGTTTAGGCCATTGATGATAGCTCAACAAGTAATTGATAAGAGAGAACTCTATCAAGATAATGGTCATTAAAAGTGAAGAGAACTTATAACATACATTGTATAGTTGTATAGAACATACATATAATATGTTATGGATAAATTGTAGTCGGTAATGTTTGAACAATGGTAGTAAGCTTTGTAAGAGATTACTTTTGGTTTTTGGTGATATGCATGGAATCCGGATGTTCATGCAACCTTCAGAAGCCCAATAGAATCTTACCCTATGTTCCCCATCATGTTGTCCTAGAGTCACAAGTACTTCCATGTTGATCGATTTAATTTACACTTAATTATACAAATGTATATGAAATGAATATGCTTGTTGCCTTAGAAATAAACCCTAGTGTGACATATCATGCATGCTTGTGATTAGTAACATACTAAGTTCTCTTGGAGCTCACTTTTAAAATTTTACAAATTACTATGTAGACTCTACATATGATTCAACAAGCTATGAACTTGATGATGAATGAGAGATAGTAGGGATGATTGTGTTACTAAAAATATGTTTTACTATCATTGAGTTAGCTATATTTTGCATCTATCTGATTCATTTACCCATACTATCATATTGTTATTATTAGACTTTTATTAAGAATTGTTATTATAAACTTTTAACTATTATGTTTTTGGACCCCTCGTATATGGGCTAAGATTACTAATGGTTTTGGGCCTACATCCTTAGTTGTATTCTAGAGCTCTTTTGAGACATGATATTTATATTGATGATTAGTACCTATATTTCATGACTTTTGGAAACTCTTTTCAAGCTCAACTCTATTTAATTTGCAAACAATTAGTAATCAACTGGTTTTCTAAGATTAATTGAAAGATTTCCATAATCTAAAATTTGATAGAAACTGTTAGTGTATGAACTCAAATGAAAGGAATTTTTATAATAAACCCCAATTTGAAATGTATTTTGATAATAACAAAATGTATATCAAAATGAACAAAAGGTATCTTATTATTATTAATCAAGTTACTTAATATGCAGAACATAAAAATATATTCTTAACGGTACTTAAGTTGAATGATGAACAAAGACAAGATTAGAAGCTATATGAAGGATCAGAAACTAGAAAATAAGTATTAGTAATGGATGTTAATTCGAAAACTAGAACTATCAATAGCTTATCTAACAAAGACATAGCTACATTACTTTCTAATGAAGGAAGAAAAAAAATGATCATAAAACAACTCTTATTAGGAGTGCAAAACTCAACAAATAAGATTAGAAGCACAGAACTTAATAGATGAGATTAAAAGAGCATAAGATGATTTAAAAGTAAGAAGTAATTAGAATATTATTATAATAAAAACAGGTTAAGACCTAGCACAGTGGAGATTTATTTGAGTAATATATTTAGACTAGTTAAGGGATACTCATGCAATAGTATTAAAGTTTTTAGAAGCTTGTGACATAATGGACTAATAGAAGTTTCTAAGAATATGACAAAACTATGAGGAAAGTATTACATAATAGATTAGCATATCTCAAAACATACAAATCAACAAGATCACAAACATTTGAAAATGCAACAACTATACAACGACTATTCCTATATTGGGAACAATTGAACATTGGAAAGCATAAGTATTTAAAGAAGAAGTAATCAAATGAAGAGAAGAGTGAGAAGGAAAAAGAAAAGTGTAGAAACTATATTGGAAAGAAAAGGAAGAGATACATAAGTTTTTCTGAGACATCAATTTAGATGAGCTTACAAATGTTTACTTGATTAGAGAGATTGAGCTCAAAAGCTTGAGAATTTCATTTTACTGATCATTGTATAAAAGTGTGAGAAAATATATTATAATCTTCAAAAAGAGTTACTAATCTCTCTAAAAATTAATGGGATACTGTTTAAAAGAACTTAAGAAGGAGATTATATAAACTTGTGATCAGGTAAGACAAAATTATGAGAACTATTAACCTTTGTGTACAAGTTTTCTTCAAATAGTAAAACTTAAGTATGGAGCACTTGATCCCTAACCGTAGGCCAAAAAAGTGAACTACTACATAAATGGCACCATTATATATGATTGCCTAATTTTATGATACCTACACTTTTTCATTTATCGGCAATTTATTTATTGTTTCTATGATAGATTACTTGATTGATTTTATACTACATGATTTATTAAAATCATCAATACATAATGGAGTTTGGAATCAAAAGCATATTACATGTGTTAATCTATTTAAGAAGTTAGAATTGCTAAGTGATTAATTGGTTTTCACTCGCATATCTCTTATCTAACTTTAATAATATTTATGATACATCAAGCATCACAAATAAGTTTAGTATATGTATATGTTATTGAATATCAAAAAGTAAAAATTAGTTAAATATCAAAATTCCAAAACAATTAACTCAACTCTCCCTGTCTTAGTTGTTCACTAGGACCAATAGAAACCTACTGTAATAGTAGGAAGTCTTAATATATACTACCTAAGTAAGACACATAGAAGATTATTGTACCTATCAAATTTGAGGCACGAACGAAAGGAAGGTAGTTTTTTGAGAGGTAAGAAGAGGGAATTATAGAGACTAACTTATAGGTCAACATGGAGAGAATGTGATGAAGAGAAACATATGTGATCCTCTAAAGTCAAATAAAGGCATTGTGGTTAGAGATGTTGAGGGCAAATTTGCAAAAAGCTTTGCACCTGTTGCTCCTAAAAAACGTAAAGCTAATGTTTCTATACTAAACATAGATATGATTAGCTTTGGTTCCTCTCTTTTGAGCCCTATCCTTGAGTTTCCACCATTGGAGTTTTAGCTTGAGGTCAATTGAAGAGTTCCTTATTGAGTCTAACAACTTGGGGGACTAGCCTAAAAGTCTAAGTATAGTATTTCTAAGATGTTTTTGTCTACAATGCATGGGGCCCTCTTTGACTCCCCTTTGGTGATAAAAAAGACCCATCCCAATTCATCTCCTGACCTTAACTCTTACCTTCCAGCTGATTTAGTTTAAAAGGAGCCTTAAAGCATGGTCAAGAAGAAGAAAAAAAGGGATAGAAAAAAGAGAGAGAGAGAGAAAAGTTTAGGTTATCTTCCACTTAATTTTGAAAGGTTTATGTTACCTCATTCCCTTGTACGTATTTATGATACCTTCGTAGCTAAAAAGGAAAAAAGAAAAAAGAAAAACTTGCTTGAAGAAAAACTAACAAAATAAATAAATATCATACGAATCAAAATATTTCTTTAGTTCACATTTCAAAGATGAAGGTAAAATGCCATACCCTCCTCTCTTGATAGATAGAAGCTTACCCCTTTAGCCATATGGGGGTGAATAGGCATTTAGGTGTATAGGACATCCAAATTTTGAGTAATACTAATCACCTATGCATTATGCTAATTGTCTTTGTCATGAACATAAGATTTTGTGGATCACTTTTGTATACACTCTAAATATATAAAATTTATCATCTTTGTAATGAACACAAGATTTTATGGAGCACTTTTGTATATGCTCTAAATACAAAAAGTGGTACAAAACCCTAATGGAGTGACTTGAAATTGTTAAAACAATCTATACATGGTCTTTAACTTATTTTAGGGGACTTTGCTTATTTATGTAAGGACATTAAAGAAAGAAATAGTAGAAATGATGGTATAACTAGTGGTATAGAGTGTCTTAGTAAGGTCTATTATTATGTTGAAGTAATTAATGTAAGGGTCTTTGGCCTTTTTTATGCTTAAGCCAACCATAATACAATATGTCTAATCTGTTGCCAACTTGATTGTATGCTTATTAGCAATGAGTAGATTAAAACTTTCCATGCTCAAAGTACATGTTCTTATTTCAAGCATTTCTGATCATAGCCCACCAATTATCAAGCTTAATACCAATTAAGGTTAGTGGAAGAGTTTCTTCAAGTGCTTTTGGAAATATCATCCAAAGTTCAAAGATATTGTTAAAGAGTTTTAGAGCTCAAATGTTGATGGACTCCTATGTTTAGAGTAGTAACGAAGTTGAAACTTCAAAGCCTTAAGAAGTTGAATAAGTCACATTAAGCTGAATTTTCATAAAATATTAAGGTAGTAAGAGAAGTTTTGTCCCAAATTCAAGAGTCCATCAAAGCAAACACTTCTATAGCTATTGGGGAGCAAGAAAAGAAGTTATGTCATGAGTTCTACTTCTGATCTATAACTAAAGAGTCTTTCTACGTTAGAAATATACAAATACTTAGCTTAATCAGGGGTACCATAACTCCAAATACTTCTTCGAATCTTTTTAATAACAAAATTAAACAAATGGGTCATATTCTTTCTCGATTGATCAAGCCAATTGTGTTTCTTCTTGTGAACAAGTAATGGCATAAGAAATTTAATACTTCTAAAATCTATTAAAGGATATTTCTAATGTTATGTCAAATGGTGTTGATTTTTGTTTCTTAGTCAGGAGATGTGGTAACCATACAAGCTCGAGACTAGTTGCTTCAGTTACTAATGAGGACATGAAGAGAATTGGTCTCTTGCTAAGGACAAAGTCGCTAACCTTGATGGCTATAAAGCTTCCCCCCTGGAGAAGGAGGTAACTTTAGGGGTTAAATTTTTTTTCCTCCTACGTCTAGCTTAATTACAAAAGTCAACTTTACCTACCTTTCACTTAGTCCTAAGGTTGACAAACCTTTCATCTCTTTTTGTATGACCTATGGCATTCAAGGAGCCCTTTAATGAGTTGATTTAGAGAGAGAGAGAGAGAACCTCCATGGAGGTTGATTTTTCTAAGGAGAGTAGATTATGCTCATTGGTTAACGGAGTTGACTTGGAGAAACTTGGAGGCAGATAAGCTCTAGTGTTAGCAATTGGACAATCAACTAGTCCTCTTATGATAAGCCAATATACAGAAGAATAAATCTTCAAAGAATCAATCTATGTAAATGGCTTACTGGAGAGAAGTCCCCAAAAGTTGACTGGTATAGTACGGGTTGGAACAAATTTTCATTGCCTAAGCATGCTTTTCATCTTACGGCTAATCACTCAAGAGAGACCTTATGCGATGGACAAGCTGATGACGTGGGGTTTAATTCATTCTAAATGTTGTTACCTTTGTAAAAAGGAAGAGGAAACTCATGTCCACTTGATTGTACCATGGAAGTCTAAACGAGATATTTAGGGTTTTTTTTACGTCGGCCTTCACATGGGCCTTTTAACCCATCGTTCTCTCTTTTTTTGCTCTCCTCATCAATAAGGTGCCAAAGTTGGAAGCAAAAGAAGGGTATAGCTCTAGCGTACTACTAAATGTGGTAGGAGAGAAATGGTCGGCCTGTTGGAGGTACAAGCTTGGACTGCTGATGTTGCAAGTTTATACACTCGCTAAAACGCTTGTTTTCTTTTCTTGGAAGCACATTTGAAGTTTAGGGCTATTTTATCGACTCAGACATTCTTTTATTAATTTGATGTTTCTGTCGGTCTTGTAGCCTATCTTGTGTGCTTCTTATTTATCTTTGTTTTCCTAGGTATTAAAATTCAAGATATGGGGATCTAATTCTAAATGGATAATTTCAAAGATAAGGGGACCAAGAGGCCAAAAGCATATGAATTGATGTATTTGTAATTTATCCTAGTAATATCCTCTTAAATCCTCACCAAACTCAAAATTGACCAAATCCTTAATGCTTCCTGAGATGCAGCACTTTTGCTTGTGGAAAAGAAATTAGTAATTAGGTTCACATATGGAGAAGATTTTTTAACAGTCAGAAAAGAGGATTAATATACACTCAACAATGGATCATCATCTGTTACCAGAGGGTGGGTGCAAATTACAAGCAGAGAAACACCATCACATGTGTAATACAAATTGATACATGCACATCCACTCTGGCAAAAAAAATAGATTCTAAAATCTCAAAAAATAAAATAAAATAATAATAATAATAAAACAAAAAGAATTTTGATTTAATCCTATTCTAAAAGACGTATGCGACACCTATGCGGTTTATGTAATCATAGAATGGCTGTACTATTTAGTTACCGTTGTTGAGTTTGAATTATCAATCTCCTCCTCGGGCGGCGGCTTTATATACTTGCCGATAACTTTCTGCCTGGCGCGATGTTTCATCCTATCAAGTTTGGCCTTGCTTTGTTGCTTTCTTTTTTCTTTCTGTTTATGTCTTCGGTTTCTTTCTCTTTCTAATACGCTTTGGCAGAAGACTTCACCAGTGGAAGGCCACAACCACCGTCGTTTGGGATGCTCGGAGTCGTATTCCTCAGCGTATTCCTCGTCCATATTCTTCAGTGTGGCGTAATCGAACCATTTTATCCACATTTTGCGTCTTCTATCAAGTAACTTATGTTGCTCCTGCATTAAACCGGTTTCTGGGTTCACATAAACCATCCGCCTTGCACTATGATATGCCCAAACATTGATGAGCAGTTCAAGCACCCTAGAATAGCAGTGTTTGTCCTGCATGATTATATCACGACTTAAGAATATGGATTTCCATGGTGATTGGATAACCAAAGAAGGATGCCATATCTTTTCAAAGAAATCAACAGCGTGCCAAGGGGAACGACTTACTCTGGACAAACTCAGATAACAGTTGCCGCTAACATGATGCTCATCGTACATTTGTGCATCCAATGCATCCACAAACATCCTTTATGAGGCAAAATAGAGATCAACAACTCAGCATATTCTAGACTCATTGAAAAAACGTGTCCCAGGTTATGAGAAAAGATTTTTAACCTGGCACCGATGGGTAACGTTAAGAAAGCCTTCATACCTAGAAAACATCACAAACTCTAGGAAAGACCTAGTTGGCAATGCCCAGCTCTGCATAACCGACCATGTGCGACCGTCTGTTGGCATGGGAGGTAAAGCATCCAAACCACTTTTTAAGCCATACATCTTCTTAAGAGCCTCTGAGAATGCAAACCTTTAATCAACCAAATATTCAGATGAGTTAATGGTTAGATCATTAAAAAGCCGGCAGCACACACAAAAGATAATGGTTGCACTGGACTTGCCTGCAATTTCCAGCATTTATGGAATCACAGAAGGACCAAAAATCCTGTTGCAATGGGTTTCTTGGATCCATATCCATGCGAACCCAAAAGTAAAGTGCATCCCCATGCCTCCTTTTCTCAATAGTATCAAGCAACGCCCTTTCAGCAATCTTAGTTAATGATGCCTGTTGACAAACTACATCAGATAACTTAATACAAGTATCTCACTAAAAGCTCATGTAATCATCTCTGCTTGACTAGATATTTCAACAATCTCAGGGAGAAAGACATTGTCAAGATCACTTTATTGGCAGTAATACACATTCTCCTATCAGATCCTACAGAGGATTGCTGTCTACTCAAATGTATGTGACAACTCAAGAAGTGATCAACATTAGATGGAACCTTCCTGCAGAAAACCGATTTAAACTAAACACAGACAGGCCTTTGACTCACCAGGTTGGAGTGGCTGGAGCTGGGGGGTTATAAGAGACTCCAGCAGTAGGTGAGGTTTGACCACTACAAAAAATTGGGCTATCTAGACTTGATAATAGCAGAATTATTGGGGCTCATATTGGGACTTCTTTTGGTCAAGTGAGTGAAGAGAAAATATCTTGATAGAAATAAATTCTCAAATAGTAGTCGTCATGATTATGAACAAATATTTTTGGATAATCCTGCCAACATTTACAAACACTGAATCTCTAGCTAACAGATTTCAGTCTAACACTACCAGCATCAATAGACGCACATACCTTTCGAGCAGTTGCTCTCCAAGACTGGAATCCTATCCAAGAGTTCTTGTGGATGTGATCAATTCTGTTAGCAATTGCAAAATATGCTCCATAATCACCCAAAACATCTCGATAGTAAGGATTGTTGAGAAGTGGAATACGAGAAGCTGCATCAATATCATCAACCCCAGGCCTTCGACCCTTGCTTGACTGCAAGAACCAGATTTTCCACCCATAAAATATGATGAGGAACATCTCTTTCAATGGAAATGATATCAATGGATCCACCAACAGCATTGGAATATGCAGTCCTTAAGTTTCAAAAAAGTGACAGCATTGGGTTACTCTTTGACCAAACTAACAGATTTCATAGATCTCATGTTCTCTGATTAAACTAGTAGATAATAATACTAAGTGTTAGAATACTTTTTATAATGGTAATATTTTTCCCTAAAATACACTCACTGTTTCATCTCTTTAAACTTTTTAATGAGTTTTTCCTCCCTCCTTTTATCTTAAATTTATTTAATAAAAGATTGAAGAGCATCCAAATGCTACATTTAAAATGTTAAACGAATGTAGGTGTATATAACCAAAGATTATTTTTGGTAACTACACCAATGAATACTTGGAAGGAGTGATTAGCGAACTGAAAAATTGACATGTTAGCAATACTTAAATAGCAAATGCCTGATATTTAATGCAACCATCCCACATAAAGATCTAACATGACAGGTTTAACATGTGTTCTTCATACCTATGGCCGATGCATGTTTTACCTTATTCATACATGTAATGAGGTCAAATGACTAATTAAAAGAACCATGGGTTTCTAGGCATAATACTTTCACTATAACACATGGATTTGACATGTATATTTTTGCTCTAGTAAAGGGAGGATAGGTAATTACATTAGAAAGAAATGGAGATGAAAACTGCAGACAACTCACCAATCCAATTCCCCGGTAAAGCGAAGTAGTATGCAAAAATGGCCATGTCCCTTCCCCTAAGAAAGGTTCATAGATGCACAATGGTTGACCGGTTCTTTCAAGCTCCCTTTCATCTCGTTCATGCAGATCATTCTTAGACCTATCAATCCTCTTGGCACTTTTATATACATCTTCCCAAGTTCCATGTGGTTGATCTGTTCTACCCTTTAGCTGTAATTTCCAGGCAATAAATCACAATAGGGAGTACCAAAGCACATTAAACAAAAAATTTTAATCTTTAAACTAAACAAAGCCACACTTGGTGGCATTGGTACCTCATCTTCCTCTCTCTTCTTTCTGATACGAACAGCCTGAAAGTTCTTTACTTCCTCCCATATGGTATATGAAAAAGAATCATCCAAAGCACTTGGGTTAGTGAAGCTGTCCCTTTGAGTATGATCCCACATTTCCTCAACCTTGTATAGAAAGTTATAGCTTCTGGATGTTCTGTTATAAGGAGCTGGCTTTGGCACTGCTTCAAACAAGTCCCATTTCCAAGATTGCTTGGATTGAGGAGAGATTTCAGCAACAGCCTTAGGTGGGGCAACCTCAGATGGGAGCTTCAGAACAATTTCAAGTAGCGTAGAATACCCATCAACTGCTTCCGTTGCCATGAGATTTCTGGCCGTACTTTTTCCCATTGAAGCAATATTGCGAGCTAAAGGTGATAATTTCCCTCTTGAAAATACATGCTTCACAATTTCAGTCAGCATGTTGAGATTGTCCTTGGGGAAGAGATAGCCACTCACCCTGTCATCAACCTAATTGTTATCACCAAGTCAGTCAACTGCCTAATGCAAAATACGTCGATAACAAATTGGAAAATTCACAATCCTTGACCAAGCGGCACTAGTGTTTCAATTAAAAGAAGTGTAGGTGGAAACACATGCAATAATGGCAATCATGATACGAACCAAGCCTAGGCTTCTAATCCTAGAAAGCAGCCAAAACAACCTGATACTCTTCCAAGGGGCAATAAAACGATAACTAGATATATATTTTCTGAATTAAAAGGTTGATTTTCGGAATGACATGCTAACAAAATAAAATCTCAAATGCATATTTGTGCCTAACATGGTTTGTTGTAAGTTCCATCAAGTATAAAGAGTAAAGGAGCAGACAAGAAACAGATTGGAGCTTTATCAAAAAAGACTAGTAATTGAAGATGTCTACTTCCCAGAACTACTTGCACAGGTAGAGAGGAATTTCAAAATCCAAGGTCAGTTTTTATTTGTTGGCTGTGGAAATTTTCTGATTACATATCATTCCAAACAGCAATTGCACATGCATCAGCACTGTTGGAGAGATATAAGATTTGGATTGATCAAATGCATACATATTTCGTGATCATAGAGAGCTTGGGCGCAACAATTGGCTTCCCCAAGCACATGGCTTTCAATAATAATTCCGGAAAAGACTGCTCCTCAAGGAAAGAACCATAAATCACAAGATTGGCTGTGCACAAAATGCCACCAGCATCCTCAACTGCCTTGTTCTCTACAATGCCTACCGGATATCCCAGATTATGAGCAATGGCCTGGACATTAAGTATTAACACTGTTAGGTAATAAATTCATAAAGCGATGTGCCTGCAGAATTCACTATATAAATTCAAAAATATGCAAAGAAGATTACCTCTATAGCAACACTGTAGTTACTAAATGAATTTCCACTCAAAACAATGATTCTGAGGAAAGAATCAGAACTGTTAACAGATGAGAACTCAGCTAAAAGAGGTAATAGAGCTCGTAATACTAAGGCATGCTCCAGCCACAAACCCTTGTACATGAAGTGACTTCCAACTATTGCGATTACAACATCATCAGGGCCAAGACCAATCTGGTTCCGTAGGTTGTCATTTTGCAAAGTGATCAAAGCATCTGCTTCCCACACTTCAGCAGGAGATCCCGGAATCACAATGAAGTTTCCCTTGTCAAAAGCAGATAAGGTCATCTGGCATCAAGGAAAGAAGAATAAAGTCAAAGAACCTTCAATTAAAATCCAATCTCCACACTCCCGATTGACAAAAGAAAAGATAGAATGAAAAGGCAGTCAACTCCAACTAATTTGCATTCATCAAAATGAAGATCCCTTATATATAGCTTAAGTTAATTGCAGGTTGGAAAAGAAAAATAAATAAAAAGGTAATGTGAAGATGCAAAAAATAATAATAATAATAATAAATAAAAAATATCGAACCAAGCAAATCCCCATTACTATTTAGAACATTTTATTCTTTAATGCCTGCTACATCCTGCATTTAGACTCAGCAACAATATGACCAATCACTTAGTTATATAAACTTACAGGGAGAGCATAGTTTGGGAAGACAACGGCAGAAGCCCGGTTGAAAAACTTTTTCCAACCATTTAGAAGTTCAATGTGCCCACTTGAATTGTAGTCTCTCAAGCGAACAGCTAATGCATCATCATGTGTAGTCCACAAGAGAGGCAAAGACTTAAAAGGTTCCTGCAGGAAACTGCATAAAGTAAAATTGTTTAATTTTTCTTATAATGACTTATTGAATGAATTCATTAGTGAAGGATCTGTATGGGTATCACGACATTCAAATAGTACAGCACTAGCCTACAGCCTAAAATAGCAATTTGTTTAGGCACATGATTCGGTCTAGGATTTTTGACCATGACTATTGAATGTTGAATGTTTCTACTGCAAGAAGGGTCACAAATTGCATGACTTAAGGACTCCAAAACAACAGGTGGACAGAATTTGGATCTCAAATGGTAGATCTATCCTAAAGAATTTAAGGCCTTCATTCTGTTCCTCTAGGCAGGGAAAAATGCCAGGCTATCTATAATTATCAAAGGAAAAAAGTAAGGGAAAAAACTGGACAAGGTCACAGATCTATACCACCTTCAGCCAATCCAAATTTCCTTTACATCTTGAATATCCTCCACTACTTTTAAAAAACCACAAGCTGAAAAAAAGGCAGGGAAGCTACTAATTCCTATCAAAATTCAGATGGTAGTGATGGTTCCTTATAGGGGACTGTCCTTACCAAGCACTAAGCACTGTGACATGAAATATCCTCATTCAGAAGATACTGTACAATTAATTAAGATGGGCAACATGTATAGATTATTCCACATAAATGACATGCAATTCAAATATTTCGAAAGCTGGAATGCTGAGTATCATAACCATTAAACTTTACTCCGAAAAATATAAAGCTGTTTTGATTACTGTGCTTGCAATGTGAAACATGACTCCTAGCACTACTACATACCTAAGGTTTCTAGTCCCTGCTCTATATGAGATACAGAGTAAACAAACCATACCAGGAGAAGACATGTTCTGCTCCAAGAGAATTGATTATTATGCCGTCAAAGCTGTAATACGTGATGGGAAGGAATCAGAACAGCTCATTGTTTGAAGCCAATATACAAATAAGGTATAACATGAAGAAAATCAAATTCTCCTAGTCTCACTAAAAAATTAAGACTTAGTGTAAAATACACCATTTTTCCTTTGGCAATTAGTGGTTGGACTACTTTTTCTTATGTAATTAATGGTTGAGTTGAACTCTTATGGCATGTCATCTTGGTGAAGCAGGACCACCGTACTAGAATCTTAAGAAATGATAATATACTCAGAAACCTAAAAACTGCAGATTTATCATAGAAAGCAGGACAGGTGAATACAGATGTGCTTTTTCACATTTTACGCATGTGGAAAAGCCTAATACTAGATGAGGTAAGACACCATATATGGTAGAATAAGGATTTGTGGAATGAAAAAGGAAAACAGCACACAAGATGTGCCTAAACAATTGCTTGCTGCACAATAAATAGGGCTGGCCTTGTCAATAAAAGAAACATAGAACAATGTTGAAAAAAAGTAATAGATACAATCGTACTTTAGCCAGTCCACTGCCATAACAGCATTGTCATTGGAACTGATAATGCTGACTTGAGCCCCCAAGTTTTTCCAAACAGAATGCACCGGACCATCTTTCAGAGAATAAACCTGTTAATACAAGTATCAAAAGCAAGAGATTCAATGAACTTATTACCACCACCTTGAGCTGAATGAACCTCAATCCCCAAATGCTACCCTTTCACATTTATTTGTTGCATTACATCAAGTAGGAAATCACCAAAGCTATTTTTTGCTATCGTTTGTAATTCTCCCCTCCAACTGGCTATAAAGTTCAAAATTGGGACTCACCCAATAAAATTTTCCAAAATTGTCAGTGATGGAAAATATGTTTTTTATCCATATCTTCCATTCTCATCAAGCTCTCATTTAAAACGAGACAATTGGATTCAATTAAACCTTATTGCACAGAAGTAACCAAAAATGGTCTCAAAGAATCACTTAATTTACCACATGAACCTGAATTATACGATAAGCAAAACTATAAGCAATTTCACAATGACCGAATTAACAGAAATGAAAATAGTGGAGGACCATTGCAAAAGCAACAAATGCAAACCTGAATCTCATAACCTAGCTCTCTCAGAGCCGCTCCAACAGTCACCATAAGGAGTTGCTGTGGATCAGCCAGAAGATCCCCAAAAACCTTCCAACAATATTTTAATGAAGCGAAAACGATAAATACATAATCAACATGATACTACTAAAACAATTGAAATAAAAAAAATAAAAGACCAGCAGGCACAGCAGAGAAGTCAAGTCACCAGTAGTATAGTACAACAGCCATCACAATATTCAGACCTTTCTCACTTGGACACACAATCACATCAATAAATCTAAAAATAACCTGACGAGAGAATTTCTAACCCAAATATGACCTTAGTGTATCACAACTATATAGCAGACAACATATTCATCATGATATGCGGAACGAAGCATGAATATGACCAGTCAACAACAATTGTCACCATCACTACTAACACTGAAAAGCAAAAATATCATTAAGATATGACAACATCATAGCTTCTTTTGATTAGTTCCATTGAAAAAATTTTAAAGAATCCAAATCTATATTCATTCTAGGGAGCACTTGATAAGGATGTAGATAGGATGACAGAGATTTCGACTCCACCTCTCGATTCCTTGGAATTGCACAGGCAGAGGAAATTCCCTTGCTATCTCCCAGTGTTATTGGAATTCCAATCAACTAGAAACTGTGAAGCCTTCTTTTCTTTTATTTATTTATTTTTTATTTTTTACTGTTATCATCCTATACTGCATTCTGTCAAACTCTAGCGAAAAGAACTATAGTAATTTGGATTATCAGGAATCCTATTCCACGAATCGACCAACCTTGGAGAGTACACATCTAAATCAAAGAGAATCACAAAATGCCACCACATAAATTACAATAATGGTAGAAACACAATCATATATAGATCAGGGAACTAACCAAAGCCAGCTGAGGTTTCCTATATCCAAAACGACGTAGTGCCACATTAAAACCAGTACTGCTACTAGTCAAATTCACCTCCCTCCTACTCTCTCTCCTAAATCTCTCCAAAACCTTAGACCCTTCGAACCTAATACCATCCCCAAAATCAAAACCACCAATTTCTCTCAAAAACGCCAAATCCGAATCATCCTTACTATTCCTTTTACTGAATTCCGATTTGTCCATGACTGAACCGGGCAAGAACATCTGAAAAAGAACCACGAAAAAGAGGAAAACTCCAATAGTACATATCCATTGGAGGTAATCTAGTTTTTTAAATAGCAAGAAGCGTGAAAACTTGGATCTGAGTCTCGGTCTAGAAGATGAACGAAGAACAGGGTAAGGGTAAGGGTCTTTTTTTATTGGAACCCCAGATTCTAAAGAACCCATTAACATTTAAATTTACGTTTACATTTACATTTACATGCTGAGGATTAAAGAAGGACTCAGATTCGGAAACAGAAAAGGAAGAAGAAAGAAGGGATAAAGATTGGATCTTTAGTATTAAATTACACTTGAGTTATGAACTAAAAAGAAGTGTTAAAAGGGAAGTGGGTGTTTTTACTGTTTCTTCTGTGTGTGCGTGTGCGAGAGAGAGAGAGAGAGAGAGAGAGAGAAAGGAGAAGTAAGAATAAGAAGATGCTTGTGAGCTGAGTAAAGGATTAACAGAGAGAGAGAGGAGAGAGAGAGAGATTTCCGGGTATGGAGTTGACATGCGTTTATAGTTGTCAAGAACGGTCGAGGGAGGTAAAAATAGGTGGCAATATGGGAAATTTCATTTTCTTGAAAGAGAAAAAAAACGAAAGAAATTGCCTGTTGGGCCGTTCTCGGGAGGCACTTTCTTTTTAAATTTTAACTCGATTTGGCGTTAAAAATAGGTTCGAAATTCTATTTGCATAATTAAATCAAATCTTATTATCCCTCATAATTTGGCATTCAATTCCAGCCATATATTATATGATTCAACATTTCACACTAGGCGTTATTAATAAAAAATTAATAATATAAATCGAACCAAAACAAACCTTGCATTCTTTTGAAACTAATTTGTAAAACAAATTATGGCTTTATTAAACTCATATCATGCTATTTTAACATGAGCATGTATACCTATGCGCAAGCACATGTGTTTATGCTAAGCACATGTTGGACCAATTCACTTCAATTCGAAAACAACTTCAAGTTAAAACGATATATTTGTGCCTTAGTTGCTTCTAATTGGATGATTGCTAAAAGAAGCATTAAAAAATAATTGATAATTATATGTGTTCTATTGATTGTTAATTTTCATTAAGATTGATTAAGGTTAAGTTTGGAGACAACATGTAAATATAAGCAATCGTAAGTTAAGAAGGCCATTGAAGATAATTCTAAGGTTTTGAAAAAGAGCTAAAGAAGAATAACATGAGCAAGAGTAAGGATTCAGCTTTTTTACCTATAATTTTACTTGATATTTATAAGAGAGATTACAATTTTATTTGAGGAAGATGCATTGTATCTTCTAAATACATTTAGCCATATATGAAAGATGCACTTCGAATATTGTGGAAATATCATGTTCTAAGTACATGTCAGTAAAGGACTTTTCTAATCTAGTGGAGTTAACTCTACTTTGTATTTTTTGGATCCTGTGGACTAGGCCTACACAATTAAGCTTAATGGCGAAAAGTTTAAGGTTAGAAGATGGTAGGGAATTGGCAAGCATCTTTTAATCAAATTAGCCAAGTTGTTGGAAGCTTAATCTTTGCTTTGAAAGAGTCGTTCATAGTGTTAACAACATAGCTTAGGTCATAGAGAAGTCGATGAGCTTTAAGGAGCTCAGTTTGGACCTTGAATAGATTATTTATGTGCTTTTGAGTTTAGCCTTACTCTAAAAGGGTCGATTTAAACTTGGAGGCTCATAATAGCTTATCAATAGATATAACATGACATACAGTACATGTCATATAAAGATAAAAAAAATCTCAAACAAAACAAATAAACTTGTAATACATAAGAAACATTTCAAGATAGGTAAAAATAAAATTAACATAGTAGCACGAGACTAAAGATGGCAACTAAACAGATTTAAGACAAGTCATAAGATCTTAGATCCCTTCCCGCTACTCTAATGGGGTTCCTAGATTTGTCTCAAAAACCAAATAGGTTTTTTATTCTGTTCTCAAATCCCGTCCTAATACTTAATAATAAAACTGGGCATGTATATTAAATAATAAAACACTTTCTACTCAAAATTTGTAGAAAAATAACATACATGACAATAATATAAAATTATTCGACATGTTAGAAGATAAACTATCAAAGAACACCAACAATAGTAACATATATGACAATAACAATTGAAAAATTGTAGAATGAAATGAAGTCTTTCATCACATAATTCTTCTAACCTCCTTAACCTTCATATTTTCAAACTTCGAATCTCATCTCCTTCCTTGAATTCAATTATCTCCTTAACCTTAATTATATATATATATATATATATATATATAAGTGAAAAAAATTTAATTATAATATTCCTCTAATTGATTTTTTTTTAACATTATATTATTAATTTATTATTTTTATCAAGCAATAGCTTTCCCAATAGATTTTTTACAAATCTCAAAACCATAATGGTTTTTTAGCAATTTTCAAGACTTTATTGGGTAGTATCTTACAAGGTTTCTAATAGAATGAGTGAGTTGAGTATTCTATTATGACTCGCCTATTTGCCATCCTTACTTTAGACAAGTCGGTCTCAGTCTAATTTAACTTAGCCAATATAGTAAGAAATATGTTATGATTTTAGATATTGGTTAAGTAACTTAATGAATAGTTGCAATTATTAGATACTTAGTTTAAGAAGATGAGAGCACCATTGTTGGAATATTACGTAACTTATTCATACAAACAAGAGAAATGAAATTGTTTTTAGTTCTAATCAAAGATAAACTCCTAAAAATTTAAGAGAAAAGGATGATAGAGTTATAGAACAATAGTTATTAAATTTGATTATGAATGGAATAATAATTCTTTAGTCTTGCAAATGCTATATATAATATTTTCTATAATAACTAATTTTCTAACAAATTTTACTAATTACAACTATTTACTATCTTCTCTAACTAACCAATCCTAATAATTGTAACTATTTATTAAGTTCCCTAACCAATATCTAAAATCATAACAAAATAGTGAGCTAACTAAGCTTGATACAATATATAAATAAATATATATATATATATGATAAATTTAGCTATCTTATCAATTATGATGGACATGATAAATATAGCATTAGCGTGGATTCAGTTTGATATAGTGTAATAAGCAAGACCATTCAGATTTTCTCAAACATAAAAACGTTTTCATATCACCATTTCTTTATGATATTGGCCTTTTCTTTTTCTTTTTTTAAATTTTATTATCCCTCGTAAGATTCTTTTTAATGATTTATTTCTCTGCAAAAAGATAATTACAATGTTTGATTAAAAACTTACGCTTTATTGATGCTTTGGCCTTAAAAAACCCACGATTTGTCCCCTTTAAAATTCTTTCATTTATTAAATTTTATTTGACATTTAGGGTCATTTAAAATCTACATTTTATAATGTCATTTGGTATAGTGACAAAAAGATTATCCTACAATATAAATCATATTACACTATCCGTTATCTTTGATTCGATACTGAGAAATATCTATTTTTTTTTTCTGATATATGAGTTTACTAAAGAAGATAAAAAGAAAATATATATATATATATATAGGTGCATAAAGATGCAAAAGATGCGACTGTGCTTGTGTAAAGATGCAAATGTATATTTGGTAATGCTGAAATAATGTTGATTTGGTTGATGCCAGCTGAAAGGGTAGTACTTGTATGGGTGTGCCCATGCTTGACTTGTTAAGGACAAGTCTTCTATTAGTAAGTGAATAGTTCGTGCCATTAATTGTTGTCAGGGACAGGACAGACATCTAAAAATAAGTTAAAGCCCATTGAAGTTTTTCAATTACAATTGACATCGAAGACACAAGTCTATGACGAAGGAGGTAGGTATTCTCCATTCTATGTATTTATAGACATGTTTTCTATTAATCATTTTAATTGATATCTTTCTATAAAAAAAAAAAGAAAAAAATGAAACCCATACGTAAATCATATTCCTAGTTTTTATACATGACAAAAAAACCAACGAATATATATATATATATATATATATCATATTTTCGTATAATCCATTTCCTTTAATTTTTTTAATGAGTACGAGGTTTTGTTGTTTAAATTGGATGAGTTGGATAGTAGATAAGCAAGTGACGTGGTTGTGAATAGATTATAAAAAGGGATGGAATTGTGTATCTGACAACGATTGACAACTGAACATAAGCTGTTGTCGGTGTGCATGTATATTTGTGATTTTAATTACAGAATAAATATATGTGTCTTTCATATATCCTTTTATTATATCGAGGATTTAATTAATCTGTCTTTTTTTTTTTCATAGCTATAATACGTTAAAGGGAATCGTTGCTGATTCGAAGGCAATATTACTTTAAGTTATAATAATCTTGACTAATTCATTTGGTTAACTGTGAAAAAATAAAAAAAAAATCACAAAAATAATCCACCTAATACAATATCATCCTTAATTATTGGTTAAGTATACATAGATCTTAAATTTTTAAAGTATGTATTTACCTATAAATAATTTCTTAAATTTTGCTATTTGATGATACGATAACTTATTATTACCAATGTTTTGGAAAATTATCGAAAGATTGAATTACTTATTGTAAAATTTCAATGAAAATTTCGTGCCACAATAGAAATGTTCATGACTAAATCAAATTTGACTGCCTGCTGTCTGTTTTCTGTGTTTTAATTCTGAACGAACCTGGCAGAATTTACAATTTTCCGTGTGTCGTCAGAATACGTTACATTACATGGTCAACCACCGACATTTTCTAAAATATGAGCTTTGTAAATAACTATGACAACATCACGGCGTTTGTAGTCCAACGGTTAGGATAATTG
This sequence comes from Lumnitzera littorea, assembly GCA_024138015.1. Taxonomy (NCBI): domain Eukaryota; kingdom Viridiplantae; phylum Streptophyta; class Magnoliopsida; order Myrtales; family Combretaceae; genus Lumnitzera; species Lumnitzera littorea. Next base: position 44,486,537 of record JAMXBB010000008.1, on the reverse strand, counting down.
CCTTCCAAGCAATAGACCCGAGTTCGACTCCCGGCAAACGCAGCAACGTTATACAATTTCGGCTCCCTTTAAACCATTGAGAGAAACAATAAATAGTTCAGTTATTCTCTCGTTCACAGCTTAAAGCCAAGGCCAGATAGCCCCTTCTTCATCATAAAAGGACTATCATCATGCCAAGCTATATTTGTAAAGATATCACGTAAACCAATTTGTGATTAACAGTGGCATGAGCAACGGATGAGGAGCAACGAACCAATATCCACATGCAAGAATTTTCTACGGTTCCTCCAATTGTAAAAAACCGATTTTATTTTTTTACAAGATCAATATCATTATTCATATTATTCTTGATTTAATCACCTTTAAATCTAAATAATTAAACAAATTATAAATTCGATTGTTCAAATTTAAAAATATAAAAATAAATGATAAGATAAAAGGTGAAACTGATCTCACCAAAATATAAAACAAAACCGTAAAACATCCCCTTACTAGCATGCACCAATCAACACCCAAAGGTGAGCATAAATGGGATTCACTTGAATTCAATGAGGCTTATTAAGCCAAGCACCTTGAAATTCAAACTTAATTTGATAAACTATTTAAATAGCTTAGCCAAATGAATATGGAGTAATGTAAAATCTTATGACTTACAAGTACCTATAACTCATTTACATCCCTCCAAACACCCATGCCAAAATAATTGGTGCCTCGTCCAAGATAAGAGTACCAGTCTTAGCAAATACGTGTACTTTATCATTCCTATCTACTCATCCTTTGTGGTTCAAATCTTAGGTCCTTAAGTGGTTATGGCAAAGAAAATTGTCATATGTAGCATTAAATTGCTCAGAGAGAGAATATTAGATTCATCTCATAAACTTAATCTATACAAAATATACAGCTATAGTACAGAAATTTAACATCTCATACAAATATCAGACTAATTTGATGTTTATCTTGCAGGACATATGATTATATTCAGACTATGTTTTAATCCCGAATCAGCTTCATTGCCAAAACACAAACTTCCTCGAATTCTTATACCAAGTCGTGCCACGACATACAGCAGCAAAATTGGAAACAAGCTGTAACTCGTTATTCTCTCCCTGATGATGGAGAGGATGAGCTTTTGAAATAAGTTGCCTTTGGGGTAGAAGGGCAGCCAAGAGACTGAATTAGCTCTGCCACGGTGAGAACCTTAAATTTTGGTGGTGAGTTCAGAGCAATGTTATCAACTCGATGCTCAAAGATCTTCCCATTCCTGTCAAACTTGTACTCGGAAGTGCCATCAAAACGACCATGACCCTCCCATGGTATTCGAGGGATGCCGTGAACTGTCCAGCGAACCATTACAATGTTCTCGACAGGCTGCCAGACACTGATTATATCTACCCACAATGCCCTAAAAAACATCCTACCATGGAATCGTAAACCCCAGAAGATTGATTTATAATTTTCAATACCAACAAAAGCGTTGAGTGGATCTTTGAATACAATGTCATCCCTGGAAAAAGTACACAATATTTATACATATATAAGATGATGCATGAGAGTTGATTCATGTACATCATTTTAAGTTAAATAGTGGAAAGGACAATGAACTGCATGTCATACGTCAAACTATTAGAAACAAGAGAACCAAATTAATCCGGGAGAGTTCCTCCATGGATCAATAGGTAACATATAATCATGCAAAGCCATTCATATTGCAGCTTGGATATGCAAGCAACAGTCATTGACAGACAAACTTTAGCATGTCACTTCTTGTATATGCAAAATACAGAGGCATGGCAGCCAATGCGATCCTTTGGGATTCACAGTTGCGAACTATACTTAGCTTGCACATTTAAAATGAATCGGCAATAAACTTTAGACAAGGATAGATATAGAAGTGGGCCAAATGCAAATGGGTAGCAGTAAAAATATATGCTCAAAATATTCTTTTATATTTCTTTCATCTCTCCTTTCTCTGTTTTCACTTGCTTAAAGAAATGAGTGTTTACTAGACAAGATCATTGCATGAAGTTGTTCTACATTCCAACTACAAGGATCATTCATGAAGATGCCAAGGTTAGCCAGGAAAGTGTAATCATATTTTTGTCCCCACATTCATTCTCTTCAAATTGAAAGTTCATGTGAGAGTAGATGCAATTGCACATACCAAATGTAGAATAATTTGCACAAAGTCAGCAAATCTATTTAACTAATGCAAGCTGCTTAATGAGCCTTCTTTGAAAGTATAACCATCTCTTTAGCCAATAAACAGATAAGCATATAAAGTTTATGAAAACATCTGGTGCAATCCATCTGGAAGTATAAAATAATGATTTTTTTTTTTTTTTAATTTGTTGGGTGGAGTAAGGAAACTAATCAAATTCCTCTACCATATCTAGATACAGTCATCAATGCATCTTACTCAAGTTCCAAAAATACATGTGGGCACAAACATGTGGTTCATTTCTCTAGATACATCATCAAACAAAGAAGAAGTATCATATTATATGTGACTAAACAACCAGGCCTAATTGATGCACTAGGTATTATTAGACTCTTAACAACTGTAACCACATGCTAGGAGGTAGGCTTCTCCTGTTGATTAGCCAATATTTCTCTATTTACAATTTTTCAAGATCAAGACATTGGATGTAACTAAACACAAACTAATGTTACACAAAACAGCGGATAATCTTTACCACATGTACAAAACTCGTGCATGCATCATGTTTTACAACTCGTTGGAATTGAAAGGGTGAAGGAAGAGCACAAATTATCTCAGAGCCCTTAAATCTAAAAGAGAGTAATCTTTTCTTCTACTATAAATTATTACTCAACAAATACTGTTCAAATGATCAGGAATGGGCTTCAATTTCAACCACAATCCATGCTCGAAGTCACTACAATAACATTTGAGCATTGTAAAGCTTCCATTATTACCGACACCTTCCATGAAACAAATACACCCTAAAATGCATAAACTTTTACGAATAATTGGAATTCAAAGGGGAAAACAAGAGAACAAATTATCTCAGATCCCATAAAGCTAAAAAAAAAAAAATATATATACTGAACTTTTTGCTTTGATACTGAAAAATATTAACTTTTCTTCTACAATGACTTATTACTTCACGAATAGTGTTCAAATTATCAGAAATGAGGTTCAATTTCAACGCATCAACCACAATCAGATGACAAATTAATTATTGATGATCATCAAATCAACATAATAAATAGCACATTTCCAACTCTATTGAGAATTTAACATCAAACAAGCACTGATTACGTTGCGACTCAATAACACGAAATGCCACCTGTACCTGTAGACATCAAAAGAGAGCTCCTTATAAAAGAGCTTAGGAAACTCCTCCCTTAAACTACGAATCGCGTATCCCATGTTTAAATAAAAATTCTGCTTCTCTTCCTCTTCCTCTTCTTCATCGCTCTTCTGCTTAACAGGAGCAGAGAATTGTCCATGACATCTGACGTTCACTTTCAGATCATGATCTGATTCTGAACAAACCCCAACATCCAAATCCTTAATCAAGGCACAAACCTTAAGCCTAGAAGACCCGGAGCTTGGATTCTTCTTAAAGGTGAGGGATTTTCCAAGAAGTTTGGGATTGGAATAAGGATTAGGGTTTGCATTTGGGCGGAAATGGAATTCCAAGCGCTGGATGGCGCGAAGGGTGGTGATTGCTGGGAAAATTAAAGGAAAAGCCATCTGGGTGTATGGGGGGAAATCAAAAGGGAAAATTTTTATGAGTAAATGTAATTGCCATAGTTTTGGGGTGTGCGTGTGTGTTTTTTTTTTTTTTTTTTTTGCTGAAAAAGTGAAGACAGGGGATGAGATATTTATGTCTAGTCAGAGAGGAGTTAATAAGAAGATATTATCAGAATCAGATGGCGTTTGGATAATATGATTTTTTTTTTGGATAATTGGAATTTTATCAAGGATTATAACAATTTTTTATTTAAGAATTTCTTTTATTGGCTGCCGGAGCTTTGAACGTTCAATTTTCCTGTGTCCTAACTCATTGGTCTTGTCTCTTTCCTTAACTTCTTATTAGTGTCACGCATGCATTTAAAAAAATAAAAAAATTATTTTAAAAGATTTTAAATATTTTGCTGCTAAATTATAAAATTTTTAATTTCACTAATCAATTTTTAAAAGTTATGGAATTTCTTAATTAGATAAAACTTCTTAATTTTAGCAGTTAAGTATGAAAAGGAAAATAATAATATAAAAATAAAAAGAAATCTCGAAAATAAAGCTATTAGAGAAATATTTCCAGCAATACAACACTTATTAGTTCAAACTAATTTTATTAACAAACCCCAAACTCAAAAATTTGGCACAGCAAATAACCTAACTTTATATATATATATATATATATATATATAAAAGTTCACTACTTTCAAAACTTCTTAACACTTATGAAGCCAAAAATCATCCAATATTTATATTTCTTAATTGTTAATATCGGCAACCATAATTTATGATAGATAAAAGTTGAGAAAACACAACTAAAAAAAAAAATTTAACAGTATATACAAAATGTGTACAAAAAGTTTGTCAATTACAATCAAAATATTCATTAACTATAACTAGTGAGAATCTACTATTGTTTACATTATCTACATGCATAGCC